>CM052660.1:47583053-47626266 GCA_028533165.1 Leontopithecus rosalia | reverse complement strand
TCGTGTTTAATGAATTCTGCAAGTTGTCAGTGATGAATACACTTTTTATGTGCTGGGTTGGGTGCAGTATCAGTAGCTCACTGGACAACGTTCCTTTTAGTTTTCTTTTTTCTGAGAAGACATTTTACTTTATATTATCAGAGGAACCCTGTGGAATTAATATGTAATAAATATAATAAATACAGTTTGATGAAGATACCATTTTGAATTAAAATATTAGAAATTTAGAGAATAATTGAAACTCTTCCAAACTTTCCTAACCTTGGAAAGGAAACTGAGTTTGGAGTGGATTCAAGTGAGAATGGAGGAGGAGGAAATTTAGGCAGTCTGAAGATACAATACCAAGTGTTTTTTATTTGTTTGTTTTTGTTTTTAAGAAAGAGCACAGTGAGAATAAGGAAGAAGGAGTAAGGAACATGACCTACCCCAACTCAGGTCCTAGTGGTGTGAGAATATGATAAAACATTCACCATTAGAGACAGGGCTAGAGAAAAATAGCATTTTCTGGGATGAGCCAGATTTGTGGTAAAACAAGAAATCAATGTTCAATCAAGTGTATACTGTCTTACTTAATTTATTTAAAATCTTTACCAAAATTTTATGAGCTAAATTCTATTATTATTACTTGTTTTCAGATTTGGAAACAGAAGGTTAAAATTTCAAGCTATCTTGCTTAAGTTCACACAGCTTCTACATCTAACAGCCATAAAGCCAGCTCAGGTGCCTGGCTCATGTTGCCAAATTCTTTTTTATTTTTGCAAGAATAGTTGTGAGTTTCTATCTTTTAAAAATATTTTAAAGTTTGTAACAATAATGTATTTGTTATCTTTAGACCATAATGTTATTCATCAGGTCAACAACTTTTCATCTTTCATAACTAAGTATCAATATATGTTGTTTGGCATATTCTCACATTCCCCACACTCCAACCCCTGGTACTATGCTGTTCTTTCCCCCAGCACAGTCTATTATTTGCTTCTGTGAGTTTCACTACTTTAGATGCTTTATAGAATTGGTATCATGCAGTATGCAGTATTTTTTCTCTGTGACTAGCTTATTTTGCTTAGCATGTCTTCACAGTTTATCCATGTTGTCAAATATTGAAGGATTTTCCTTCCTTTAAGGCTGAATAATATTCTACTTTATGTATAGACTGCATTACCTTTATATATTCATCTGTCAATGAACATTTAGGTTGTCTCCACACCTTGCTTATTTTTTTCTCTCCATTGCACTTTTATTTGAATGTAATATTTGGTACAGTTATCCAAGAGGGCCAATATTTCCTCAGATTTAATCTGAGGTCATAAGAAAACAAGCAACAAAACACTGGGTTATTTTGAATAGTGCTATAGTAACATGGTAGTACTAATATTTATTTAACATCCTGATTTCAGCTATTTTGGATGAATAACTGGATGCATGATTTATGAATCATATGGTAGTTCTATTTTTAATTTTTTAAAGAACTTGTTTTTAGTTTTCCATATCAGCTGCACCATATTGTATTCTGCTCAGGTATAGGAGTTCCAGTTCCTCCACATCCTTGCCAACACTTGTCTTTTGTTTTAGTTTAGTTTTTTTTATAATGGCCAACCTAATAAGCATGAGGTGATTTATCATTTTTGCATTTGTATTAATATTTCTCTGATTAGCACATTAAAAATTAAAAATAATTTCTGAAAGAAATTAAAGAAAACAAATAAATGGGAAGGCATCCTAGGTTCACAGACTTGAAGGCTCAATATTGTTAATATGGCCCTACTGATCGAATAAAATCCCTGTCATGCTGCCACACACTTAATTACTGTATTTTATTGCCTTAGTGATGAGTGGTATAGGAATCACAAAAGCACAATGATATAGGCCCTGCCCCTGGAATCTTAGGAGAATGATGGAAGCTGCGATAAATTATTATCATGTGTCTATTTCTCTAAAATATGTTGATTAGTATTTACCATATGGCAGTTTTGTGCTAAGTTTAGGGGATGAACATACAGTTGTCCCTCAATATCCATGGGTCTTGGTTCCAGGACCTCCCATAGATACCAAAATCCATATGTACTCAAGCCTTACAGTTGGTCCTGTGAAAGTCAGCTTTTCATTTACATGAGTTTTGTATCCTGAATTCAGAATTTTAGACTGAGTCCAGGCTGAAGTTTAAAAGATGTTATTTACTGTGTAAGCCTGAGAGTGTAGTAATAGTCTGTGTTACCTGCAGGAGATTACAAAGATACTTTCTTTTCATTATACTTAAGTTCTGGGGTACATGTGTAGAATGTGCATGTTTGTTACATAGGTATACACGTGCCGTGGTGGTTTGCTGCATCCATCAACCTGTCATCTACATTAGTTATTTCTCCTAATGCTATTCCTCCCCTATTGCCCCAACCCCTGCTCTACCTCCCCCAGCCTCCCAACCCCCAACAGGCCACAGTGTGTGATGTTCACTTCCCTGTGTCTGTGTGTTCTTATTGTTCAACACCCGCTTATGAGTGAGAACATGCAGTGTATGGTTTTCTGTTCTTGTGTCAGTTTGCTGAGAATAATGGTCTCCAGCTTCATCCATGTCCCTGCAAAGGACATGAACTCATTTATTATGGCTGCATAGTATTCCACAACGTATATGTGCCACATTTTCTTTATCTAGTCTAACATTGATGGGCATTTGTTTTGGTTCCAAGACTTTGCTATTGTGAACAGTGCTGCAATAAACATACATGTACATGTGTCTTTTTAATAAAATGATTTATAATCCTTTGGATATATACCCAGTAATGGGATTGCTGGGTCAAATTGTATTTCTAGTTCTAGATCCTTGAGGAATCATCACACTATCTTCCACAATGGTTGAACTAATTTACACTCCACCAACAGTGTAAAAGTGTTCCTGTTCTCCACATCCTCTCCAACATCTATTGTCTCCTGATTTTTTAATGATCGCCATTCTAACTGGCATTAGATGCTGTTTCAATATGGTTTTGATTTGCATTTCTCTAATGACCTGTGGTGATGAGCTTATTTTCATGTGTTTATTGATTCCATAAATGTCTTCTTTTGAGAAGTATCTGTTCATATCCTTTGCCCACTTTTTGAGGAGACTGTTTTGTTCTTGTAAATTTAAGTTCTTTGTAGATTCTTGATATTAGCCCTTTGTCACACAGGTAGATTGCAAAATGTTTTTCCCATTATGTTTGTTGCTGGTTCACTCCAATAATAGTTTCCTTTTCTGTGCAGAAGCTCTTAAGTTTCATTAGATCCCATTTGTCTATTTTGTCTTTTGATGCTATTGCTTTTGGTGTTTTAGTCATGAAGTCCTTGCCCTAGCCTATGCCATGAATGGTATTGCCTAGGTCTTCTTCTAGGGTTTTTATGGTGTTAGGTCGGATGTTTAAATCTCTCTCTCTCTCTTTTTTTTTTTTTTGAGACAGGGGGCTGGAGTGCAGTGGCATGATCTCAGCTCACTGCAACCTCCATGTCCCGGATTCAAGAGATTCCCTGCCTCAACCTCCTGAGAAGCTGAGATTCCAGGCAAGTGCCACCACACCCAGCTAATTTTTGTATTTTTAGTAGAGATGGGGTTTCACTATCTTGGTCAGGCTGATCTTGAACTCTGACTTCATGATCCACCCGCCTTGTCCTCCCAAAGTGCTGGGATTACAGGCGTGAGCCATGGTGCCTGACCATGTATAAGTCTTGAATTCATCTGTAATTAATTTTTGTTTAAGGTGTAAGGAAGGGATCCTGTTTCCGCTTTCTGCATATGGTAGCCAGTTTTCCTCAAACTATTTATCAAATATGGAATCCTTTTCCCATTGCTTGTTTTTGTCAGGCATCACAAAAATCAGATCGTGGTAGATGTGTGGCATTATTTCTGAGGTCTTTTCTGTTCATTAGCCTATATCTCTGTTTTGGTACCAGTATCATGCTGTTTTGATTACTGTGGCCTTGTTATAATTTGAAGTCAGATAGTATGATGCCTCCAGCTTTTTTTTTTTTTTTTTTTTTTGCTTAGGACTGTCTTGTCTATGTGGGCTGTTTTTTGGTTTCATATGAATTTTAAGGTGTTTTTTTTAAATTCTGTGAAGAAAGTCAATGGTAGCTTATGGTAGCTTGATGGGAATAGATTGTATCTGTAAATTACTTCAGGCAGTATGGCCATTTTCACAATACTGATTCTTCCTAACCATGAGCATGGAATGGTTTTCCATCTGTTTGTGTCCTCTTTTATGTCCTTGAGCAGTGTTTTATACTTCTCCTTGAAGAGGTCCTTCACATCCCTTGTTAGTTGTATTCTAGGTATTTTATTCTCATTGTAACAATTGTAAATGGGAGTTCACTTAATTTGGCTTTCTGTTTGTCTGTTACTGGTGTATAGGAATGCTTGTGATTTTTGCATATTGATTTTGTATCCTGAGACTTTGCTGAAGTTGCTTATCAGCTTGAGGTGATTTTGGGTTAAGACAATGGAGTCTTCTAAATATACAATCATTGTCCTCTGCAAATAGAGACAATTTGACTTCCTCCTTTCCTAATTGAATACGATTTGTATCTTTTTCTTTTCTGATTTCCCTGGCCAGAACTTCCAATACTATGTTGAATAGGAGTGGTGAGAGAGGACATCCTTATCTTGTGCCAGTTTTCAAAGGGAATGCTTCCAGTTTTTGTCCATTTAGTATGGTATTGGCTGTGGGTTTGTCATAAATAGCTCTTACTGTTTTGAGATACATTCCATTGATACCTAGCTTATTGAGAGTTTTTCCCATAAAGGGCTGTTGAATGTTGCCGAACTCCTTCTCTGCATCATTGAGATCATCATGTGGTTTTGTCTTTGTTTCTGTTTATGTGATGGATTACATTTATAGATTTGCATATGTTGAACCAGCCTTACATCCCCAGCATAAAGGCTACTTGATCATGATGGATAAGCTTTTTGATGTGCTGTTGCATTCAGTTTGCCAGTATTTTATTAAGGATATTCACATCAATGTTCACCATGGATATTGCCCTGAAATTTTCTTTTTCAGTTGTGTCTCTGCCAGGTTTTGGTATCAGGATGATGTTGGTCTCATAAAATGAGGTAAGGAGAATTCCCTCTTTTTGTATTCTTTGTAATAGTTTCTGAAAGAATGGTACCAGCTCCTCTTTGTACCTCTGGTAGAATTCAGCTGTGAACCATGTGGTCCTGGACTTTTTTATTTCTAGGCTATTAATTGATACCTCAATTTCAGACCTTGGTATTGGTCTATTCAGGGTTTCAACTTCTTCCTGGTTTAGTCTTGGGAGGGGATGATTGTCCAGGAATTTATCCATTTTTTCTAGATTTACTGGTTTATTTATATAGAAGTGTTTGTAGTAATCTCTAAGGCTAGTTTGTATTTCTGTGGAATTGGTGGTGTTATCCCCTGTATCATTTTTTATTGCATCTACTTGATTTTTCTCTCTTTTCTTTTTTATTAGTCTGGCTAGAAGTCTATTTTGTTGACCTTTTCAAAAAACAAGCTCCTGATTTATTGCTTTTTGAAAACTCATTTGTGTGTCTATCTCCTTCAGTTATGTTTTGATCTTAGTTATTTCTTGTCTTCTAATTGCTTTTGAATTTGTTTAATCTTGTTCCTCTAGTTCTTTTAATCATGACATTAGGGTGTTGATTTTAGATCTTTCTTTGCTTCTCATATGTATATTAGTGCTATAAATTTCCCTCTAGACACTGCTTTATATGTGTCCCAGAGATTCTGCTATGTCGTGTCTTCATTCTCATTAGTTTCAAAAAACATCTTTATTCCTGTCTTCATTTTGTTATTTATTCAGTAGTCATTCAGGAGCAGGTTGTTCCGTTCCCGTGTAGTTGTGTGGTTTTGAGTGAGCTTCTTAATCCTGAGTTCTAATTTGATTGCACTGTGGTCTGAGAGACTGTTTGTTATGATTTCTGTTCTTTTGCATTTGCTGAGAAGTGTTTTGCTTCCAATTATGTGGTCAATTTTAGAGTAAGTACAATGTGGTGCTGAGAAGAATGTATATTATGTTGACTTGGGGTGGATAGTTCTGTAGATGTCTATTAGGTCTACTTGGTATGGATCTGAGTTCAAGTCCTGGATATCCATGTTAATTTTCTGTCTCATTAATCTATGTAATATTGACAGTGGAATGTTGAAGTCTCCCACTATTATAGTGTGGGAGTCTAAGTCTCTTTGTAGGTCATTAAGAACTTATTTTATGTATCTGGGTGCTCCTGTATTAGGTACATATATATTTAGGATGGTTAGCTCTTCTTGTTGCATTGATCCCTTTACCATTATGTAATGTCATTCTTTGTCTCTTTTGATCTTTGTTGGTTTAAAATCTGTTTTATCAGAGACTAGGATTGCAAGCCCTGTTTTTTTTTTCTCCATTTGTTTAGTAAATCTTCCTCCATCCCGTTATTTTGAGTCTGTGTGTCTTTGCATATGAGATGGGTCTGCTGAATGCAGCACCCCGATGGGTCTTGACTTTTTGTCCAATTTGCCAGTCTGAGTCTTTTGATTTGGGCGTTTAGCCTGTTTACATTTAAGGTTTAATATTGTTATGTGTGAATTTGATTCTGCCATTTTGATGCCAACTGATTGTTGTGCCCATTAGTTGATGCAGTTTCTTCATGTTAATGGTCTTTACAATTTGGTACGTTTTTGAAGTGGCTGGTACTGGTTGTTCCTTTCCATGTCTAGTGCTTCCTTCAGGAACTCTTGTAAGGCAGGCCTGGTGGTGAAGAAATCTCTCAGCAGTTGCTTGTCTGTAAAGGATTTTATTTCTCCTCTGCTTATGAAGATTACTTTGGCTGGATATGAAATTCTGGGTTGAAATTTCTTTCCTTTAAAGTTGTTGAATATTGGCCCTCAGTCTCTTCTGGCATATAGGATTTCTGCCAAGAGATCCGCTGTGATTCTGATGGGCTTCCCTTTGTGGGTGACCTGACCTTTCTCTCTGGCTGCCTTTAGCATTTATTCCTTCATTTCAACCCTGGTAAATCTGATGATTATGTGCCTTGGTGTTTCTTGAGGAATATCTTTTTGGTGCTCTCTATATTTTCCAATTTTGAATGTTGGCCTGCTTTCTATATTGGGGAAGTTCTCCTGGGTAATATCCTGAAGAGTGTTTTCCAACTAGGTTTCATTATCCCTATCACTTTTAGGTACACTGATCAAATGTAGATTTTGTCTTTTCACAAAATCCCGTATTTCCTGGAGGCTTTATTCATTTATTTTCACTCTTTTTTTCTCTAATCTTACCTTCTTGCTTATTCCATTAATTGGTCTTCAATCTCTGATATCCTTTCTTCTGCTTGATCAGTTTGGCTATTGAAACTTATGTATGCTTCACCAAGTTCATGTGCTATGTTTTTCTGACTTTATTTTTGTTTTCTTGATAAAGAAGTTATGTTTAATTATGCAAAATAAATTTATTATCAAATTTTACATTCAGATGGAACCAACAGCATTAACTATAAATTACTTTTCTCAATTTTCTCGTTTTGCTTTCAAATTAGTTTTTATTATTTATTTAGAGAAGGATCTTGCTATGTTGCCCAGGCAGGAGTACAGTGCTATTCACTGGCATGACCATGACATAATACAGCTTTGAACTCCTGGGCTAAAGTAATCCTCCTTTCCCAGCCTCCATATCAGCTGAACTACAGGCATGCACCACCATGACTAGCTTTTAAAAATCTATCTACAATTCACTAGGTATATTTTATTCAATGACATATATCAGGAAAGTACATTGCTTCATTAGTCTCTTTTGTTAAATAGTGATAGTTTCGGGCAACAGAGTGAATGTATTGTTGTGTGACCGCAGATACACATGAATCTATTTGAAAACCTCCAAATCATCAAAATTAATCATGTATATTTTTGGTGATGTTCTCATATAAATTTTTCAGATTTTACAGTATGTGTTACCAGACTCTCAGCAGAGTACTCTTATTTATTAGTCTTTGGCTATTTCATTCACTGTTATAAACAACTCAATGAAGTGATTATCTTTGTAGGGATGTCAAATATATAACTGGTCTATTGCCTTAAAATTTGACCATACTATCTTGTATTTAATTTATTCAAATAACCATTTCAAGACAAATTATGGAGAAGTAAATAATCCTCAAACATATATTTTAGAATATAGTTTTCTCTCAAAAACTTAAAACTTATAAGACCTTTTTTTGCCTTTTAATATTACAAAATGAAGACATTTAGACTCATCTTCAATAAATACTTCATAACTCTTAACTCTGACCAAATAAGATTTGTATGTCTATGGCAATAGATATGTATGCTTCCTCATAGATTCTTCTGAGGCCATGTTTGTCTGAATCGCTTTAAATATTATTGTGAACTATGGAAGTTGAAAATAATATGAACTTTCAAAGTAGAAGCATGTATATGATGTAACAAATTTGAATTAATTATTTATTTTCTGTAAGAAAACATCAACACAGCAATTAACTTTGGAGACACGAAGGTAATACTCACCTGAGAATTTTAGGTATTTTTTTAAAAGAGATACAGGAGATAAAATGAAAAATACAGTGCTTTTTTAAGATAGGCTATTGTCCATTGCATCATTCTGTACACCATTATGTACCCATAGCTTAGCTTCCACTTAAAACTGAGAACTTGTATATTTAGTTTCATATTCCTGACTTATCTCACTTAGGATAATGGCCTTCAGTTCCATCCAAGTTGCTACAAAAAAGCATAATTTCATTCTTTTATAGCTGAGTAGTATTCCATGGTGTCTGTATACTACATTTTCTTTATCCACTTATTGGTTGATGGACACTTAGATTGATTCCCTATCTTTGCAGCTGTGAATTGTGTTGCAAATGGAAGGCAAGCACTATCCTAAATGCATTAGCAACCTTTTTGTTTGTTTAATTATCTGGTTAAATTTTTGGTGAGGCGCTTTAGGATTTTAGTTATTACTGGATGACTTAACTGAGTATAAAGAGATATACTGTAGATATAGTAAAAATGTGGGAGATTTCTGAAGGGAATATTTCTTATCACAAATTCAAAACTTGAATTTTGAAAGAATAGTCTTAATTATAAGTATCTGTCAGTTATTTGTGAGGCCATGTCTTTCTTTCCTTAACTTGTTTACTGGATTGCAAACAAATCAAAAAATGTAAAGGTAAAATACAAAGTTTCTCTCTGAGATTGTCACCCCAATCCAACCTCATAGTGTATGTCTAAAACATACAGTTATAAGAAGCTGAAAATAACATTTTTTTTTTTTGAGATGGAGTTTCGCTGCTGTTACCCAGGCTGGAGTGCAATGGCACGATCTCAGCTCACCACAACCTCCGCCTTCTGGATTCAGGCAATTCTCCTGCCTCAGCTTCCCGAGTAGCTGGGATTACAGGTGTGCGCCACCATGCCCAGCTAATTTTTTGCGCTTTTTAGTAGAGACGGGGTTTCACCATATTGACCAGGATGGTCTCCATCTCTTGACCTCGTGATCCACCCGCCTCGGCCTCCCAAAGTGCTGGGATTACGGGCTTGAGCCACCGCGCCCAGCCAAATAACGACTTTTTTTCATGAGACCATTAGTCATCAGGGTTCAAGCAGATCTTTTGTGTTGTGCAAGTTACAAAATGTGACACAGGGTGGAGGGGAAATTTCCCTATTTCCATGAAGGACAGAGAGAAAGTCACTGTGTCTGCCTAGGATACAATTGCCTTATCTGTTATATGAAGGAATTAATCCAAAGGAATTCTTTATTAAGAGACTATACTAATTAGCCAAATAGACTTGGGTATTGTCCACATAAAATTTCTTCATCTGTTTCAGATGTTATAACACTTAATATCCCTCACACTGTCCACAGTGCTGAATAGATTCAGATAAATATGTTCTGAAACTTGATTGTTTCCAATACCATATTTGTTGAGCTCATTGAACACACTGGATAATTTTTATGCACTTTGGGATAGACAGAATAATGACTCTTCAACTATTTCTATGTCCTAATTCCCAGAACTCACAAATGTGTTATGTTAAATGACAAAGGAGAATTTATTGAAGATAAAATTAGCAAATCAGTTGACCTGGAAATATTATTTTAGAATATACAGGAAAGCTCAATACAATAACTAGAGTCCTTGAAAATGAAAGAGTAAAGCAGATAAGCTCAAAGTCTGAGGGAAATGTGACTATGGAATAAGTGTGTGATGTGACGTGAGTAGTACAGAGAACCATGGGTCAGGGAAGTGGGCTGTCTCCAGAAGTCGTAACAGACAAATAAATGGATTTTTCTTTTAACCTACAGAAGGGATATAGTCCTGTCCATACTTCTATTTTAGGCTAATGAGACTTATGACTTACAGAACTATAAGATAACAAATCTGTGTTGTTTTAAATCATGTAGTCTGTGGTGATTGCTGCAACAGTGATAGAAAACTAACACATCTCGTACAGATTTTACAGCATAGTGAGGGATACTAACAAGAAAACTCATATATCTGTCAAAACAGTATTCCTAGAATATGATGGGAGGTCAAAATATGTAACAAAATCATTCTTTAGCTAGCCTCACTAAATTTTTATTTTTCAAGATTGATTCTTAGTTGAGTCTTGACTAGGAGTAGGACAAACAGGAATGGATGTGACAATATAGAGTAAAAAATTTTAGCTCCAAAAAGGAAACAATGTATGCTATGCCATAAAAGTTTGAAAGGCTTTTATACACTTAGAAGAATCACAACATACTGAACTCTTGTTTACTTGTATTACCCCATGAATATGTCTCAGTATGGCCATAGTTTGCCTTGACATGATTTTGTATAAAGCATTTGAAAATTTTCTTCCGTTTTCTAGAACTAGAAAATAATAGGGCTATGGTATATTGGAACTTAAGGTTCTTATTTATAAATTACAAAAATAAAGACTTTAACAATATTACATTTTATAGATGTGGGACTGTTTGTCTCTTCTGTCATGTCAGTCATTACCTCTAGAAAGCTGACTGATAATACTACACTGGTGACCTGACATCCTTCCCATGTTCTTCTTTCAGTTCTGCTCTTTCTCCTTCTTTTTCTTTGTGGATTTCAGAGACCTAACCTAAAATCTTAAACCTACTTAATTTGTTATTATATGTGGCTTCTAGAATATGTATTAATATAAAATTATTTTATGATTTGTCAAAAAAATTCACTACATTTATGAATTTATATTAGGAAGGAAAATGTGATCTATGCAAATTAAATATAATTTAGTCTTACAGTATGAAGAAAAGAGACCTGAGACTGTTGTAGTTATAAAGGTCTGCTTGCACGATTGAATCTTGTCTGGCCTATGGGAAAGTGATTATCTCTGAGGCTAACGAGACAGGGGAATGAGAGAATAGAGACATGCAGATGTATAGTATAGTTGGTAGTAGTCTAATTCTTGGTTTAAGCAAGTTTTTAATATTCGTTACACCATACAAATAAGTATTTTAAGAAAAGCACCATTTCTCTGCTAATGGTAATAGCTTATCATAAATTGTTGATGATTAGCCTAATGTTGTACCTTTAAGTTCCAAATAAAATATTAACAGTAGAAAATATAAAGGGTTTAGAAATGGATTAGTATTCATTTCTTAGAATTTACTGGATTAATGTCATGTCAATTATTAATGTTACTTTTTTAAGCTTCTATTTACTTATTTCTCAAACAATGGTAATGGCTCTCTCATAATACTTTTTTTGAGAGAGGTTAGTCATTATTCCTGTTACCAAATATTTCTGGTTCTCTTTGCAGACACATGACAGGATTATACTCCTATATTTTTGTTTTTCAAGTGATGCATGATCATATTTGTGCTTAAAAGTGAACTGGTAGAGGTCATCTCTGAATGAGAAATAGATCCAGTATATTATTTACAATGTTTTCCTGCGCTCTGTCAAGTGTGTAATTATTAGCTTCTGTCAACCTACAACCATGAGTGAGCATAATGGCAGAAAAACAGACATGGAGAGTGAATAACAATATATAATTTTTGTCGTTTTAGGGTTCTGATATTTTATATTTGTTACCATAACATATCCTTGCCTATCCTAACTAATAAAATTTTTGTTAAATTAAAAGAGATAAAAGAATGTCAATTACACAACACAATACTTAACATATTACACGTGATTTACAATTTAGAGCAGTTACAGTAATGTGAATTTCACCATGTTCATGTAATATAGCTCTGGCAGAATACAAGATAAAAACAGGTAAATTTTAGTGACAGTAAAGACTGTAAAATTACACATTGTATGAAAATGTGTACATATACATATATATGATGAATTAAGAGGCATTAAACACAAATGTCACCATTTTTTTACATTAAACTATTTATTTTACTTGAGTTTTAAAAGCAAACTTCAGCTATATAAGCATGTATTTTATATGGGTTTCTTAAGTAATTGCTTTCATTTTACCCTTGATTTGACTGAGTCAGGAAAGCAAGTTCAGAATTTATTTATTTATTTATTTATTTATTTATTTATTTATTATAAGAGACTGTATACATTTCAAAAACAAGAAAAGCTATATATCATTTAGGCCTTTTTTCTGTGTTATTTGTTTAAAGCAAGGAAACGATAAAAATTCAGGAAGGTATTTAACTCTGGCTGTAAGGCTTCAATGATGAGTTCATAGCTTAAAATCTCTGCTCTATAAATCAGATACCTAAGCCATCCTGTTATCTTCCTAAAGAGGCCATGTAGACTTATAAAATCACCTTCAGAATATTCTCTATTACAAAAACAAAAAGAAAAATCTGTTTTGGTCTTCTTATCCAAGGCAGCGACATCAGATATTATATGACATTTTAGGAGCATAAATAAAAATAAGCACAGTTTATGAATGTAAACATGCCTAACCATGTGTCTTTTATTTATGTGAAGTTAAAGTGCTTGTTTTAGTATATCTACAGCTGAAGTAGTTGGAAGATAATGTATATGCACAGGCATCTTTAAAAGTAACTCTTCTAATCACCAAAGTTATAAATAATATATATATTCGTTTCTAAGTCTCTTTTCCTTTTATTTTGCTTTCCATTCTCTTTAGCCACTTGTAAGAAAATTGCAGGCATATTCTATATTCTAAAAGGATACACATGCTTAGATTAATAAATCTCCTTTTTCCAAAAGAAAACATGTGTTTTAGATAAAATGCAATAAGGAAGGGTCCGAGGACTTTGGGAGGCCAGATGGTCTGAGGTCAGGAGTTTGAGACTAGCCTGGCCAACGTGGTGAAACCCATCTCTACTAAAAATAAAAACTAAAAAAAATAGCTGGGTGTGGTGGTGGGAAACTGTAATCCCAGTTACTTGGGAAGCTGAGGTAGGAGAATCCCTTGAACACAGGAGTCAGAGGTTGCAGTGAGCCAAGGTCGGGTCACTGTGCTCCAGCCTGGGCAATAGAGAGCGACCTTTCCTCAAAATAAATAAATAAATAAATAAATAATAATAATAAGTCCAGACATTTATATGACCTTTGTGAATTAAAATGAATAAAAAATTATTTAGTTTTCATAGTTATGACAAATTTTACCTGCTGCTGCCTTCAAGAAAGGAACACTTTGAGACTTTAATCATTTCTAAAGGGTATTGGCTATAATGACATATCATATGCATATTTTTAAGTATAGGAAGCAGTGTCAAGATTTTGTAATTTAACTTATAAAAATTTTCATCCTTTTGAAATTCAGTATTGCTTTTGGTAAGAATCAAGGTTGCTCCTGATACAAGTTTATAAGAGTCAAATGTAGTCATTTGGCTGTGGATATGAGAAGCGTGAAAGTAATGGAAGGTATTTATGAAGCTAAGGAATGGCTCCAGTAGCCAGAAATAGATTGATGGCTGGTATGTGGACATCTTGAAGTATCAGCTTTCCATGGGTCATGGAAGGTTCTAGCTGATTTATGTACAATCATGCTGTCAAAGACATTGTGCCTTAAACGTTTCTAATGTGTGCCTGAACTCTTTTTATGAATTAGGTTCAGTGTTTCGGATCTTCATGCTTATTGCAGAGAGATCTCTCTGTAGGAAGAGATAGCTCTACATTCATTAGCACTGACTTAGGGACATAATTTATTTACAGATAGATAGTTTATATTTTCTGAAACTTTCGAGATCACCAGGACTCCCATTTCCCTCACTGAGCCGCTGTTTGTGTGGGGAGGACAAATTTACACTGTTTCCTTTCCATTTTACTTTTTGCGCCTTCTTCACAGGGTCAAGAAATTCTCCACAGTAAGGTACTCTGGGCTTTCACGTGTCTCCTTGTTGAACATAGACAGGGCCCACAGGTTTTACTACTTTGCTTCTCTGCCTGAAGAATGGATAAAACAAACAGCCTTCTTTATTTGATCTGTGATACGTGTTTCTTATTTTTTACAGAACAAACTCTGCAACTGTCAGGTTCATGCAAATCTCCTTACTAAATGATTAGGGCAACTTCTTAAAAAATTTAAAAATATAAAGGGAAAGATTTCAAGCTCTGTCTACAACCCAACATACTTTGCATCTCACAAAAGGATTTCCATAGAACCCAAGGCACTCAGAAGAAGAAAATTCTCCAATGGATGCTCCTTTACTCCTTACTTTGCTCTGGGTCAGTATTATGCAGTCTCCCCTCTTCAGGTTAATCCATTTAAAAAATCAATCATCTAACTCCTTCAACAGAAATATGTCTCATTTGCTTGAGCTTTTTTCAGTCTCCATACTCCATTATGGTGTTAGACCAAATGGAAATTGTAGTCAAGACTTCAGCTTTAATCTGCTAAACTGAGATTCTCTTTAGTTTACAGTTTCATTTGTACAGGTAAGTATATACCTTTCATTCCTTCTTTCTTTTTTAATATTTCATTAGTGGAAATTCAGGCTATCTGTCTCTAACCTCTCCTTGTTGACCTTTAAAGTATGCACATTTCCTCCTAAAACCACTGTCACTATTTTGTTTTTCTTAGAACTTATTATTCAAGTCCTTTGAGGTAGGATTCAGATCTGACTTTGAAGTCCATGGACTATCTCTGGGTTTGAGAATTTTAGATGAGTGATTAATAGACCTGTGTGTTCACCTTTTGATCTAGCCTTGGGGCAGGCACAAGTGCTTATGTTTATTATCTTCCTCAGAATGGAAGAAGGATGTCAGTGGTCCCCTTATTCTTGAGACACATTTAATTTTCTTTTTAAGTTATAAATATTGTTAATTGAAATTATAATGGGTAATTTTAATATACATTTTTATTTTGAAATAAATTTGCTGAAAAGTTGCCAAGATAATACAGAGCATTCACATATGCTCCTCACACAGTTTTCCCAATGTTTAATTTTTAACATAATTCTATATTTTCTTTTTTATGCCAATTGAAGATTTATTTTATATTTTATGCTTTCACCTGTTGCTTTAGATTCAGGGGACACATGTGCATGTTTGAGACATAAAAAGAGTTTAGGCACATATTGACACGGAGTTTTGGGGTGTGATTGATCCCTCCACCCAGATAGTGAGCATAGTACCCAATAGGTAATTTTTCAGACCTTGGCCCACTCCTGTTCTTCCCTCTATAGTAATTCCCAGTGCTACTGTGCCCATATTTATGTCCATGTGTACCCAATGATTAACTCCCTCTTACAAATGATAACATGCAGTATTTGGTTTTCTCTTCCTGCATTAATTTGCTTAGGATAATGGCCTTCAGCTACATCCATGTTGCTGCAGAGTACAAGATTTCATTCTTGTTTTATCGCTGTGTAGTATTTCATGGTGTATATATGCTGCATTTTCTTTATCCAATCCATGGACACCTAGGTGGATTCCATGTCTTGATAATAAGGTTTGGCTGTGTCCTCACCTGAAATCTCATCTTGAATTGTAATCCTCATAAGCTTCATAATCCCCACCTGTCAAGGGAGAGACTAGGTGGAGGTAGTTGAATCATGAGGGGTGGCTCCCCCATTGCTGTTCTCGTGATAGTGCCTGAGTTCTCGTGAGACCTGATGGTTTTATAAGCGTGTGGTGGTTCCTCCTGAGTTCACGCTCCTTCCTGCTGCCTTGTGAGAAAGGTGAGTTGCTTTCCGCTTGTCTTCTGCCATAATTGTAAGTTTCCTGAGTCCTCCTCAGCTATACTGAATTGTGAGTTGATGAAAGCTTTTTCCTTTATAAATTACCCAGTCTCGGGCAGTGCTTTATAGCAGTGTGAAAACAAACTGATATACGTGGCTTTTGTGTTTAGTGCTATGATGGAACACACAAATTAATGTGTTCTTTTTTCTTAGGATGATTTATTTTCCTTTGTGTATATGCCTAGTAATGTAATTTCTGGGTCTAATGGTAGTTCTAAGTTCTTTTGGAAATCTGCAGGCTGCTTTCCAGAGAGGCTAAACTAATTTACATTCAAACCAAGAGTGTATAACCATTCCCTTTTCTCCACAGCTTCACCAACTGTGTTAAGCTGTTCTTGTTACACTATAAAGAAACACATGAAACTGGGTAATTTGTAAAGAAGAGAGATTTAATTGGCTCATGGTTCTGCAGGCTATACAGGAAGAGCAGCTCCAATATCTTCCCAGCTTCTAGGGATGCCTCAAGGAGGTTTTGCTCATGGTTTTATTTTTTGACATTTTAATAGTAACAATTCTGATTGATGTGAGGTGGTATCTCATTTTTGTTTTGATTTGTTTTTCTCTGATGGTTCGTGATGTAGGGCATTTGTCTTATGTTTGTTGGCTGCTTTTAAGTCTTCCTTTAAGAACTGACTGTCTATGTCCTCTGCTCACTTTTCTATGAGCTTGTTTTTTCACTTTTGAATTGTTTAAATTCCTTATGGCTTCTGGATATTAGACTTCCGTCAGATGCATAATCTGTGAATATTGTCTCCCATTCTGTAGGTTATCTGTTGACTTTGCTGATAGTTTATTTTGAGGTGCAGAAGCTCTTTAGTTTAAGGTACCAATTGCCAGTTTTTACTTTTTATAATACTCATTTTTGTAATTGTTTCTGAGGACTTAAATTCTTAGGCATGGCTGATGTCCAGAATGACATGTCCTTTGTTCTCTTCCAGCACTTTATAGTTTTAGGTCTCACATTTATATTGTGATGATTTTTGTATATGATGAAAGGTGGGGATGTACTTTCATTCTTCTGTATATGCCTAGCCAGTTATCCTAGCACCATTTATTGAACAAAGTTTTTTCATCATTGCTTATTTTTGTCAAATCTGTTGAAGATAAAATGGTTGTAAGTGTGCAGCTTTATTTCTGTTCTCTAATCTGTTCCATTGGTCTATGTATTTGTTTTTGTGACTATACCATGCTGTTTTAAAGTAGTCTTATATGCAATTTGAAGACAGGTAATGTGATGCCTTGAATTCTTTTCTCTTTACTTAGGATTTCTTTAGCTATGCAATTTCTTTTCTAGTTCCATATGAATTTTAGAAGACTTTTTCTAGTTCTTGGAAAAACATAGTTGGTAGTTTAATAGGAATAGTGTTGAATCTCTAAATTGCTTTGGGTAACACGGCCATTTGAATGATACTCTTCCAATCCATGGGCAAGGAATGTTTTTCCATTTGTTTGTTTCATCTATGATTTCAATCAGGAACATTTCATAATTATCCTAGAAATCTTTTGCCTCCTTTTCTAATAAATGCATTCCTACCTTATTTTTTGTGGGTATTGTAAATGAGTTTGTGATGTTAATATGGCTCTCAACTTGAACATTATTGGTGTGTAGAAATACTACTGATTTTTGTATGTTGATTTTGGATTCAGAAACTTTACCGAAGTTGCTTATTAATTCTACGATCTAGGAGCCTTTTGGAAAAGTCTTTATGGTTTTCTAGGCACAGAATTACGTCATCAGCAAAGAGAGTTAGTTTGCTTTTTTTCCTATATAGATGTCTTGTATTTCTTTCTTTTGCCTGATTGCTCTGTCTAGGACTTCCAGTACTATGTTGAATACACGTGGCGACAGTGGGCATTATTGTCTTGCTCCAGTTGCCAAGGGCTGTGCTTCCAGATTTTGTCCGTTCAGCATCATGTTCACTCTACAATTGTCATAAATGATTCTTAATATTTTGAGGTTTGCTCTTTTAATGCCTGGTTTGTTGTAGGTTTTTATCATGAAAGGATGTTGTATTTTATCAAAAGATTGATCTGAGTCTGTTGAGATAATCATAAAGTTATTATGTTTTGTTTATGAGGTGAATCAAATTTATTGATTTGCATATGTTGAATCAACTTTGCATCCCGGGAATAGAGCCTTCTTGATCATGGTGAATTAACTTTTTCATGTGCTGCTGGATTCTGTCAAATAACATTTTACATATCTTTTCCTTAATTCTGGAATACTACATTTCTTCCTTTCGTTTTAAAATATAGTTCGATGAAGTTCTTTGTTTAATTTTAACACTCAGAAATGTTAGCTAACATTTTTTAAGTAATTGCCTCATGTTTTCTCTGAGTCCAGCATAACAGTTCTGCACTCAACTTGTTTTGTGTTGAAGCATATGCTTTCTTCAGATGAAATAATAACTATAGCCAGATGAAAACTATTCAGGAATTTAGTAATATTGGGAATTCAACAAATTTGATAATTTTGACATAAGCTTTCTATGAATTTTGAATCTCATATTTAAAAAATTTGTGTGTGTGTGTATTCTTTCCTGCTTAGGCTTCTGTTTTAAAGTCGCAGAAATGCTCAATAATTAGTGTAAATTTGGTGTATCCAAAATAGGCCATTCTTAATTAAAGCAAAGGAAAAATCAAAGAACTTAAATGGAAGTGTTGGTTAGAGCAGAAGTGATGTCAGCCACATCATATTTATCACATCCTCTCATGGATATCAGTCTAACATTCTCACCAACTCTGGTCGTAACCAAAGTGACTCTTAGATACTGATCTGGAAATCAAGAATGATGTCATAGTATTGCTCTATCCCCTGCACCCAAAACAGTATTTGATACATGAGAGGCATCAAGGATAATTTGGTTACTCTACTCTAGGCACAGAATTATGTCATCAGCAAAGAGAGTTATTTGCTTTTTTTCCTGTATTAATGCCTTGTATTTCTTTCTTTTGCCTGATTTAGATCTTTCAGAAAGATCTAAATTAATTAATCATGTATAATAATTGTGTATCCATACTCCAATTGACAAATTTAGATGAATTACTTGCGTGACTTCTAAGATACAAGTAACATTATTTCCCTTGTGTTATCGAATTTAAGGTTTGTCTGCTTCCCTATAACTTTTGAAAGATCTGTAAAAATAAATTTAATGGAAGAATTGTGGAAAACAGAATTTGTATGATTTTAGAGCCAAAAAATAAGAGGAAATGTCACTGAAAATCCGGAAAAGAAACTCTCATGAAATATCAAGTTGGTAAATCTCTGGAAACCTCAAAAATGAGGAAATAGGTTACTGTATAATTCATGTGGGAAGAATATAAGGCCAACAGGGACCTATATCTTCCTGCTGTTTCTCGTGCATAGTAACCTAATGGGTGTTTTGCATTTAGTCATTCTTTCTTTTGCACATACATTGAGTTTCTTGGAGTTTCTACTCCTGTTCCCTCAGTTCCTGTATCTAGTACTAACTTACGAAAATACAGTTTAAATAAATAAGGACAACATTAATTCATGAAAAAGTTAATTAGCCTATTAACCCATTTCAAATAAAAGCAGTAACATTAGCATATTACTCAGGAGGAAAAACAAGAATTAAATAAGAAGATGCTGCAAATACTAGCTCAGTGAATGATAAATAGTAGACTAGATATATTAGTTATTATTATTAGTTTATTGTGACAAAGATCTCTTGACCAGACTTTAGTGAAGCTCCTCTGAGCCTTTTTAGGGACTGGGACTTAACCTTGGCCTGGGAGAACTACAGATTCTCAGCACAAATGGTTTTGTGCATGTTCCACACCGAGACTTGTACAAACACTAGCACAGCTTTTAACAGTTCAAGGCTGTGTCCCAGGTTAACATACCAGCCCCCTTAAATGCTTACTTGAGAAAGATCAAATTGCCAAAATAAGGTACTGTATGTTTTGGCCGAAACATGGCTGCATTAATCCGTTTTCAAACTGCTGATAAAGGCATACCTGAGGTTGGACAGTTAACAAAGGAAAGAGTTTTAATGGAGAACTCACAGTTCCATATGGCTGGGGAGCCTCACAATCATGGTCGAAGGCAAGGAGAAGTAATTCCCATCTTACATGGGTGGCAGCAGGCAAAGAGAGAGCTTATGCAGGCAAACTCTCATTTTTAAAACCATCAGATCTCATGAGACCCATTCACTATCATGAGAACAGCATGGGAAATATCTGTCTCCATGATTTAAGCATGCCCACCAGGTCCCTCCCACAGCATGTGGGAATTTTGGAAGCTTCAATATGAGATTCTGGTGGGTACATAGAGCCAAACCATACCTCCCCTGGTCCTTCCCAAATCTCATATTTCCACATTTCGAAACTAACGATGCCTTCCCAAGAGTCACCCAGAGTCTCAACTCATTTCAGTGTTAATTCAGACCACAATCCAGAGTCCTATCCTAGACAAGGCATGGGCCTTCTGCCTATGAGCCTGTAAAATCAAAAGCAAAGCCTGTAAAATCAAAAGCAAATTAGTTACTTCCTAGACACAATGGGAATACAGGCATTGGGAAAATATAGCCATTCCAAATGAGGGAAATTGGCCAAAACAGAGGGGCTACAGGCCCCATGCAATTTGGAAATTCAGTGGGGCCATCAAACTTTAAAGCTCCAATATGATCTCCTTTGAATCCATGTCTCACATGCAGGTCATGCTGATGGAAGTGGTGGGTTCCCATGGTCTTGGGAAGCTCCAGCCCTGTGGCTTTGCAGGGTACAGCCTCCATCACAGCTGCTTTCATTGGCTGACATTGAGTGTATGCAGCTTTTTCAGGTGAACTGTACAAGCTGTCAGTGGATTTACCATTCTGGGGTCTAGAGGATGGTGACCCTTTTCTCATGACTCAACTAAGTGGTGCCCCTGTAGGGACTCTGACTGGGGGCTCCAACCCCACATTTCCTTTTTGCACTGCCCTAGCAGAGGTTCTCCATGAGGGCCAGGCCCCTGCAGCAAACCTCTGGCTGGACAGCCAGGCATTTACCTACATTTTCTGAAATCTAGGCAGAAGTTCCCAAACCCCAGTTCTTCACTTCTGTGTACTTGCAGGCTCAATATCACATGGAAGCTGCCAAGGCTTGGGGCATGCAACCTCTAAAGCCATGGCCCAAGCTTATATGGTCCCCTTTCAGCCATGGATGGAGTGGCTGGGAAGCAGGGCACCAAGTCCCTTACTGCACACAGTATGGGGACCCTGGACCCAGTCCATGAAACCATTTTTTTCCTAGGCCTCCATGCCTGTGGTATGAGGGCCTACTGTGAAGATCTCTGACAAACCCTGGATACATTTCCCCTATTGTGTTGGGATTAACAGTAGGCTCCTTGTTACTTATGAAAATTTCTGCAGTCTGCTTGAATTTCTTCTCAGAAAAATGGGATTTTCTTTTCTATCACATTATCTAGCTGCAGATTTTCCAAATATTCATGTCCCACCTCAATTATAAACTGAATGTCTTTAACAGCACTCAAGTCACCTCTTGAATGCTTTGCTGCTTAGAAATGTGTTTTGTCAGATACCCTAAATCATCTCAAGTTCAAGGTTCCACAAATCTCTAGGGCAGGGGAAAAATGCTGCCAGTGTCTTTGCTAAAACATCACAAGAGCCACCTTTGCTCTAGTTTCCAACAAGTTTCTCATTTCTACCTAAGACCACCTCAGGCTGGTCCTTATTATTCATATCACTATCAGCATTTTTGTCAAGGCCATTTAACAAGTCTCTAGAGAGTTGCGAAATTTTCCACATTTTCCTGTCTTCTTCTGAGCCCTGCATACTGTTTCAACCTGTGCCTGTTAGACAGTTCCAAAGTTGCTTCCACATTTTCATATGTTGTTTCAGCAAGGCCCCACTCTACTAGTACCAATTTACTGTATTAGTTCATTTTCACACTGCTGATAAAGACATACCTGAGACTGGGAAACTTACAAAGTAAAGAGGTTTAGAACTGACAGTTCCACTTAGCTGGGGAAGCCTCACAGTTATGGTGGAAGTTGAGGAAGAGCAAATCACATCTTACATGGATGGCAGCAGAGAGAGCGAGCTTGTGCAGGCAAACTCCAGTTTTAAAACCATCAGATCTTGTGAGACCCATTCACTATTATGAGAACAGCAGGGAAACAAACACCCTCCCAAATAATTCATTCATCTCCCACTGGGTCCCTACCACAACATATGAGAAGAATGAGATTTGGGTAGGCACACAGAGCCAAACCATATCATTGGCTGTGAGTCTCAGACTTCCCTTTTCTCAGAGAATTTACTTTCGGAAACTTGTAAGTCCTTTGTTTGTCCCTTCAAAATGTATCTTCAACTCAGGAGTGTCTATCTCAAGGACCTGGGAGACCTCCTTTTGAAACCTAACCATTGAGAAAGATAGGGCCCCTATCTCCTAGTCTCTGTGGTAAAGTAGGAACTTTATTTCTGTAAGTGCCAGTTAGCAAACACAGCTGGCCTAATCACGTGGACCATCCGCTTAAAGTGCTTTGGTACTTTTGCTTTAGCACAGTGGTCCCCAGTCTTTTTGGGACCAGGGACCATTTCATGGAAGACATTTTTTTTCTATGAACCCAGTGGGATATTGGGGATGGTTTTAGGATGATTCAGGTGCATTTGACGTATTGTGTACCTTATTATTACATTGTAATATATAGTGAAATAATTATACAACTCACCATAATGTAGAATCAGTGGGAGCCCTGAGCTTGTTTTCCATCAACTAGGCTGTTCCATCTGGGGGTTATGGGAACAGTGACAGATCATCAGGAACAGGCAACCTAGACCCCTCATATGCAGAGTTAACAATAGGGTTTGCACTCCTGTGAGAATCTAATATTGTGACTTATCTGACAGGAGGCAGACCTAGGTGGTAATGCCAGTGATGGGGAGCAGTGGTAAATATGGACAAAGCTATACTTACTTGCTCACTCACCATTCATCTCCTGCTTTGCAGCCCAGTTCCTAACAGGCCACAGACCCCTGCTGATCCAGGGCCCAGAGATTGGAAATCCCTACTTTAGCATGTTCCAGCATTTAAACATTTTGTTTGTAATGTTTAAATCCTGGAACATGCTAAAGTAGGGATTTGATCAGAGTTTCATCAGAGTTGAGCCTAGTTTTCACTGAAGTCTCTCTTCCCTGCTACAATATCTTAATAAGATCTGTCTTACCATTTTTAGTAAGTGTCTTACTTTGTTTCTTTATGACAATTTTAATGTTCATAACTTGGGATCAGGTAACAAATTCAAGGCAATTAGCAGTTTTATATTTTGTAATAGTTTTGCTAAAAATTCTTTTAAAATATAAAGTAAACTCTAGACAAATGTTTCTAAATATTTTCACCACACTTCCTCAGCTTTTTTGTTCCTGCACTATAAACCCAAATTTAAGAGAGATGGTATATGCCAAATTTCATTTAGAGCATTATAATTGTTTACCCTATTTTGAGTAACCAAATACATGTATAAATACTTCTATGGAGAAACAGTGTTATAAAAATAGTTAACATATTTCCATATCAGCAAAAATAATGCCTATTACCTTATGACTCTTTATGATATAAACCTGTGATTTTCTTTGGGTTTTTGAAAAGGTTTTTTAACGTATCAAGCATGTACTCTCTGTTCTTTCCTTATAGTCACTACAGTTAATCTTGGTAAAATAACGTCATGTGATTTCATCTTAAAATACAGTATTTTGTATAGTCAACATATAAGCCATCAGTGGTTTCCAAATCTTCCTGTTCATGACAACCCAAATCAAAGCAGGTAGCTAATGGAGCCTAGTAATTGTTATCAGTTCATAACTAGTGGTCTTCTATACCAGAAGTAAATGCTTTTACGGAGAAATGTTCATAAAAGTTTTGACGGCTTGGAAACCAAATATCTTCACCTTGATTAAGAAAATGAACATTTGGCCGGGCATGGTGGCTCACGCCTGATCCCAGCACTTTGGGAGGCCGAGGCGAGTGGATCATGAGGTCAAGAGATTGAGACCATCCTGGTCAACATGGTGAAATCCCGTCTCTACTAAAGATACAAAAAATAAGCTGGGCATGGTAGCATGTGCCTGTAAACCCAGCTACTCAGGAGGTTGAGGCAGGAGAATTGCCTGAACCCAGGAGGCAGAGGTTGCAGTGAGCCGAGATTGCGCCATTGCACTCCAGCCTGGGTAACAAGAGCATAACTCCATCTCAAAAAAAAAAAAAAGAAAGAAAAAGAAAAGGAAAATGAACATTTAATGTGGTTTACATTTTAACTGATGAGGATCAACTTATATAGTTTAGTGTCCCAAGCTGAAAGAGACTGGGCTTGAAGAGCCCCAAATATGGCATTATTTCTCACCAAAGAAATAGTTGAGTCAACATTTGTCTCTGCTGATTAAAAAATAGCAATAAAATAACAATAACAATCAGTAACAATGTTAGAACATTCATATTTTTCTCAGCACAGTTCTGTGCAAGTTATTTATAAAAACCTACTTAATCCTTACATGTTCGGAAGTAGCTACTATTACATAAAAAGTCAAACTGAAAAAGTATTCTATTAATAATAATGCTTATAAACTATATTAAAGGAATTATAATTTGACTTTTTTTGGTTGTGTTAATTTGCACATCACTGTCTAGGTAAGATGGACATATGCAGAGCTTCTGCCACCAAACGGTCAGAGAAGACCAACAGACAACCCAGGACAAGAGTTTTACTTCATTAGTAAATGTCATTTGCTTTGATGGGTAAGGCTGTACATAGTGATTTCACGGCAAGAAGTCAGCACAATGGTGGAAACTTGTCTACCTTGAATAGAGTAATGGAAAGTCATGCAGGGAAAGGAAAATCAATTGAACAAAACTGTGAATAATTAAGTTGATGAGATTGGACTTTATTTGGAGGTAATAGGAATCACAAAGGCATTCAGTCAAAGAACTAACCTGAAAGGAAGTTTGACATTTGAAGAAAATATATCTGACAGCAGTTGGTGAGATGGAGCAGGTCTTGGGAGAATGAAAATGAAGAATCTGCTTTAAAAGACACCATAAAGAAGAGGTTGTGAACTACACTGGTGGAAAAAGAAATAGAAAGAACTCACAGAACTAAGAGACAGTGTGCAGGGGAATTAGCCACTGATTAACTCACAAATTGGCAGTGGGAAAAATATATACACAGGTTACACTGATTTTGACAGTAACAGTTTGGAATAGCGAGAAGAACTACTTAAAGTAGTTTGTAGCATAGGTTAAGAGGATTAGGACAAATGACATAAAACAAGCCAGAATGCCCTATCACCAGGACTCATGGAAAACAAAATTTAATCTTGTTACCAATGACTGTATTTATCAAAATCAAGGTTCTCTCCAGCATTCAGCTTCCCTAGAGCTACAGTGTTTCTTGTTAGAGATAGGAAAAGCCAGGGAGGTCTAATAACTCAGGGCTTCCTTTATAACACACTCAAACACACATATAAATTACCTTGGGTAAATATATAGAGCATCAACATTGGCCTCCACATACCCCCTCACAAATTCAGAGTAGAGTGTCTCCTTCTGTGACAGGGATGGCACTCCTTTGCAGTCCCATCGTTTATCAAAATATGTTCACCAGCCTTCCCCACAGAATCTCATTCTTAGCCAGTATCACCTACCTTATAAGAAGAGCAGGTGATTTTAATAAGCACAGAAAACCACAAAGGAAACTTAAATTCTCATTTCCCAGTAATAACCCAAACTCAGTGTTTAAAAATGATCCTCCCCTTTTCCAATTTAAAAAAATACCCCTTCTTTCCTTTCTTTACAACATTTGACCCTATCAGTCACCGTTTCTCTAATGTTTATGCTCCTGTACTATCTCCCTGACAAATAGTGTTTCATTTTCTTTCCTGAAGAGTATTTTTTCGCTTCTCTTTCTTCCTGCCCACATTTTAACATTTGTTGTTTTCTGTGTGACTCTGTTTAATCACCAGTGAGTGATTCCAGCTAAAGTAGGATGAGATTGTGCAGAAAAAAAATCGGATTTGAGGAGAGAATCTAAGGAGTTTAGAAGTGAAAGCAACGCTGAAGAAATGTACTTTAGAAAGAGAAAAAACAATTTTCCTCTTAGAATAAAACAGTAGGAAAAATGGATAGAGACTTGTGTTCAGAGGCAGAGAATTACACAGATATTGGACATTTTATATAGTTTGAAAAAGTAAGTTGTGTTATCTGCTTAAAACGTCTGATTTTAAGAGGGTGAGACAATTTAGAACAATGGGCCCCCAAGGGAGCTTGTGTTTGGTGAAGTTTTCGTAAATGTAGTGTTTGCATATTTCACCTTTACTTTCTTATGCAAAGTAAACTTTTCTTAAAAAATGATCTTGAGGTATGCAGAGATGAGCATATTTAATAAATTGAACCATTTAATATGCACTAGGGGATGTATTTTATTAATTACAGTAATTATTGTTGCTAGCATGGTGTTTGGAAGGTCACTAATCAATAGATGTTCACTTACTTGTAATAATAATCCTAGCATTAATCCATTTTTGATGAATATTGCTTTGGTTAAGCAAATAATTACAAGATGTTGAATTTATGAGTGAATCAGATTATGACCACTGGGCTTACTTAACATGAATTACAAGTATATAATTTTATATAAATGAAAATAATTTTCTCCACCTACACAGGAAACTTTAGGGAACAGATTATACTTAAGCTTGCTGTTTATGTCTTCCTAAAAAGGAATATATATTTTTCTCCATTGAATATTAAGAGATTGGATATTTTTATTCTCATTGCTTTATTAAACTAGTAAGAAATCTTCTTTGATGTTTCAGGAAAGCATGGTAAAGTGTTTTATACACAATTTTTCAGTAAAGGGGGAAAAAGGAGGCATTTTATTGATAATACATCCCTTAGAATGACAGTAGAAATATAGACTACCTCTGTTTATCTTACACATTGCAATTCTTTTGCAAAATACAGATAATTCCACAGGGGGTATAGAAAACATACAAGTAATAGAGCTTTACAGTACAAGTTAGCCTATTATGATTATTATATTCTACTAACAACAATTTCTGCCTCACTTGCTCGGTGATATCTATCACAAAATGTGTTGCTCAGCTTTCGCAAGAAAGCAGACAGAATGTTCAGTGGTTTAAATGTGCTAATGCAGGTTTCTTTCTGAAGGTGCACTGGCATATTCAATCTCAGGCCAGTTAGAATGACAATCTTTAAAAAATCTGGAGACAACAGATGCTGGAGAGGATGTGGAGAAAAAAACACTGTTACACTGTAAGTGGGAGTGTAAATTAGTTCACCCATTATGGAGGACAGTGTGACAATTCCTCCTCAAGGATCTAGAAATAGAAATTCCATTTGACCCAGCAACCCCATTACTGGGTATATACCCAAAGGATTATAAATTGTTCTATTATAAAGACACATGCACATGTATTGTTCATTGCAGCACTTTACAATAGCAAAGATCTGGATCCAACCCAAATGCCCATCAATGACAGACTGGACAAAGAAAATGTGGCAATATACACCACGGAAAACTATGCAGCCATAAAAAACGAGTTCGTGTCCTTTGTAGAGACATGGGTGAATCTAGAAACCATCATTCTCTGCAAACTGACACAAGAACAGAAAACCAAATGCTGCATGTTTTCACTCATAGGCAGGTGACAAACAATGAGAACACTTGGGCAAAGGGAAGGGAACAACACCTACTGGGGTAGGTCAGGTGGTGGAGGGAAAGGGAGGAGGGACAGTGGGGTGCGGGGAGGTTGGGGAGGGTTAACACCGGAAGAAATGCCTGATGTAGGTGACAGGGTTAGGGTGAGGGATACAGCAAACCACACTGGCATGTATGTATCTATGCAACAATCCTGTGGGATGCAGGATGTACACGTGTACCCCAGAACCCAAGGTACAATAATAAAGTAAAAAGAATCAGTTTTAGAAACCAACCCCTGTAATTTATCTTACATGATGATTTCCCCTGAAAGTTTCATTTGGGCTCAGTTTTATTTGTAAGGCTAGAAACATTAGAATCTTTTTATCACTCAGATTCCCATCTCATATTCCAAATCCATTGTATCAGATTTTTTTATATGATATTGTATAATAATAAGATTGGTATTTTATCAATCTTGGCCTAATTTTCCCATTACTCTACAATCATAGGTTCAGAGTATTATTTTCCTGAAAAATTTAAGTTTATCCAAAATAAGGTATTGCCTAGGGGTCAGCAAACTTTTTCCATAAGAACAAAGTAAATCTTGAGGGCTTTTGAGGGCCAGATCGTCTCTGTTGCAACAACTTAACTCTGTTGTAGTGTGAAAATCAACAATAATACATCCTTAAGGGGGAGCAAGATTGTGCACATTTGAATTTAAATTTTATGTAATTTTCCCATGTCAAGAAATATGTTTTTTGATTTTTCCCCCAAATATTTAAAAATGTAAAAAACATTCTTATCCTTTCAGCCTTATAAAAATCGGATGGAGGGGATGACACAATCAGTGAATCTACTCTTAGAAGCCCAGTCCCAGATTTAGAACATAGATTAAGAACTCTAGAAGAATACAGATAGGAAGTAGAAAAAATAACGTAAATTTGGTCCACACTATGATCGCTCTAGTGTGGCAGTCTAGAAAATTAAAGATGGTAATTTAGTTAGAAGTGGAGTATAGTGGTAATGGTGGAAGCCAGACACTTACCTTGAAGTCACTTTTGCAAAGCAAGCACGTTATTTAATTTAGAGTACCTTTGGTGGGAACAGATCCTCTGATTAACGTCCCTGCACCCTATCATTCCTCATTTCCACTGCTTACTTAAAACACGAACAATATGTTACAAGAGTAAACACACAAAGAAAATTAAGGGAGAAGCGCTGTGTTTCTCATCAATATCACTACATGTAATAATTATATTAAATCCTTCCTTCAGCGTTTGAGACTTATCTCAGCGTCACTATAAAACGTTAACTGTTTCTCTTGCCATTTCCTCTCTTATCCCAATCAATGAATTATCAACCCTCCTTCCTTTAGATTACTTTTTTCAATCCTTATTAACAGACGTTATCCCAGTATGCCATGCGACAGAACGGATGACATCTTTAAAATCTCTTTGAAGTTAAATTTTGAGGAGGTAGAGTCTATATTAGTATCCTCAGAAGCTTCTCCAGGAGGAAACTTCAATTGAGTTGCCTTTTATTTAAAATTTTATTTTTAAGTTATATTAAACCTGTTAATGAAATGTAAGATGTTTTCAGATTCTTAACTATTAATATTGAAGATCAGTGTTTGACTTTCTTCTCTATGCAAAAGAAAACATTTTGTTAAAAATAGAGTTAATGAGTAACATGGACTGAAAAATTTAAAAACTCATACTACATATTTTCTTTTAATGAAAACATCCATTTGTTGCTTTGATATCTTCCTGGAGTACCATTTTATCTGCAGATACAGATTTTTTTTCATATGGAATAACATGCTGCCATTGTCTCCATATATAGCCACTTCTGTGTATCTTCATGTATTTTGCTCTATGGTTAGCTTATTTAGACACCAAAGTATCTGTTAGTTTGCTAAGGGACATACTTTTGTAACAGTCTTTCAACACAGTTGTTCTAGAAATACATAACATATAGCAAACTAATTATTGCTCCTTGGTGCCTACACACCACACATGCACACACCCACACACTAAAGTAGATAACACAAATCTGTTATTAGAATATGTATGTCTGTTTACATACAGAGATTACTAATCAAACCGTAATAATGATAATCATCATTATGTTCACAGTAATTCACATTTGTTATATTCTTACTCTGTTACCCATTATGCTAACCAAGCTACTTGCATGTTCTTATTTGGTGCTTACAGCAATCACACTGATAAAGCACAGCTTCATAATCATTTATCCCTGCTAAGAATGAGTTTACCTGAAATATTTCCCTGGTTCTACATCACAGTGTATGTTCCAGCGTAAGGCTAGTAGGCTATTACTATCTGTATGTGCAAAGTGTTTCAAACAAGGAATATAACTAAACTTAATAGGGAATTTGTTAAAGCCTAAATAGCACTTTAGGAAGGATATATATGTTTATTGCTCCAGTCAAATAGATGCTTATACTGTCATTTTAATAGATCCATTTTAACCTCAAATCATCATGTACTTAATCTACATCCTTTGTCTACAGAAAACAGGAGATATCAAAATATGTTACCTCTTCCCATATTATACTTACATGACAGAAGAACTTTAGAACATGTTAAATGGGAAGTAGAATATGTAGAAGAATTCCCCAATCTTCTAATATTTCTTGAAAACAGAGTTACAGTTGAGCTGAATACGATCCTTTCCTATGCTTATTTGGACATTCTGTGACATTCTTTCTCCTATTCTTCCTCTTCTTCCTTTTTCTTTAAACGTACTTTTTAATATATAGTAATGATGGTTAATGTTTTATACTATGTTGTTCATCAATGCTAATAACAATTTCTTAGTTTCATTTTCTCATTCAAATGAAGTCCAGGTACTCGGGTCACAAAAATTTTAGCTCTATGGAAGACCTTATGATATAGTAAGTTTCCATGTAGTAAAAGTATATGTTCTCTTTATTGCATATTAATATGATTAACTTCTGAGTAAGGTTGCCTATAAAACACAATTTTATCATTATTCAAAGGCAAATTCACAAAGAAGTTAGGTAATTAAGAAGTCCTATATTTGACATCTTGAAGATCTACAATTTCATCAGTTAGTTGCTATGGCTACGATCCCACTGGATAGAATCTTCACAGTATTCTTGGGACTCTGGTGATGTTTATCAAATAGTAATGGTTTTAGGCCAGGTGCACTGGCTCACGCCTGTAATCCAAGCACTTTGGGAGGCCAAGGCAGGCAGATTATGTGAGGTCAGGAGTTCAAGACAGGCCGGCCAACATGGTGAAATCCAGTCCCTACCTAAAAATAAATAAATAAATAAAAAATAAAGGTCATGTTTTTAAAAGATACAATGAAATTAATTATAAACATTAGTGATCTTTAATGACAGTTCGCTTATGAACTAGGTTTTCTTTTTTCTATGTTGAATTTAAACAAGTATTTAGGCTAGAAATGCCATTTTACAAAAAAGTTATAAGCTTTTAAATTATTGATTTTAATTGTAAAAATGGGCATCCAAGGAAAATTAGTAATGAGAAGGAAGAGTATATAATGCAGTAAGGTATAGCCTCCATGTAGCTGAAGACACATTAATTTTACCTAGTTAAACTTGTTATAAATACAAGTCTCAGATTCCAATTGCCTGGTGCTCGTGAGTCTAAGTGGGACCCAAAGTCTCAAACTCAACAAGTGTCTTTGGTAACTGTGAGTCCAGTGGTATAATTTTCAACATGTACTTTGTATTAAAGTTAACTAGAGGTACTTTTTTAAAAAATCAGATTTCTGTACTGAACCAAAAATACTTGATTCTGTATCTGGAAAGCTGTCTGGGAATCTGCATTTTTACAAGCACATCTGTGATTACAGTTAGGAAGCCCACAAAACATACTTTGAAAAATAAGACACACTTACAATGGCTTCATTTAAATAACCCCAAACAGATCAAATATTAAGGCCTCCAAATAAGCAGTTCTATGATTTCACTGATTTAAAAGTTGCTCATCTGTCTGGGAATATGTTATTTATACCTGACCTAATTTTCCATAGAAAATAAAGGAGAGCAGCTTTTTCCTCAGTGTTCTTTCTGTGTCTTCCAATTTTCTATAGTTTCTTCAGAGCTCTTCCTCATGCTTCCCTTTTAAAATTCCTTTAGTTCAGGATCAAACAGCAGAAACCTGAACATTGATTCCACCCACAGACATAATTTTGAGGTTTTTTTTAAACTTTATTTGAAAATTTTTCTTAGTCACTTTTTTGAATTAAACATTGTTAAAGGCTTTGCACATTAAAATATCAAAATGTATTTCTACTAAGAAAAATGAGATAATTTGGTAATGCCGAGCCTGCTATTGTCCACTGCCTTTAAACACTGTGATATTTTTAGTTCACAAGTATCTGTACCAATCCCTATAATCTCACAGATACTGAGACCAGGTATCCATGGCCATTTTCCATTGGGGATATTAAACTTCTCTCTATATTTATGGGTTCTATATCTAATAATAAATTATAAAATTTGACTGAAAGGCTATATATATATATATATATATATATATATATAAAGATAAATGGAGATAATTTTTAATGAAATGAACAATATTTTGTGTGTTTATTTTATAAAAATGCTTGACACATTTTGTTACTTGTATGTGTCTTATTTTGTCATTCTTAGTTTATGTGTGTTTTTCTCTCTCACTAGAATGAAAGTCTATGATATTTTTATACAGAGATAAACAGTGTCTTATTTATCTCTGTGTTTCAGGTGCCAAGCTAACCGTGATGTTCTTGGCATAGAACAGATGTACATATGTATATTTCACTGATTAATACCGTTTTTTAAAAAACTGAACACTAGAGATTACATAATTCTAATTTATTTTCTTGGAATTTTCTTTAATTCGTTGCACATCTGTTGGATTACCTCTTGAATCTTCTCATTCCATTTCTTGCCCAATTCCACAATTTCCACATATTTCTGTTTAGTTACAGAAACACAGACTAAAACATCTACTGAGTATACTTTTATAATAAACATTGTATCTAGTGAAGATTATGTTCCAACATGTTCTAGCTTTATGCCTGCTAATAGAAACAACCCCCTTCTATTTTCTACTGTTTAGACTCAATTTGTATCATTTTACCACTTACTTAGAGCATGTTTATTCTCAGTTAATTCATAATATGTATGCTCTCACCTCGTGTATATTTATTATTTTAGGTAATAGCTAACTTTCAGTGTCCTTTTTCTCTTTAGAAAGCATGATGAACATTTAGAAAACATTGTATGACTGGATAAATACATATGCAACATTTGATTAAAAAGTAAACAAAATCCAAGCCCAAGTCAGCAATACCAAAAATAATCACCAGTTACTCAGTACTTAGCATATATGTATCATATGTTAGTCATTCAACAAAGACTATTCTTCCTGGTATGTCATTTGATCTTCATCACAACTCTCAGAAACTCTAGATTAAAAATACAGATTCAAGGAAGAGGTAATAAGTAGCAGACACCAGAATGAAATGGCAGACGGTTTGATTCCAAACCCTTTTTGCATACATAGGAGTATGCAGTGGGGCTTTGCCTCTTGGTGGAAATTTCTGTGGAGAAGCCTGAGAAAAATAAGGACAGTATAAGAAGAAAGTTGATGACAGTGGCACACGGACCAGAAGCTTATTTGTATAGATAGAGCACTTCATTAGTGTTGAAAATGTTTAAATATGTAATATTTAGTTCAGATGGTGCCAATATAATTGTAACATTAAATTATAGTTTTGTGTCTATTTTGGTCCTGAAAATTATTCAAGTTTAAATTGCTTAAACTTCCAAAGGGATAAAGTTCTTGACTTTAAAAGCTTTAATTTTTAAGCCATTAAAATTCCTTTAATGAGCAATATTGTCTTAATAATAACCCCTTAAACAAAATAAAACTTTCAGCATTTTCAACTGCTTTCACTTCTTTTATCTATTTTAAAAATTCCTGGAACAAATAAAACAGCATAGATTTGATACTGGCAGGAAGATGTGAAATGCTTGAATGATGCAGCAGATGATAAAACTCAAAGTATCTTCTGGCCTCTCAGTTTCTCTAAGCTAGCGTTGGCTCAGTATTTTTATTTCCACATTTGAGATACTGTATGATTTTTGTGGTTCTTACTAATAGGAAATTCCAATTACATACATACAGATCTAGGATGTATACATATATGTATGTATGTATTTATATGTGGATATGTTGCTATCCATTGTTTAATAATTCTCTTGCTAATGATTTTTTATCCACTTTGCTTTATATAGCATTAAAATGTTTTATTATGAAATAATTATCTTTCATAAGAAAATAATTCTTCAATGAAAAATTACATAATTTTAAATTTGGAAGTTGTCTGGGAGTTCCTTGTCTCCTGCTATTGTAGCACTCACTTATAAAATATTCATGAAAACTCATCCAAGGTTGAGGAGCTAACAAATTTAGATTGTTGTTTTCTTGTGTGTGGAGGACAGTTCACAGTAATCAATGAAACCATTTGCAACTTTGGTATTTTTGTGTATTTTTTTTGTATTTTTGTTTGGTGCATGATTAAAATAAAGCTGCTACTAATCTTAACCCCTTTTAGTACCAGTTAATTTGCTGAAATACTAAAATGATGAATTTGCTTGTCTTCACATTGTTCAAAAAAAGCATCATGTCCACAGAGACCCTTCACCACATTTGTCAGAGACCCTACTTTACATTTCTCTCATTTCCCTTGCCTTAATTACCGTGTGTGTGTGTGCATGCGTGCAAGTGAGAGAGAGAGAGAGAGAAGGACTGAAGTCTTTAAGATTTCATCATGAGATTGTGATGGAACGTGCTTCCCTGTTTCGTATGCCACAAAGTGAATCATATTTGCTGGGTTTAATAACTCAGTGACTCAGCAAATATGATTCGTTGAACTCCCTGAACAATAGTCTTTTTCCTCATTCACATTCCCCACAAATTGTAAGTCTTGCTGTTAGGGAATTAGAAAGTTTCTTTCTCTTCATTTTAGAAAAACATGGCATTGCTGTGTTTCTAAGGTGCACTTTAGAAAGTGAAGTCCTTCTAAATTGAACTTTCTAAAGTGAAGTCTTTCTAAAGTTTGCTTTAAAAATAGAGCAGTGCCATGTTTCCCTATAATGGGCATTGCAAAATATAAATATTGTTTCTAGCCCTAAATCAGTATTTTTGTCTAACCTTCCATATTTCCTTAGTTTTCCCAAATATTGTCATCTAATTATGTTAAAATGTAAAATTATACTGTGCTACCATGCCCCTTTATCCTGCCCTCTTTTAAGTTACAAAGAGCTATAGTTTCACTTATTATCTTACGTCTTCACATATTCATGCTATTGCCTTAAAATTTATATTAAAAAGTATGATGGACATTGAGAAATAAATATTACCAGTGACAATAAGAAACTTATTTGAAACTCATAAAATCTATTCCAATAAGTTTTTATACTGTGTAAATTAATAAATTATATCCCATTTGAGTATAACACTGTTACCCAACCATTATGTCACACAAGATGTAAAATTATATTTCTGCAACCAGTTTTATTTTTCATCTATAAGTAAGTCAAGGCAAAATTTTTATAATACAGTTTAGAATATAAAAGGAACCACATACAATATATTCAGTTTGTTTTTCAAACTTTTATGATTTATTGTCAAGATTGCCTTGACTTGGCTGGTTATATCTTGAAGAAAGCGTCATTTATGCCTCCAGCTCACCTAGATCCAAATTTTCTTTAGATAATTAAAAATAAACATTGTATTTAGAGAAAGAAACACTCATTTAAGTTTAACAATGCAAAGAAAAAAGTTTTTTTGATCATTTATGTTAGTGAATAGCTGAGGTTAAGTACTGAAACTTTTCATGCCACTCTGTAATGCCAATTGTTAAATTTATTTTAAAATATGTACACAGAGCTTTAGAAATATGTCCCTTGTTTCAATATGCACAAAAGACACTCACAAGAAAGGTAGTTTTGTTAAGCTGATAATTTTTGTTTTTATTTCATTTGTTCATTTTGTTGTGTGCCTCTTTTACTTTTGGGATTATACAGTTATTCAAATCTGTTTAAAAAGTGATTTGCTATGCTCCCACTCTGCAAAAGCTACTACGGCTACTCTATAGAAATAACCAGAATGTTCAAAGACACAAATACTTTAAGAAATGAAACTTAGCCAATGAGATGGACCTTATTATTTATTAACTTTAGTGTCATTTGTTTTTGTGTTTATTTACTCTGTACTCTTTGAACAATTGAATATTTTAGAAGAGGAACAACATGAAAGAGAAAATATTAATCATTCATGCAGTCATACAGTCTCTTGGTCATTTTTCTTCGTCCTCTCATTTTTCTACTTGGAGAAAGTTTTGAAGACAAAACAAGTAGGAATATGATGAAACCAAAAAGACTGACTTAGACATATGAGAAATACAGGAAGCTGCTGATTATGCAGGTTCAGTAGGCTGTTTATAGATGCTTTAGGTAGAAGGTCTGGACTGACCCTAACGTGCCTTGATTAAATGCAGGTAATTTCATCTTGATTTGGTTGCTCTTCTATATTTATCTCCTTTTCTCTCTAGATATATAGTTGCCTCATATGTTCTGTCACTGTGCAAGAGGGACCTGACTCTTTGAATTGTGTTCTCCCTACGGTGTGTTTCCTATTGGCTAGTGGGCCATTATCTCAGCTTACAGGGTCAGCTGTTGATCTAATTATCCAGATAAAACAATTCTCCCTAGATATGAATAAGCTTAAGCTTCTACTGGGGGGATTTTATTTTAAAGAGAATTTTTACAGAACATGGTAACAGATTTCTAAGGTAATCAGAGGTGGTGATTTTGAGAATAAGTGCTTCTGTGACCTTCATTTTTGTTTTAATTATTCTAATTCTGGCCAGGCAAGGTGTCTTACACCTGTCATCCCAGCACTTTGGGAGGCCGAGGCAGGCAGATCACAAGGTCAGGAGTTCGTGACCAGTCTGGCAAATATGGTGAAACCTGGTCGCTACTAAAAATACAAAAATTTGCTGGACATGGTGGCACAAACCTGTAGTCCCAGTTAATGGGGAGTCTAAGCGAGAAGAATCACCTGAATCCAGGAGGTGGAGGTTGCCGTGAGCCTAGATTGTGCCACTGCACTCTGACCTGGGCAGCAGAGCAAGACTCCATCTCAAAAAAATAAAATAAAATAAAAATTCTAATTCCATCCGCTTAAATTATCAAAGATTATTTTTTTTAACATAAAAACATCAATATTACTGTAACATATCATTGCTTCTTTGTTGAACTTTGCAAGGGGACACCATAGTGTTTATAGACACATAACTTGGTAAGAATATTGGAGTTAGCACAGAGAATTACAAATATTCAACAATATAAAAAATATTTTCAATTGTAAGACAAAAATGCTAAATTTTGTTTGTTTTCTTTTGAAATTCATGTACTGTGGTCACCCATGTATTTTATTATTTATTTTTATTTCATTATTTGTGGTATTTAAGCCATTTAGATAATTTAATAAAATATTTGGAAAGATATAGAGAAGTCATGGTCATAGGTTGTTCTGTATTGGAGTAATGTTACTAGTGTAAGAAGCAAATAACCCAAAAAATACAGCAACAAAATGAAACAAAACAAAGTTTAAAAATATGTATTTTTTATGTATTTCTCAAGTACTGTGAGCAGAAGTAGGACACACCTTTTTCATTTCTTTGTCATTTGTTGACTTCGGACACCAAAGCTGATCCTAACCCATTCTCTTTAAACCAACTTATCTTCAGAATGTCTTCTCCCTTGGATTCCAAGCCTTTTCTGCTCTCATTCTTCTAATCTCCTTCTATTATTATTTTTATTATTATAGAAAACCAAAAGAACGAATACAGCAAAACAAAACTTAGAAGACAAAAATATGTAAAGATTAAGTCCTCTAACACAGAAAATTCACAGAAGGAGAGAAAAACCAAGCACTGTATTGTCTAAATAGCCTCAGAGGTTAGGGAAGGACAGGTACAGAGTTAACTGTACACATTTTTTAATCAACACAGTCCTGAGTTTAAATTCTACTCTGCCATAAACTAGCTATATGATCTTGGAAATATTAATTAACCTCTTGAATTTGAACTTTTCTTATGTTATATAATGGTTAAAACATAGCTATCTCATAGGATTGGTGTAAATGGAATGAGATAATGTAGCTAAAATATTTAGACAGTGCCTTGTACTAAACAGTGTAAGAAAATATTTTTGAGATTCCTAGAGTGTTAAGACAAGATCAAGGGTTAAAACCATTGGACAAATCTAGGCTGGTAGTTTGGTAAAAACCTAAGAGCTAATATATAGTATTTCTGAGGTGAAAAACTATTTTTGAAAGGATCGGGATCTGCCCCAGTAAACAAAGCCTCTTTACCTTCCAAGGTTTTGAATTGGTCGGGCTAAAGAGGAAGAGTTAGTCACAATCAAATTGATGTAATAGGATAAACATAAAGGTAGCAACTAACAATTTTTGATGGCTATTTTACCCCTAAAAAACAATCAGTATTGTTCATAAAAGTATCAAGAAATACAAATGAATCTAATGTCTTATTTTACAACATTAGAGAAACTATTTTAATGACATACATAAATGAACATAATTGAACTGCATATAAAAAGTGTTAAGCCAATATTTAGCATCTAATATGTTATAAGTAGCCCTGCCTTCACATACGTTTCCTCTAGGGAAAAAATTTAATTATTTACTTTCTATAGATATTTAGTGTTCATCAATGTATCTTTGTTGTTAAATTAATCTGGGAGGGGGATGTGGTTAAGAAAACACTGCTAAACCAGTACATATAACTATGTGATTTATATAATAAATGCAACCACAGTGGCTATATATTTTCTGGATGTTAATGGCCTGAAATCCCTTTCAGTAGCAGCATTAATCAGTCAAGGATGGGTTATTTTATGGACTTTAATGGCCTTTGTTGATAGATGGAGATTTTGTTTACAGATTATTCTTCATTGAACCACCATAGATTGCAAGCTATGATTCTTAAGAGATATTCTCAAAACATAAATTATAGTGCTAAGAAATCTGTTCAGAGCTAAATTAAATTAGATAGCTACATTTTTTATGAAGCATAGGTAATGGAGCAGTATACCACAAATGCCTTTTCCTGAGACATTAGTATGGAATATGTTTAACACATAATTTTTTCCCAAGAAACATTCCTCTGCTTGTGTGCAAGTTTATAAGCCTACTTGTTGTTTCTCCTGAGTAATTCATGTAAAACATATAACATTTGAAATGTACTTATGATGTTTGACTATTGTAATGAATAACTGCCTTCAGGTCAGACATTACCAACAATTTTCATTTTTCAAAGTCAACTAAAACAGTAGTGCTCATTTATATTTTCCAAATGTCTTAATAATGTTGAATATACTGAGAATTCAGTAGCAAAACTTTTAATAATTGTTGCAGTCAATGTTTTGTTTCACTTTGAATAATTTTTTATTGTATCTTTTGGGGAAACATTATTCATGGGCTTGTAGTACATGACTATCGTTCATGTTGATTTTAATAACATTTTGCTCACATACATCTTTAGATTGAGTACAGAGTCTACAAATGGGTATGATTCTACTACTTCAGAATATGTTTTCATTTCCAAAATGTTACTGACTTTTAAAATTTCTAGCTAGGGACAGAATTTTTTTTCTCATTTTTTTTTAATGGAGAGTAATGTAACAGCTGTGGGAAAACAAATGTGATTGTATTGGACTAAACTACACTAAACAAACCAAGACACTCTCAATTTAATTCAATGCGAAAGTTGGAATTTTAAGAGAACTTAAATGCATGACTTCTTGAATAATATTATCAGACCAGGTCATATCATTTTATTTGTTGACTTTCTCCTTTTCGTATTTTTTATTTTGTTGAGAGAGGTTCTCACTGTGGCACCCAGGCTGGAGTGCAGTGGCTCAGTCATGGATCACTGCAGCCTAAATCTCCTGGACTCAATCTATCCTCCCACCTCAGCCTCCAGAGTGGCTGGAACTATAGGCATGTGCCACCACAACCAAATAATTATAATTCTTATAAAATATGATTACATTATAAAATAATTATAATTGTAATTATTATTTGTAGAGATGAGGTTTAACCAGGTGGGTCTCAAACTGTTGTGTTCAAGTGATTCTCCCACATCAGCCTCTCCAAGTGCTGGGCTATAGGTGTACCCCCATCATGTCACCTATTTTATTTTGTGGAAATGAGGTTTTGTCATGTTGCCCATGTTGGTCCTAAACTCCTGAACTCAAGCAGTCAGGCTGCCTCAACCTCCCACAGCCCTGGGATTCAAGTTGTGAGCGGCTGCACACAGCCTCCCCTTTAATATCGAGCAAAGTGTTTGCATACAAATCCCCTCAGATGTTTTGCCCTGAAATACCCTCAGAGCTATGCTTAGTCCTTTTTTTTAGCTCTATTACTTCTACTCTATTCGTCAAAGTATTTCAAGTTAAAATATTATTTTTAAAAGTTTATATCTGTGCACGTCTTCCCATAATAACCAAAATGACATAGGCAAAGCCTTTCCTAAGCGCAGAAGTATTAGTTGGTGCAAAAGTAATCACGGTTTTTCCCATAACTTTCAAAGGCAAAAATCATGATTACCTTTTTACCAACCTAATAGCCTGTTTAACAGTGTCTTGCTCATGGCATCATATCTCTTCCTTGCCAGGCATCTTTGTTTATCTGTAAAAATTCTTTGCAGTAGACAGTAAAAAACTTAGTTATCATTGATTTATTGAGCAACCTAATATTTATTCTAATATATTAAGATAATATAAATTTTAAAACTTCATTACCCTCTAGTCTGTTTTATTTTCTTATGGATTGAATTGTTATGCTAAGACAATTCTAATGATAAGTACTATAGGTTAATTTCTACTCTTAACCTGAAACAATAAATTTGGCATGCAGACGAATTTATGTAATGTTCAAAACATGAACACAAGCCAGGAATTGAGGGATTTCTGAAGGCAGGGACCTAGATTTTCTGTATGCCTTTCCTTCTCTTCTCTCTTTTCTTCTTCTGTCATTCTTTAATATTTTTCCATATTTAATAATGCCACATGTTATGTTGGGCAGTGGGCAGGGATATGGTTAAAATCATATGTTTGCCCCAGGATCTTCTACCAATAATATTATTAAATATAGAAGAGTTTATATCCCATTATTTTTACCACATATGATGCACATAAATTTCTTTTTAAAACTTCTATTTATCTTGTGACTAGTTTTGATATATTGAATTACTGTATTTTCTTTATGTAAAAGTGTTATTAAATGTAAACATTTAAAACAACCTATTTTAACAAATAATTTTAGCATTATTTTTATTTTTTAATTACAATACATATTAAGTATAAATTACTTTGACTAAAAGGCCTTTATTACTTATATTAATCTTTTTAGCCACCTGAAATGAGTATATCTTTTCCAAAAATTTATTATATTTTTATGGGTATTTGTATCCACTCGTGATCTAGCCTTAGTTTTATGACTCTAGGGAATTCTGCATTAAAAGTTCCAGACTAGTCAGACTATGAACAGAAGACAAAGTTTTATAAGGCTGTTCTTACATATCCCTGTTCTCTCTCATCCTTCTGTTAGGAATTCTGCCATACTCTTGGTTTCTGATGGATTTGATGTGACTTGATCTTAAGTTTGGACCATCCTTTAAAGAATTCATCTGTGTTCTCTGTTACATGCTTTCTGAACAATTATAGCTTGACTCTGATCTCTTATGATTTCTGAAAACATTTCAGCCTAATACAGTACTAATTTTTCTGGCCTATGTCCAAACTGGCATCTCTCCATAATCTTGATCCTGACCCATTGCTTCGATGTGCAAGATAGTACACAATTCTAAAATCTTTATTTTGTTTTACTTAGTTTCCATCTGTCTTTCTGCTAAGCAAGAAGGACACAAACCAGGGAAGCATCTTTAGACACTATGTGAAGGCTGCTCAATGGAGTTGTAATTATTCTCCTGTATCTCAAAACTGAAAATGATTCTTGTCCTCTGTGAAGGGTTTCTAGTAGTTGCTTTTGGAGTTCTTAGTTTGCCTTTCATTATATTCATTCTCATCCATGGCAGACATTCTTTGGCAGCAATTCTCACCTCTCAGGAATTAGCATAATCAACGACTAGAGAAAAACAAAGGTACATTGAGAAAAAATGCCCAAACATATGAGTCCTTCACATGTTTCCTCTACTCTACCTCCCCATTCACTGACTAGCCACAATGATAAAGCCCTCTTCCCAGATTCTCCATGAAAAGAGTTAAGACTACAAATCTAACACTCTGTGTTTTCTAGCTCCTACCTGAGATCTGGCTTCTAACATGGTTTATGAGAGCTGTGGGATTGTCATTCACTATTTACGTGTGGACAATGGAAAACAAAGCAGCCATTTTAAACAGGCATGTGGGTGTTTACACAATTTCTCCCTCTTGATCACAGGGGTAAAAGCAAGCCCCTAGCTTCACTCTGGAAGGAATTGATCTATGAAAGTATCCCCTCAACTTTTCCAGCTACTACGTGAGGAACTAGCTTCCAACTTCTGCATCTGTGAAAACTAATGGAGACCAGCATCTACTAGGCCCATGGAAACTATAGATATCAAAGCAACAGTCTGAAAAAGTGTGTAGCTTGAATGAACTTGCTGACACTTCCCTTAGCTCTTCTCCCCAGCTCAGTTTGCATGAGCAGGTTATGCACTCAGCTCTTCCCTGAGGCGAGAAGAAACTGGAAAATCCAGTTAGTGCCCAGCATTTATGGCTACTACTAAAAATGACTGATATCTCACCTATTTCAGAGCAGTGATGAGACTTGGTATACTCTAGACACCCAGAGACCACACAGGAAAAAAAAGACAAGACAGCATTTCTGAAAATCACAAAGGTTTAAGAGGTACCCAGAATTTCTAGCAGGGTTGAATTGTGAGGGTCTTCCCATATATGAGACGAATCCATGAAAACTAAAAGAAGTGACTGGTTTAGATAATCTGCAGACACCAGCAGGACAGTAAAGAACAATGAAGAAATAGAAAAATATGTTCCAGATAAAAGATCCAGCAAATACTCAGAAATAAACCTAATATATTGGAGATACATGATTTTCACAACAAATAATTCAAAGTGATGGTCATAAAGATGTTCACCAAGTTCAGAACAGCAGTGTAAAACCTGCACATGTGGCCCTGAACTTGAAATAGAAGTGCTTTTTTTTTTTTTTTTTTTTGAGACGGAGTTTCGCTCTTGTTGCCCAGGCTGGAGTGCAATGGCGCAATCTT
>CM052660.1:47464976-47582953 GCA_028533165.1 Leontopithecus rosalia | reverse complement strand
CAATTCTCCTGCCTCAGCCTCCCAAGTAGCTGGGATTACAGGCACGCGCCACCATGCCCAGCTAATTTTTTGTATCTTTAGTAGAGACGGGGTTTCACCATGTTGACCAGGATGGTCTCGATCTCATGACCTCGTGATCCACCCGCCTCGGCCTCCCAAAGTGCTGGGATTACAGGCTTGAGCCACCGCGCCCGGCCAGAAGTGCTTTTTTTAAAAAAAAAAAACAAAAAGAAAGGATCAGTAAACTAATGGGAAAAAAAAGCGGGTGGGCGGGGGTGTGGTTCACTAGAAACCATCCAGAGTAGCAAAAAATGAACAAGGAGAAAGAGTCAAGATAGCTTAAAACCCATGGGAAACCATCAAGTGGACCAATATAATCATTATGAAGATATAAAAAAGAGAAGATAAATATAAAGAGGCAAAAAGCTTATTTAAAAAAAAATAACAACTTGTCTCCATCTCCTAGGTAATCTAGAAAAAAAGAGAAAAATATTTTTTAAATGACAAAAACACTTCTCATATTTGAGGAAGGAAATAAACGTCTAGTGCTAGAAAGCCAAAAGGGTATCTTTTGATCCATACAAAGACACATTATCATCAAATAGGGAAAAGTTAAAAACAGAATTTTGAAAGCAGCAAAAGAAAAGCAACTTGTTATGTATTAGGGAACCCTCATAAGACCATTGCTGAATTTTCAGCAGAAACTTTGCAGACTAGAAGGGAGTCGGATGATATATTTGAAATGCTGAAAGAAACACACACACACACACACACACACACACACACACACACACACCTGTCAATCAAAATAGTATGCCCAGAAAATTATTCTTCAAAACTTGAGGCAAAACAAAAATAAAAGCTGCAGTGTTATTGCCACTAGACTTGTCATATAAGAAATGCTAAAGGGAGTACTTGAAGTTGAAATCAAAGAATGCTAAATAACAATATAAGAGCATACAAAAGTATACAACTCATTGGTAATGGTAAATATATAGAGGCAAATAAAAAATACTATGTTATTGTAACAGTGGTGGTAAATCACTTAATTCTAGTCTAAAATTTAAAAACAAAAGTATTAAAAATAGCCACAACTAAAATTGCATTAATAGATACACAATATTTAGATATGTAAATTCTGACATCAGTAATTTATAAGGGGAGCAAGGTAAAAACGTGAAGATTTAGTGTGGAAGTGAATTTGTTATCAGTTTTAGATTGAAATAACTATAATATAGTTTGTATAAGACTCATGTCAATCACACAGAAAATACTGACAATTTACACTAAAGAAAAAGAGAAATGAATTAAAGCCTATCAAGCAACAACAATAACAAAATATGAAACACAAAATAAGGCATCAAGAAAGAAAAGAGTTAAGGAACAAGAAAAACAGAAAGCAGTCAGTAAAATTTCAATAGTAAATCATTCCCTATCAATAGTTACTTTAAATGTAAATGTATTAAACTGGCCCAATCAAAAGACATTAACTGGCTGAAGGCATAAAAACTTGGCATTAACTATTTAAGGACACACACAGTTAAACATGGGATGGAAAAAACATATTTCATGCAAATAGTAAATAAAGCAGTATGGCTATATTTACATTAGACAAAATAGACTTTATGTCAGAAACTCTCTAGAGGCAAGGTCATTACATTATGATAAGGTCAGTTTAACAGGAAGACATAACTGTTGTATATACACTCAGCATCAGAGAACCTAAACATATAAAGCAAATACTGGCAAAACTGATGAGAAAAATTTAAAGCAGCATAGTAATATTAGGAGATTTTAATACTCTACTTTTAATAATGGACAGAACATCCACCGAGAAAGCAGGGGAAAACAGCTTACTTGAACAATATGAGAGACCAAATGAACTTAACAGGTATCTATAGAAATTTCTACCCAACAACAGAAGATTATACATTCTTTTCAAGCACATATGGAACATTCTTCACAATAGATCCCCTGTTAGATAATAAAACTTTTTAAGATGATGGATACTGTATCAAGTATCCTTTCAGGTCACAATAGAGTGGAAGTATAAATCAGTTAACAGTAAGGAAATAAGAAAATTCACAAATACATGGAAACTGAACAATATACTCTTGAATAATCATTGGGTCCAAGATTAAATTTAAGAAATTAAAAATTATCTCATGAAAAAAGTTAAAATATAGCAACAATTGTGAGATAGAGCAAAAGCATTTCTGAGAAGGAATATTATAGCAACTGAGCCCAGTCTGATTTCTATTGTCAATGCACTACTGCTATATCTATACAATATCAAACATTCTCTCTCTAGGCTCAAAGACCATCTTCAAAGAAGAGAGAATGTGAAATTGTAAGATTTGGGTCAGACAGGTGGAGTATACAGGCTAAACCAACTCTGTCTTGAATTCTAATTCAACATGTTGGCTTTTGATTAACCTCAGTTCTGGGAATGCCTCTAAAATTTTTACTCTACTACAGTTAAGAGCACACACTTACCACAGTCTTTGCCCATAAGCAAATTACTTCAATTGTCCTTACATATGGTATATAATCCCTGGGTTCTGGAGGTTCATAGCACGAATATCCATCACCTTGTTTCACAGCCACCCAAGACATGGCTTCTGTTTGTAAGTAACTATTAAATATTTCCGAGCAAGAAAACAAAAGAAACATGTTAAATGACATAAAAAAAGCATAGTAACCCAAATATTATCAGAAGGAAGGAAAAATGCTAATTAAAGCAAAAAAGAAGTTTAAAAAGGATAGAAAAGCTATTTCAAAAGTCAACAAAACTGAGTTGTTTTTTGAAAAGACAAATAAAACTGACAAATTCTTTCCCAGAGAAACTAAAGGAGAGAAAACTGAAATAAAGCCATTAATGAAAGAGTAGACATTACAACAGATGTCTCAGAAATAAAAAGGGCCCTTAAGAGACTGCTATAAATAAATATACACCAACAAATTAGATAAATGTGAAGTAATAGATAAATTCCTAGAAACATATACATTCTACCAAGATTGAAGAAATAGAGAGTTCAGCACTGCGTGGCTTTGTGGGAGAATGCCACCAAACATTCAAAGAATTAATAACAATCTTTCTTAAACTCTTTGAAAATCTAGAAGATGGAACACTTAACAAACTCCTTTCATGTAGCCAACATTGATCTGATAACCAAAGACATCCACAAGAAAAGTAAACTACAAGCCAGTAACTTTGATGTAAGTAGATGCAGAAATTCCCCAATAAAATACAAGCAAACTTAGTGCAACAACACATTGAAAAAACTGTACAATATGACTAGCTAGAACTCATACCTGGGGTGCAAGGATGGTTAAGCATACATAAGTCATTCAATGAGATACACCACATAAACATAATGAAACACAAAATCATCTCAATAAATTCTGGAAAAACATTTGACAAATTTAGCACCTATTTCTAATTAAAAATCTCTCAATATTTCTCAATAGGTATTGAGAAAACCTACATCAACACAATAATAGACATAGATGAAAACCCCACTGATAACATAATCAATGTGGGAAACCCAAAATCCTCTCCTCTAAAATCCTGTACAAGACAAGATTTCCTACTTTTGCCACTTCTAGTCAAGATAACACTGTAAGTCTTAGCCAAAGCAATTATATAATAAAAGACATTCAAATTGGATATGAAAAAGTAAAATTTTCTGTTTACAGTTGACATAGAGGTGTCTTAAAAAAGTCTGAATGTCTCAATGACAACCAAAGATGCTACAATTAATATATGAATTTAGTAAAGTTGCTCTAAATAGAAATAGGTGGCATTTGTGTACACTACCAATAGATTATTTGAAAGGAAATTAAAATAAATTATATTTATATAATTTATTGAAATATATTTAATCAAACAGGAACATATATACATTGAAAATTATAAAGTAGTAATAAGGGAAAATTTTTACTTTTTGTAAACTCTACCGTATTTTTCTTTTTTGAAAAACTTTTACCTTAGGTTTAGCAGTACATGTGGCCAGTTTATTATGTAGGTGAAATTATGTCATTGGGATTTGATATACAGATTGCTCAAGCACCTGTGTACTAAGCAAATTGCCCAAAAGCTACTTATTTTGGTCCTGTCCCTCCTCCCACTCTCCACCTTCTGGTTGGCCTCACTGTCTGCTGCTCCTGTCTGTGTCCATGTATTTTCATCATTCAGTTCTCACTTACAAGTGAGAACATGCAGTAGTGTTTTCTGGTTTTCTCTTTCTGTATTAGTTTGCATAGAGCAATGCCCTCTAGCGCTATCCATGTTCCTGCAAAGGATATGGTCTCATTCTCTTTTATGACTGCATAGAATTCCATGGTGCATATGTACCACATTTGCTGTGATGAATATATGTGTTCATGTGTCTTTATAATATATCAATTTATATTCCTTTGGCTACATGCCCAGTAGTGGGGTTACTGGGTCAAATGACAATTCTGGTTTTGGCTCTTTGAGGAGTTACCACACTGCTTCCTACAATGGTCAAAATAAATTATATTCCCACCAACAGTGTAAAAGTGTTCCCTCTTCTCCACGGCCAGGCCAACATATGCTACTTTTTTTTTTTTTACTTTTTAATTAAAAAAAAAAAACTTTCTGACTGGTGTGAGATGTTACCTATTGTGGTTCTGATTTGCATTTCTCTAATGATCAGTGATGTTGAACAACTTTAAAATATGGTTTTGGTTACAAGTATGTTTTTTATTAAGCATTCATGTACTTTGCACACTTTTTAGTGGGGTTGTTTCTTTCTTGTAAATTTGTTTAAATTTCTTATACATGCTAGATAATTGACCTTTGACAGATACGTAATGTGCAAATAATTTCTCCCAATCTGTCAGTTGGCTGGTAACTTTGTTGATAGTTTCTTTCGCTGAGTAGAAACTCTTTAGTTTATTTAAATTCCATTTGTCATTTTTTTACTTTTGTAGTAATTGCTTTTGGTGTATTTGCCATGAAATCTTTGCCAGTTTTTACATTCAGGATGGTATTGCCTATATTGTCTTCCAGTGCTTTTTATAGTTTTGGTTATTACATTTAAGCATTTAATAGATTTTGAATGGATTTTTATATATGATGTAAGGAAGGGTCCAGTTTCAATCTTCTGCATGTAGCTAGCTAGTTATCCCAGCACTATTTATTGAATAGGCAGTTCTTTTCTCATTACTTATTTTTGTCAGTTTCCTCAAAGAGCAGATGGTTTTAGGTGTATGGACTTATTTCTGGACTCTGTTTTGTTCCATTGTTCTATGCATCTGTTCTTGTACCAGTACCATGCTGTTTTGGTTACTGTAGCCCTGTAGTATAGTTTGAAGTCAGGTAGCATGATGCCTCCAACTTTGTTCTTTGTGCTTAAGATTCCTTTGACTATTTGGGCTATTTTTTTCTTCCATATAAACTTAAAATAGTTATTTCTAGTTCTGTGAAGAATGTCAATGCTAGTTGGATAGAAATAACATTTTATCTATAAATTGCTTTGTGCAATATGGTCATTTTAACCATATTGATTCCTATCCATGAGAATAGAATGTTTTCTTTAAATTTATTTCTGTTATCTCTCATTTCTTTTAGCACTGTTTTATAGTTCTCATTGTAGAGCTCTTTCACCTCTCTGGTTAACTGTATGCCTATGTATTTTATTCTTTTTGTGGCAATTGTGAATGGGACTGCATTCCCAATTGGGCTCTAAACTTGGCTGTTGTTGATGTATAACAATGGTAGTGATTTTTGTACATTGATTTTATACCTTGATACTTCACTGAAGTTGTTAATAAGCTTACAGAGCTTTTAGGCTGAGAGTGGGCTTTTCTAGACATAGAATTATGTCATCTGCAAACAGGCTTAATTTGACTTCCACTCTTTCTTTCTCTTGCCTGATTGCTCTGACCAGGACTCTCAATATTGTGTTGAATAGAAATGGCAAGAGTGGAAATCATTTTCTTGTACTGGTTTTGAAGCTGAATCCTTCCAGCTTTTGCCCATTCAGTCTGATGTTGGCTGTAGGTTTGCAATATACGGCTCTTATTATTTTGAGGTATGTTCCTTCAATGCCTAGTTTGTAGAGAGTTTTTAACATGAAGGAATGCTGAATTTTCTCAGAAGCCTTTTCTGCATTTATTGAGATGTTCATGTGGTTTTTGTCTTTAGTTCTGTTTATTTTATGAATAATATTTATTGATTTTTGTATGTTGAACCAACCTTGCATCCAGGGATAAAAAATAATGATGGGGGTGCATTAGTGAAATAGTGTTGGATTCAGCTGGGTAGCATTTTGAGGATTTTTGCATCAATGTCCATCAAGTATATTGGCCTATAGTTCTCTTTTGTTGTTGTGTCTCTGCCAGGTTTTGTTATCAGGATGATACTGGCCTCATAGAATGAGTTGAGAAGTCTCTTCTCAATTTATGCGGAACAATTTCAGTAGGAATGGCACCAACTCTTCTTTGTATATCTGATAGAATTCAGATGTGAATCCATGTGGTCGAGGGTTGTTTTTGGTTTGAAGGCTGTTTATTACTGATTCAATTTAGAATTTGTTATCAGTCTATTCAGGGATTCTATTTCTTCCTGGTTCAGTTTAGAAGATTGTAGGAATTTATTAAGTTATTCTAGATTTTCTAATTTGTGTTTATAGAGGATTTCATAGTAGTCTCTGAGAGTTAATTGTGTGTTTGTGGGGTCAGTGGTAATATACCCTCTGTCATTCATGATTCTGTTTATTTGGATCTTTTCTGTTTTCTTCTTCTAGTCAATGGACTATCTATTGTATTAATGTTCCCAAAAGTAACCTCCTGACTTATTTTGAATGGTTTTCATATGTCCCAAATATCTTTCTGATCAGATCTGATTTTGGTTATTTTTTGTCTTCTGCTAACTCTGGTTTTTTTTTTCCTCTTCCTTCTGTAGGTTTTTAACTATGATATTAGGTTGTTAACTTAAGGTCTTTCTAACTTTTTGATGCAGGATTTTAGTGCTATAATATTCCGTCTTAACACTGCCTTAATTGTGCCTCATAGTCTCTGGTGTATTATATCTTCATTCTCACTAATTTCAAAATACTTCTTGATTTCTGCCTTAATTTCATTGTTTACCCAAAAGTTATTCAGGAACAGGTTGTCAGTGGAGGTGTGACAATTTTCTATTATTGTATGGTAGTCAAAATCTCCTTGAGGGTCCCTAAGAACTTGGTTTATGAATCTGAATGTTTCTGTGTTAGCTGCATATATATTTAGGCAAATTAGGTCTTCTTGTTGAATTGAACTCTCTTCCGTTACATAATAGACTTCATTTTCATTTCTTGTTTCTGTTGGTTTAAGATCTTTTTTATCTAAAATTAGAGTTCCAACCCTTGCTTTTTTTCTGTTTTCCCTTTGTTTGGTAGATTTTTTTCCATTCCTTTATTTTGAGCCTATGGGCATCACTGCATGTTAGATGGGTCTCTTGAAGACAACATGCCATTGGCTCTTGGTTCTTTATCCAGCTTACATTCTGTGCCTTTTAATTGGAACAGTTAGTTCATTTATATTTAAGGTGAGTATTAATGTGTATTTGATCCTGTCATCCTGTCGCTATCTGTTTATTATGCTAACTTTTCTGGTTGCTTTATAGTGTTACCAGTCTGTGTTATTAAGTGAGTTTGTGTGGTTGCTGGCTATGATCTTTCCTGGCTATATTAGTGCTTCTTTGAGAAGCTCTTGCAAGGCAGGTCTGGTGGCAATAAAATCTCTCAGCATTTGCTTTTCTGAAAAGGATCATATTTTCCCTTCAATTAGGGAGCTTTGTTTGGCCAAATAAAAAATTTATGGCTGGGATTTCTTCTCCTTAGGTCATTGAATATAGGCCCCAAATCACTTCTGGCTTGTAGGATTTCTGCTGGGAGAGGTCTGCTGTTAGTCTGATGAGCTTCCTTTCGTAGGTGACCTATTCTTTTTCTCTGGCTGCTTTTAACATTTTATTTTCATTTATTTTGACCTTGCAGAATCTAATGATTATGTATCTTGATGATGAACTTCTTGTGAAGCACTTTGTGGGGGTTGTCTGCATTTTCTGAATTTGAATGTTGGTTGTTAGGCTGGGGAGTTTCTCATGATATGCTAACTTGTCTGATTGCTTTATAGTGTTACTGGTCTGGGTTCTTAAGTGAGTTTGTGTGGTTGCTGGTTATGGTCTTTCCTGTCCATATGAATGCTTGCTTCTCATCTCATTCAGGGATACCAATGACTCATAATGTTGGTTTCTTTATTATATGTCTATCTTCCTACAGGTTTTCTTCCTTCATTTTTATTTTTTTTCTATATTCATGTCTGACTGTCTTATTTTAGAAAGATAGCCTTTAAGCTCTGAGAGTCTTCCATAGCTTGGTATTCTTCTGTTAATACAATTGGATTATGCAATTCTTGGGTAGTGTTTTTCAGCTCTATCCTGTCATTTATTATTATTTTTTTTTCTATACGGGCATTTTGTCTGTTGCCTTCTGTATCATAATATCGTGATTGTCAGCTTCCTTAGATTTGGTTTCAACGTTCTCCTGAAACTCAGTGATTTTTATTCCTATCCATATTCTGAATTCTATTTTTGTCATTTCGGCTACCTCCACCTCGTTAAGAATCCTTGCTGGAGGGCTATTATGCTCATTTGGGGAAGGAAGTCACTCCGGCTTTTTGAGTTGTCAGAGTTCTTAAATTGGTTTTTTCTCATCTTTCTGGGCTGATGTTCCTTCAATCTTTGAAGTTGCTGTCCTTTAGATTTTTTTTTCTTTTATTCTACTTTATGACCTGGAGGATTTGATTGTGACATAAGTTATGTTCAGTCTCCTGGCTTTGTTACTGGAAGCCTTTAGTGGGCCAAGGCTCAGCTCAGCATTGCTGCATTTTGTGCTCTAACTGGGAGACTGATATCACAACCCCAGCTTTTACCTGTGGCTCCTCAAGTTTAGGAACCTGCTGCACTGGAGGGGTCAGTAGCTCTCAGACTGCTGGTCACAACACACTAATGGTTGGTGCCAGCACAGTTATAGTGGGATGTGTCCGCATTTGCATGTACCACCACCAGCAGCTGCAGCAGTGGCAATGTCACAGGGCCCTAGTGGATGCCAGGATGCCAGCCTCCATGTGAGTGTTTGCAGTAGTGGCTGTGGCAGTATGGTTTGGGAAGGTGGGGGTCCCTGCTGGCAGTGGTGTGCACATTTGTACTGGTGGTGACATTAGCACAGGGGTGAGGCACTGGTGGGTGCAGGACTGTCTGGACCCTCTGTGAGCATTCTCGCTGGCAGCAGTGACGTCTCAGGGCTAGGAGTAGAAAACACTGTTTTCTGTGCTTAGTTTTATGCAGCAGCCTTGGCACAGGGGTGGAGCACTGGTGGTGGTAGGTCTGGCAAACTATATGGCCTCCCATGTTCCAATGAAAATGGCAGTGAAACAGGAGAAGCTATGGAGAAAGAGGAGAAACGCACTCAAGCCTGCAGTAGTGGCATGGCATGGTGCATGTGCACAGATGCACTGTCAGGGAGGGGAAGGCTGGGTCTGTCTGCACAGACATGGACAGGGAACATGACGTAGGGGATGGCTGTCAGTGAGTGCCTGCAGGCAAAGTAGCTTGAGGAAGGCTGCTGTGTGGGGAGGGCATGGCAGTCTTGTATGTGTATGCAGGGTTTGCTCTGCTGGAGCACTCTGCCAGTTGTTTGTGGTCTACCAGTGCAGGAGCAATGATGCAAGCCCCCTTGAGATGCCTGAGGGCTGCATTGCCAGCAGGTACAGGCAGGCTGGGGCCCCAAGAGAGGCCAGCACACCAAGGGGTGCTCAGACGCCCTGGCTCAGCACATGAGCAAGACTACTCTGCAGAGTTTATATTCTCTCTTTCCTTAGTACTGAGCCATGACAAGTCAGTCTTGCCCATAGCATCCCTGGCTGTTCTCCACTACAGATGCTCCTGCACCAAACTCTGTGGGCTCTGCCGCAGCTGGAGTTCTGTCCCTACCACTTCTCTAAGTAGCTTTTCCTGCCAACTCAAGTGTCCGTGGTGGCTGAAGAGTCTCCTCTGGCTGGGATTCCAGAGACTCATGGTGAGAGTGAATTGCTCCTTTCTGTTGAACTCACCTTCTCCACAGGAGCTGTTGGGGGCGAGGAATGAGTCCAGGTGTGTGGTAGCCCCATATGGGATTCCCAGCTTCATCTCCCTTTATCTCAGCTTCTGTATCTTCACTCTATCTGCTTTCAATGCCTTCCCTATGAAGATTTGCTAGGAGTACACCAGCCTTTCTGATGTCCTGGTTTCTTGGTGGGAGTTGTTTCTCCTGGCTGTATCTATTTGGCCATTTTGAAGGAGGAATCAAGCATAGATAAATGAAAAATCATCCATCCATGGAAAATAAATATTCATGAATTGAAATAATTAATATTGTTTTAGTAGCCATACTAGCTAAAGGAATCAACAGGTTCATGCAATCTCTGTCAAAATTCCAATGGCATTCTTAACAAAAATAGAAAAAAATTAAATTTATATAGAACCACAATAAACTCTAAATAGCTAAACCAATTTTGAGCAAGAACATCAAAGAGGCTTAACACTTTCTGATTTCAAAATACTTTACAAATCTACTGTAATCAAAACAGTGGAATTTGCATAAAATAGACATATACATTAATAGAAGAAAACAGAGAGCCCAGAAATAAATCCAGGAAGTAAGAGTAAACCAGCCTTCAATAAGGGCACCAAGAATACACATTGGGGAAAATTTTCTTCAACAAATGGTGATAAAAATCTGGATATCCACATACAGAAAAATGAAGATGAGATTTTACCTAGTATCATATACAAAAATAAAAATTAATTTAAAATTGATTAATTTTTTGTTTCAACATAAACATAAGACTTGAAACTATAAAACTACTAGAAAAAAAAAACAGGAAAAGAGTCTTGGCATTGGTTCTGGCAATGATTTCTTTGGATATGACACCAAAAGCATAGTCAACAAAAACAAAATATAGAAGTGGAATTGCATCAAACTAAAAAGCTTCTATACAGTAAAAGAAATAATCAACAGACTGAAAAGACAACCTACAGAAAATATTTGTAACCATATATCTGATAAAAGATATTTAAAATATTTAAGGAGTTCATAAAACTCAATAGCAAAAAATAGAAAAATGGCCATTTGTCCAAAGATGTACAAATGGCAAACAGATAAAAGATAAAAGGTCAATAGGTACATAAAAGATTAACAATACTAATTATCAGGAAATTCAAATCAAAATCACAAAAAAGACCAAATTCCTGTTTGAACAACTATGATCAAATGTCAAAATATAAATTTTGGGACGGACGTGGAGAAAAAGGATGACATATTGATGGGAATGTAAATCGGTATAGACATTGTGAAAAACAGTATAGAAGTTCCTTTAAAAATTAAAAATGGAACTACCAAATGCTTCAGCAATCCAACTTCTGAGTCTTTATTCAAAGGATATAAAAGTCTTTTGAATTTCAACTTTATTTACAGTAGCCATAATATGGCTAAAACTCAAAGTGCCAATAGATACTTAAAGTGCCCATAGACAGATAAATGAATAAGGATAATGTGTGCTACACCTATAGTACAGCATTGTAACTAATTCACTAATGTACAGCATTAGACAGTTAATGTTACTTAACAATATTATGTATATGAAATTTGCTAAGTAGGTAGATCTTGAGGATTCTCAACACACACAAGTATATCATAACTGTGATGATGGATATGTTAAATAGCTTGATTATAATGATCATTTCACAATGTATACGTAAACAAAAATTAAGTTGCACAACTTAAATATGTTTATTTGTACTTGTCAGTTATACCTCAAAGCTGAAAAAAGAAAAATGGAAATTATTAAGGTAGTCAGGAAGGAAGTTGAAGAAAGGAAGGAAGGAAAGGAAAAAAGGAAAGGAGGGAAGGAGGGGAGGAGACAGGAGCAGAGGGGAGGAAGAAGAAAGAAAATAAGTGCCTGAGGAAACAACATTAACTGTAAAATGGAGCAAAGGCTTATTTTTCTGTGCTTTATGCATTTAATTTTAACTTGCACATTGATAGTTTGAATATCACTTTTGACATTCATTATCCATTGTTAAAAACGGAAGAAAATACCTATGCATGGTTTCATATGCTCTTTATTTACCCCAGTGTTCACAAGCGTAAAATGCTGCCAGAATATTTGCTTCTCCCTGGGATAGCCTCAAGTGTGTTTAGCTCTTTTGGAACATTTGATTATCATTGAAAATTCCATGGAGCATCTGTACACTGGAAGCTTTAAACTGGGTTCTGACAGCATGGGTCATGTTCAGGGTAGTTGGGACTGAAGGAAACACATTGCTTTATATAAAAATGTAATGGCAGGTTTAAAACAGTTGCTTTCAGGTGGGGTGATGGCTAGACAAACTACTTTATTTTATCATATTTTTAGAGCAGAATATTAGCCTTCAAAGCATTTTAAAATAATTCAGATTTCCCAAACACATAATATAGAAAAATTCTTTTTTTTTTTTTTAATTTTTATTGCATTTTAGGTTTTGGGGTACATGTGCAGAACATGCAAGATAGTTGCATAGGTACACACGTGGCAGTGTGTTTTGCTGCCTTCTGCCCCCTCACCCATATTTGGCATTTCTCCCCATGCCATTCCTCCCCCGCTCCCCCCCGCCCACTGTCCATCCCCTATTTCCCCCAATAGACCTCAGTGTGTGGTGCTCCCTTCCCTGTGTCCATGTGTTCTCATTGTTCATCACCCGCCTATGAGTGAGTATATACGGTGTTTCCTTTTCTGTTCTTGTGTCAATTTGCTGAGAATGGTGTTCTCCAGATTCATCCATGTCCCTACAAAGGACACGAACTCATCGTTTTTGATTGCTGCATAATATTCCATGGTGTATATGTGCCACATTTTCCCAGTCCAGTCTATCATCGATGGGCATTTGGGTTGATTCCAGGTCTTTGCTATTGTAAACAGTGCTGCAGTGAACATTCGTGTGCATGTGTCCTTATAGTAGAACGATTTATAGTCCTTTGGATATAAACCTAGTAATGGGAGTTTCATTTGAATTTTTTATTCTATTTTTGGTTTTGTTAGATATTGGCATAATGTATTTCTTTTGTAAATGAATTTTAAAATTGTTTTCTAGCTGTATTATCTATTGCTGTCTTAGCAATTTATCACAAATTTAGCGGTTTCAAAACAACACAAATGGATTATCTTATACTTCTGTAAGTCACGTGCTTGACATGGATCTGATTGGATTAACATCAAGGCATTGGCGCGGTTATACTACTTTCTGGAGGCTCTGGGGAGAAACTGTTGTCTCAGTCTCTCCATCTTATAGTGGCCACCCACATCCCTTGACTTCTGGACTCTTTTTCTTTTTTCCCCCAATGTTAGCAATGTTACATTTACCTGCCATTTTTCTACAATCAACGTTTTTTCTCCCTGACCACAGATAAGAAAGTTTTAATATTTTTGAAAACTAATGTCATTAGATGGGTCCATACAGATAATGCGGGACAGTTTTTCCATCTGGAGGTTCTTAACTTTAAATACATCTACAAAGTCCTTTTTACCAGGTAAGGTAACATATTCCAAGGCTCCTGAAATTAGGTAATGGACGTTTAAGAGACCATTCTTTTCTGCGTACACCACTAGACACTGGGGTTCTAGGGGCTTCAGGCATTTGGCTAGTGGCTAGGTTCTACAGATGAAGTAGAGACAAATCCAATATGTGGGTATATATGCATAAGTGAAAATACATTCGTCTTTGCTAATGGTATTGTTTTTAATTTACTTTTTATGTCATTGAATATTTACCAACTACATGCACATGTAAATACTATTACTTATGAATTTTTAGCCACCTTCTCAAATGAAGTAACAAAGATATTTTGTTTGTGTCTTGTTTTATTATTTTTGTTTCTTGTTTGTTTGTGTGCTTGTCTTATACAGGGGAGTCTTATGTGAATGTATGGATTTAGAAGGTGCAAAGTGCTTTCACACAATTTAATTTAGCTGATTCTTACAACAGTCCTTTTAGGTAGGCAAAGCACTTTTACTGTGCTCTTTTCTCTGCCTGTAATAGTTGAGGGTCTTTAACAAAGCAGGAAATAGGGTGTTCCCAGAGTCATACAGCATCTAGTGTTGTGTTACCTTGCACAACCATTATTACAGTGTATCTAATGTTCTTGAGGAAGATAATTCTCCAAAGATAATATTGGGCTGCCAGAAATATTTAAGCCATTTTTGCAATGTTGGTCCTGAATATGTAAATCTCTGTATTCTAAATAATCATTTGTATATTGGAGGTAATAAATGATGGAACCCAGAAAATTACAAAAGTCATCAAAAACACCTAATTTAAGCAGGAGGTAATTTTTGGACTGATTTATCAGACCTGACAGGAAGTGAGGTATGATAAAATTAGGTCAAGTTTCGGAGTCAGGCAAATGTGTTCAGTCACTTCTGAGTTATATGACTTTGAGCGAATCAGTTATGTTATTTCTACCTGTATTTTTCTACTTGTAGTATGGGCATTTTGTTGTCATGTGAGTATAAAACAACATAGATAAAGGTGTTTTACTGTTTAAAAGTTCACTAAATGGAAAAAGAATTAAATTAATCCTTAACAACACTTTCATCTGGACATACATAAAAACCAAACTGAGAAAGTGATTAGCAGTTCTTTTTGTCTCGGGATCCTTTTTATCATCTAGGAGAATATATACTACTGACTAAGATAATGACAAATGCTAATTGCCATGGTATGTATGTTATTCTAATACACAGAATTTCATGTAAGGGGATATTTCTTTATTCTTAAGTAATGAATGATTGCTATTGACAAACACTCTTTGGTAATCTTGAAATATCAATGAATAACACACACAAAATGCCTGCCCTCTTAGAGTCTACATTCAATTGATAGACACTATGGATAAAACAAAACAGAATGACTAACGGGGGTTCAGAGAGAGTATAGGAAAATGGGAATATTAAGTACAGATTATCAGCTAGGTCTCCTTGAGTAGGAGATGTTTAAGTACTAGTTCTGTGGAAATAATTAGCTAATTTTATTTCTTGAGGAGTAGTGTTGCACAGAGAGGGAACTGAAATAATAAGGTCCCAGAATGTTTGTTGTGTTTGATAAAGATCAAAAAAAATAAGCATGATTAGAGTAGGATGAATTAGGGGTAGATTGCTAGATGAGATCAGACAAAATGAAAGGTGCAAGGTTTTGAAACAGTGGAAGAATTTCCTAACCAGATTTCCTTTAAATTACTCAAAAATATGTGTTGAGTAATGGTTACTAACATCAAAATGATTTTTTTATAAGATCATATCAGATTTTTCAATTTCCTTAAAAAAATGTATGCATTATCTGTGTTTGGGAAACAACAGAACAAAACAAAGATTCTATTACTTTCTCAAACTTTTGGAATGCATTTAAAAATAGACTATGTTTATAATTTCACCGTTTTCTTCCACTGGCTAGCAGCCATTCTCAACTCTTCTACAAAGTATGGCACATCAGGCCAGGTGTGGTGGTTCATGCCTGTAATACTAGCAATTTGGAAGGCTGAGGTGAGAGAATTGCATGAGCCCAGGAATTCAAGACTAGCCTAGGCCACATAGTGAGACGCTGTGTTTACGAATCAATCAGTCAATCAATCAGAAATTAGCTGGGCATGGGGGAATGCTCCTGTAATCACAGCTACTTGGGAGGCTGATGTGGAAGAATCACTTCAACTTGGAAAGTAGAGGCTTCAGGGAACCCTGATCATGCCACTGTACTCCATGCTGGGCAATAGAGTGAGATGCTGTTTCAAAAAAAGAACAAAAAACAAAGTATGGCATATCACTGATTCTTATAGACATTACTATATATTTATCTCACATATCTTCACGGAGCTTTAAACCAAACCAGTTGGTTGTGAAAATCTCTCCTACATTACAAATACAAATTAATATGATAATGTATATCTTAATGTGAGATCACAACAGCACTGGTGACTTTAATTATGTAAGTGAACAATGTAGTTTACCAAGCTAATGTAATTTTTAATTGATCAATAAATATATTGTCATTATTATATTGTTAACAATTAAATCACCAGTTGAGATGCCTTTTCCAAAATTATGTTTAGAAAGATGATATAGAAACATAATAGAAGCATCATCTTAAAATTGATTTAGTATTGTTTCCTCTTAAATATTTTTCTATTGATATAGTACTAAGCTGTGTGTCTTTCACTTTACACAAACAGATAATAAATTAATACCTGCACTCCTCACTTTACATGGTAGTGAAGGACCATATACCCAATAATCTAAGCTGAAATCATGCACGTTTACTTTATAATCAAGAGTAAATATTATTCTGTAACCTCTGATTTGTTTTTAAAAATATTAGAAACTCCTGTACTGTCACTTACATTTGCATAGGAAAATAAAAAATATATAAAACATATTCATTTAAAATCCTGTAATTTATGTTGGGAATTAAAATCAGTTATTTCTTTCTATAACTGTTTACATTCAACTCAAATCGTACTCCCATCATTATTGTTTGCATCATTATTTTTTTAATTATTGGCTATACTTTTACATTTGCTGGCCAATTCCCTCTTTTAATTACATTGAAGTTAAAGACTTAAAGGTTGTTTGTTAAAAATGTTTACTGATAGTTTGGATAGTGCTTGATTTCTTCTTATACAGCTTGTAATTAAGGGGGCAATATTTTATGCCTTGGCAAATTGTCTTAATCTTAAATTTGGATCCGCTTCCATCACTTTATGCTTTGATGCTTTCAATATTGTAAATTATCTCTGTACGTTCCTTTAATTGTGTTTTGGGGTTTTTGCTGGCATGCTTTAGCCTGGTACATCTTCATCCATTTCATCACATCCACTTTCTTCATTTATGTCCATAAGCTCCCCTGTGCTAATTTGTTCAGGGTGCAAATCTTAAGTCCCTTAGCGGGCGGCAGTGTCAGTATTCCCACTGGGATTTTGCTATAGCTCCATTTTCATTGGACTCAAGTTTTGCTTTATGTTGTACTTTCATCTTTTTGGGCCAATGTTTTTAATTATTTATTTCTGAGAAGTGGCATTTGTGTTTATCAATGAGAAACAAACAGGCAACATAACGGTGCACTTTTCCGTCTGCATGTACTGAATAATCGATGTGTAGTGCTCAACCACTGACGGACTATTAAAAAGACAGTGTTAATGGCCACTGATCATGAAGCATACCTATTTACTAATGATTTTGGACTAAAGGAAGGAGCAAAATTTGTACTTATGTGATTATAGTTAATATGCTGTGGTAACTGAAATTTGAACTATGTCGTTGGGTAACTGGTTTAATTTAACTAAAACATGGTAACTGAAATGTGTGCATATAGGAACTGCGTAAATTGAGGGGTACTTGTAAATAGAGGTACATGCTACAAAGTCCTATCTTGTTCAAAACTAAACTTTAGCGTTCACTAGTTATGTGATATCAGGAAGCGATGTAATCTTTCTAAGGCTTAGTTCATTTTTATAATGAAAAATACAATATGATCTATGTTATAAGATGGTTAAAAAGGTTAAGGTGATGCATGTAGACCAAGTACTTTATAGGTCCTTAGTAAATAGCCATTATATACTAGCTAATGGATTATTATTGAATTATTATTTCGATTCCACTAGACTAATAAACCTCTTCAAGTCAAGTTTTGTATCCCTACTGTGTAGCATAAGGCCTGGAACATAGTAGACACTCGATCTGTTTTAATGAATGAAACTTAGCATTTCCCTTTCTCGAATATTTTATAAATAAATAAAACTGTGTGACACACTTTTAATCTGTCAAAATCTCTTTTCAGAAAAATTTTAAAATTATCTCACTTTCCCCAAATCCCATCCATAATGGTACAGAAATAACTGTTCTTTCTGCAATGAAAAGTATATGACATAGGTGAACATAATGAAATACAACAAAACTGGGTCTAATTTTTCTGAAAATTAACCTTAAAAATATACTGGGAGTAATTTTATTTTTGACTTGATTTAGCAATCAATTTTATTAATTTTATTGTCCCTTCTTGGGACAGGACTATCTGCACAAACCTATTGAGCTTTTTCAGATAGCATCAGATTAACTCACTGTGCCTCTGAGGCAGAGATGAAGTGGCTATTTTTCAAATCTCAAGTGCCCTACCCGCAGGAAAGCAATATTATTTTTCATTTAATGAGCTTTAGCACATGAACAATTAAGAAGACATAATTGAATGAAGCTAATCAGCAAAAAGCAAGAGCTTGCCTCTGGGAACCTGCTGAAGTTGATTGCTGCTCTTATCTGTGGTTTTATCTCTTAAGCTCTTAGTACCAAAGAGTGGGAAGCAATGACTAGTAATTGTACAGTCCCCCATCTCAATCATGTTTTAAAATTTCTTCCTAAAAACACACATTGCCAGAAGGACTGATGATGCTAATTGTTTTAAAAGTGAATTATTGGTTAACTGTTGGTTAGCCTACAACTTTGAAGTAAAAGAAAAAGATTAAAAACAGTTCTTAGTCTTCTTATTAAGGACTGTTCTGAGGGTTAGCTTTAATAATTGCAAGAAAGCTCTCCTTACTCTAAGGTAGGGGGTAAGTCATTAATTAAGTGTAGTTTAATTAGAACTTTGTTGGAAACCTTAATATTGGCCAAGTTTTAAATTATTCAGCCTCCTAAAGAAACTGGGAATTTCTGTTCTTCTTAGTTAGGAAATGGTATTTCATAGGAAAATACTATTTGGGGAGTACGAAATCAGAAATTGGAAAACCTCACAGGGATTGCCTCCCATTCTGAAATGTGTGTATCTTTATTGTTTTTATTAATATATATTGATATGCTAAGTGAAATAAAACATGGTCTATTTCTTTAGATCAAATATTTTTCTATTGATCTTTTAGTTGAGTCTTAAAATGAAGACTTCCATTTAGGCAATAGATTTTTGTGTGCCATTTAACTGCAAGTAAATAGTGGTAGCTAAATAGATCTACCTTTGAAAGTTTATTGTGCAGGTGTTGAATATACCTCAGAGAGTGTCTATTTTCACTCATTTCCTCTTTAATAGCAGAAAAAATCAATTTCTTTTCTATTCAGATTTGTAAATGAGGTTTATAATTGAAGCAACTGATATGGTTGGTTAGCATATGAACTTTTTTTTAAGTCAAAATTGGGAGTTTATAATCTTACCTATGGAATGTTTATATGTTAGAATTTCTATGTGATTGGATACTATTAACTCTACAGTTCTATATATCCCTTCCCATCCATGGGTCAAAAATAAAAGCATTTGCCAATTGTGTTATTCCTTGTTAGTATATTTCTCTCCTTGTATTCTTTTTAGTATTGTCTACAGGCTCACACCTAGTCTTACCTTCAGATGTCTTTAATTTTGACCTGCCCCTGAAAAAGTAACATAAACCAGCCTTCCATTTAGTAAAATAAAATGGAGGAAAATAACGATTATCCAAGTAGCACAAGTAAATAAATCGTAGAAACATTCTTATTCCTCAATTGTTTGGTACACATATTATAGCCAGTGGATCAAATGTGTTAATTATGTGGATAAAATATTTCACATGAGAATCTTTGATCTTCAATCAAGGGTGTAATTTTATTTCTGTAAAGTTAAAAAAGGAAAAACTATATATTGTTTAGGGGTGCATACACTGTAGTGTATCTATCAACTTTGGCAAGTAACAACACAAAATTCAGGATAGTGTAAGAAAAGGTATGCAAGAGGTTCTTTTAATTTTTTTTCCTGACCAAATAGCTCAGCTTGTATATATGCAAGAGATTCTATGATACCAATAAGTTTCTCTTTTTAATGTTTTTTTCATATTTTAGAAACAGGGTCTTGCTCTGTCACCCAACCTAGAGTAAAGTGGCACAATCATGGCTCACTGTAACCTTGAACTCCTAGGCTCAGGTGATCCTCCTGCTGAGAGGAGTGCACTGCCATGCCCTGATATATATTTGTTTTGTTTTGCCTTTAGTAGAGACAGGGACCTCCTACGTTGCCCATGCTAGTTGAACCATTGGCATCAAGCAGTCCTCCAACCTTAGCCTTTCACACTGTTGTGATTACAGGAGTGAGCCACAACACCTGGCTGATAATGTCCTATTTCTTTAATTGTTTGGTATCTAGTATATGTTTATATTTCATATTGTATTGTTTGAAAATAATATAGGAATTCCTACTGTTTGGTTTGTGTATGTATATTTTTCCTCAAAAAAGATGCACGATAAAAGTGTAATTTTGACCAAAAAAGAAAAAAGTGTCTTGATTATAACCTGACCAACATATAGGTTTTTCATTTTACATCTGATGTTACTGAAGCTATTTATTTTACCAATCACAGATTCAATGAAATAATCACATGATCTGATGTTAATAATCTTTAATCACATGATCCAATGGAACTTAACAGTCTTTATGGGAATTATCTGTTTTATGTGATTGAGATAAGAAGGATATAAGTACATACTAAGTATTATTACAAAGTACAAAATAGAAGTATTTGCACTTTCAAAATGAATATCCTTTTTAAAAGTAACATTAACAGCGAATAGTGAAATATGTGAGAAAAAATAGTGATTGAAAATCCTAATAAGATTTATTAGTATTTTTATGTGTTTTAGTGGTTTACCATCTGTATGTGTATACAGTCAGCCCATCATATCTGTGGGTTCTGAATATGTGGATCAACCAACTCTGGGTCAAAAATATTAAAGAAAAAAAATATAACCGAAAGTATAATTTGATTGTTTGTAACTCAAAGGACAAATGCTTGAGGTAATGGATACCCCATTTACCCTGATGTGGTTATTATGCCTATATCAAAATATCTTATGTAACCTATAAATATATACACCTAGGGACCCACAAAAATTAACAAGTAAACAATAGAGAAAAGAAAAAAAAATTACAAATTTTAAAAATAGAGTATTACAACTATTTAAATAGTATCTACATTGTATTAAGTATCATAAGTAATCTGAAGATGATTTAAATATACAGGGGCCAGCCGGGTGTGGTGGTTTATGCCTGTATTCCCAGCAGTTTGAGAGGATCAACACGACTTGATTCCCAGCAAGGCAAATGGATTACCTGAGGTCAGGAATTCGAGACCAGCCTGGCCAATATGGTGAAAACCCATCTCTACCACAAATACAAAAATGAGCCAGGCGTGGTGTTGGGCACCTGTAGTCTCAGTTACTAAGGAGGCTGGGGCAGGAGAATTGCTGGAACCTGGGAGGTGGAGGTTGCAGTGAGCTGAGATCGTGCCACTGCACTTCAGCCTAGGCAACAGAGTGAGACTGTCTCAAAAAAATAAATAAATAAAATAAATAAGCACAGGCTGTGTATAGGCTTCATACGGAAATTGAGCATCCATGAATTTTGGTATCTTCAGGGCTTCTGGAACTGATCCCCTGTGGACACTGAGGGAAAACTCGACAGAGATAGCTAAGTCTAATGAACAGTTACTCTTATTCAAAAAGCCAAAGATCCCTTGAATATTATATATTTATCATTTTTTTAAAGAGAATCATGTTGGAAATTAGGGCACTCTTATTTACATTTAAGTAATACTATTTACTTGTGGTTTATTGCAAGGCATTCACTTCACCTCAATTTTGTCCATTGTTCAGTGGGGATTATATTACTTATCTCTACAATATAAGATATGCGGTGTTAATCTAGGGATTAATAATACATGTGTATACAGTCAAGCCACAAGCAAAAAATGAGAAACAGCCTATCAGTTTCTTTTAAATAGACCAGTTCAAAAAATTACTTTTTAGGAAGATAGCTAAGAATAAAATGACATAATTTTACATCTACTTTTAAAATATGTTTTCTGTATCACGCTTAATGTTCTATAAATGTGACCTTCCCCTAATTCTTCCTATTTTAGTTCTTCATGATACACTTAGAAGAAAAAATAGAAATAGGTATCTGTACATCATGCACAAGTGAGATTGTGGGTGCTTACAATTTGGCATTATTAAAAAACAATGTATAGAGTAAGTAAGCTGTAAGTTTATCTCACTTCATAAACATTGTTTAGTGTTTTTATACTACTAAAACAAGTTTGTGGAAACGTGACTGTTAAACAAATCAGAAGTCCCTGGGTATCTGTGATGAAACGGCTTAGAGTAGGTGTTTAGGGACTGTTTCATTTTTGTCCTGTATTTTCAAATAAATCAGTAATCTTATATTTTTCACGATTATACTATAAGGGCAGTCAGTATTTTTTAAAAATGCAGAATAGCAGTCTACTTTGTAAGATCCAGTATATCAGCAGCAGGACTAGCCTTAAAGGGTGAGCAGAGGCAGTATGGTGAGTTGTGAGAGCACAGGTGCGGCATTTTAGCTTCTGATATTTTCTTTGACTATGAGACACATTGCTCATCATTAAGTCATTTCAATATTACGCGTGCATTGTTTCCTCAGTGTTACCTCCTAAAATGTAAATTTCTGTAAACCTAGTAACTGAGTCTTTCAATTAAGAACACTTTGTCATTCACTCATTCATTCATTTATGTATTCATCTATTCCTTTTTGAGAGGTACCACTCTGGGAATGAGTGGAAGGAAACTGATTAATCTATCAAATTTCAAATGAGTCACCTCTGCTTTAATACTTTTCACAGCTAACACGTTCCAATCCCAGTTTTCTAATCGGTCACTCCCTGCACTATTCATAAGAATTTCAGTTTATATTGAAGTTTTCCGACAATTCATACTACATAATCTTGATTTGGTGACTTGTCTTTCCCTCATTAGAATTTGAGCTCTTCAGGAATGTGTCAGTGCCTAAATAGGCCCATCAACTGTGTAGCACCTAGCACCTAGCACGCACTGTTAAATGCATAGTTGAGTGATCAATAAATGCAAAGATGAATGATAGGATATCCACAGTAAAGCCACTGCTTTTGGATACAGAGGTACAGAATAAACATATGTAACTATTTTGTGACAAGACATTTGTACCATAGGAAAAAGTCAGAGGAGGGCATTTCTAACTACATCCAACATATGACATGGTTCAGAGCTGTCCTCTCCAGCCTCATAATTACGATCGACAGAATTTTCACAAGTACTGCAGTACTTATACAAATTGAACAAATATACACTGTAGCTTGTTGCAATTAAAAATGTTAGAAATTGATTTTATATAGATGATTGAATTTGGTGTCTACTTTTTTAGAAAACTTGTATTTACTAAAGTTCAAAGGAGAATAAAAAGTAGTTAAAATTTAGAATCTGTATAAACACTTGTTTTTTTTTTTTTTAATTAGAATCTTTGGTCAACAGAAGGTAAATCAATTATATTGTCCAAAATAGGAATGGAATTTACAAATCAGTTTATTGCCATTCAACTTTTGATTCCAATAGAGATTCTCATTTACAAATTTTTAATTCATGTCTTTGGAAATAATTTCAACTTTTGTTTTAGAATCAGCAATTACATGTACTGGTTTTCTACATGGTTGTATCATGTGATGCTTAGGTTTGGGGTATGAATGAGCTCACCACTGATGTAGTGAGCTTAGTACCCAATAGATAGCTTAGTTTATCAGCTACTCTTCTCCTGTCTCCTCCCTCTAGTACTCCCCAGTATCTATTGTTTCCATCATTATATCCACATATACCCAATGTTAAGCTTCCACTTGTAAGTGAGAACATGTAGTATTTGGATTTCTATTTCTATCTTAATTTGCTTGGAATGATGGCGTTCAACAATATCCATGTTGCGCTAAAGGACATGATTTATTATTTTTTATGAATAAGTAGTGTTCCATGATGAACATATACCACATTTACTTTATCCAATCTACTGTGGATGGGCATTAAATTGATTCTATGTTTTTTGCTATTATGAATAGTGCTGTAATGAAAATCTAATTGCATGAGACTTTTTTGTAGCATCTTAAAATTACTGTTATTATTACTATTTTAATAATAAACATGCTATTTTAAACCATGTAGTTATTTTTTAAACCTAGTTATTTTTTAAACCTTAGTAGTTATATTTTAAAAAAATCTGCAAAAATCATTCTCTCTAGCATTTTCCTATAAGGTTAATAGTAATGAAAGACTTCATTTGTATTACAAACACAAAATATTAAATTAGTTTTTCCAAATATCAGCATGTTATAATGAGCAGTTCTTTTTATCAATCAAGGGTTTGAGACTCATATTTATAAAAGTGATAGAAAATGCTACATTAATCAGATGAAAGACTGATTTGTATGCCCATAATTGGGGGCCCTCAATCTTTGAAGGGCATCAAAACTTCCTGCAGAATTTTTTTAAAAGAATCAATGCCAGAATTACTTCAGAAATTGAAACAGTACTTCAAAAAGGCTAAGGAGTAGGTTAATCAATATTTTAAAACACAACATAGATAATTTTATCATGCATTAAAACTTAACCACTGTGATAAAGTGTTAAACTTTCCAAATGTATGTAAATCAACCAAGCCAATGCATGAATTAATATATAATTTAATTTTAATTTAACTTTTTATTAATTTAACTTTTTATTAATTTAATTTGACATGGTCTTAAGAAGGATTCACCAGGGATAAGGGTAAACTTCCAGTTGCCTCTTGGCAGAGGAATTTTTTTTTGGTGGGGAGGGTGGGGCTTAAAACAGGAACTGGTTCCAAGGCCCAAAACCAGAGAACTCCTTCACCTACTGTTCTTCTGGAGGAGGACTAACGTATCCAGGAGAGAGTTTCATGCAGGGACTATCAGTGGACACAATGGGTAAGGAATCTAACCTTTTTCCTGACTCCTTAAGGGGCATAACCGGTAAATTAATTATGATGAGAAATTATTATAGGAATACTTGACCTTGAACTTTTATTTTTAATTTGATTATTCTGGGTTTTCGTGGAGTGATACCATGAAATTAAGATGATCAGTTAATCATGACTATTTTTTTTCGCTTTCTCTATTCTCGCCAAATGTAATCCTGATTTCTTAATGTGAAAAAAGTTGAACATTGCATTTTAACTTGCCTTTACATTATTCTTGAAAGCATAGTTTAGTTAACTGAGAAATAAGAGTCAATAAATTAACATTTTCGGCCGGACACAGTGGCTCACACCTTAATCCCAGCACTTTGGGAGGCTGAGGTGGGCGGATCACAAGGTCAGGAGACAGCGACCTTCCTGGCCAATATGGTGAAACACCATCTCTACAAAGCTTTAAAAAATATTAGCTGGGCATGGTGCTTCATGCCTTTAGTCCTAGCCACTCGGGAGGCCAGGCAGGAGAATGGATTGAACCCGGGAGGCAGAGATATCAGTGAGCCAAGATCATGCCATTGCACCTCAGCCTGGTGACAAAGTAAGACTATCTCAAAAAAATAAATAAATAAAAAGGGAAAGAAATTAAAATTTTCTTCAAGTCTTTCAGGTATGCTTTCTGTGCTTGTCTTTTTATGTTCACTTCACTATAATTGAATCCCCTAGGGATTCAGCCATCAATGTAGACATTTTTCTGCATCTTTTTGTAAAGACTTCCAGTGAGAAAATAGCTTGGTGCTCTTTAACAGATTCTGTACTCCTCAAGAGTAAAACTACCAATGTAGTTTTTCACAAATGTCTGACATACACTGTACATTCAATATTACTTGAGATTCTAATGGAACTAACCTCACTGGACATTTCTGGCAAATATTTTGATGTGTTACCACACTACAACTGTGAGAGTCAATGATGTGGACCATAGTGTGTTAATGAGTGTCCAACATTTTATCAGATCTGGATACAACTGTCAAGAATTTGCATCTTTTTAGACTGAATGAGTCTGATTGAATTCCCTACATTTTAAAAAATCACAGGAAAAGTGCTGTCATGATCCAGAGATTACGTTATCACTCTTTTCTTTGATAACTTGATGACATGAATAAAAAGAATTTTCAAAAAACAAATGCAAGATTAAGTATATACAAAGATCTTGCCCTGAAGCATAGCAATGTGTGGCTTTATTCATATTCCTTTTTCATTTACAGCAAGTTATCTTTAAATGATTAGTATTCTGTGGTATATGCTCACACTTTTAAAGGAGGATGTCACCTGATCAGTGATTTGCATTCTAACTAAATATTTATTTCTCCAAGTTCTGATCTTAAATCACTAACTACATGAGGAGGCTACATATCCAGTGCTAATTTTTGTAGACAATTTATACCTACTAACTGTACAAAAGGGATCATTGCATTGATATGGAACTTTACTTGGATACAACTGGAAAAGCAGCAGTTCTACATCAGCAAAAGATTGGATGGATGGATGGATGGATGGATAGATGGATGGATGGATAGATGGGTGGATGGATAGATGGGTGGATGATTTAAACGTAACCAAGTCACTTGGAAGAATAGAGCGTGTTGGTTTATTTAATCTCAAGGTAAAAGCTCTGTATTTAACTTGCAAATTGGCCATTGGCCAGGGCAATGAATTGTCTGATTCCTGAAGACATGCTATAGTGACTTTGATGGCCATGGGCAAAACTGTAGTTACTCCCTAGCAATTCCAATTAAAATCAATGTTGTGTGGAATTAAATGTGGCACAAAAACATGTGTCACTGCTTCAGGGCCAGCCTTCTGCTAAAATTAGTAAGTCTCATGTGACTCTTTTGTGGAAGGGCCTGAGAACTAATTTAGAACTCTAGTTTTAAGAAAGCAGTTGACTTGCTTATTACTAAATACATGTCTTGTTTTGATTTTTCTTTTCATTTTATTTTTTCTTTAAAATGTTGAAATGTGGAAATTTTCAATATATCTGAATTTTCAGTATATCTTGCATGTTCTGCACATGTACCCCAAAACCTGAAATGCAATAAAAATTAAAATTAAAAAAAATGTTGTAGAGTAAGCTCAGCATAAGACATTTAAAAAGAAGCTTTAAAAGATTAAGAGAAACATGAACATACATTGTTCTGACATAGGTGGACATATTTTATTTCCCAAGATATATTGTTAAACTCCATTACCAGCAGCATGAGTATAATACAATTTCTTTTTAATCTCATATTCTAAAATTACAGTCAAATACTGAAGCCATTTTTTCTATGTATTATTTATTTTTAATAAAATAACCTAGCTAATATTAGGAATTAGTTATAATAAGATTTGATTTAGGATATTACATGAGACAAAGACCTCAGGAAAAAAGAAGAAATGATAAAACAGGCCAATTTCAATTTTTTTAAAAAAATAAATAACCTAAAATAACAGCTACAAAGCATGATCCTATCAGTACCTGGGGCTAGTGTTAGCAGGATCCTGTTTTCTTACTGTAATCAGGACTGTAACACAGAGAAGGTAGGGTAAGTCATGCAATTACCAGAATCTGAAGTTAGGGAAAACTATAAAGATAAGGCTACCTAATTGAAGCTGTGACCTAGACATTGACCTATATGCTAATGAAGGCTATAAAATTCTTTGCAGTGTATTCTACGTGACTTTTCAATTTGAAAAATTACACTAGAAGGCAAAGAGTTAAAAACCATTTTTGGAAAAATGCCTAAAAATTCTGAATTCACCTTCAAGGAAAAAGAGTCAAAGAAAACTATCCAAAAAGCATGCGTTATTAGCTTTAGAAAATATCAATACTGGTTCCATTCTCATTAGCACCAAATTGATGCTACCTAATCTTATTTTCCTCCTAAAGAATGTGTTGGTAGAAGAGAGAGAAAACTTTAAAAATACCTGTTGTAAACACAGCCTCAGCACATACATTAAATGTTTTTATTAAAATTTTGAAAAAAATTAAGAAAAATAAAGGAGGGACAAGACATTTTTTACTAATGATTTGATATTGTACATTTGGAGAATAATAGGCAATACTTCTCTTAGAGGGAGATTCAGCAAGAATTTGCATGAAGGGCCTTATTTTTCCACTCCAAAATTGATAGAAAAAGTATATATATGCAAGTATAAATTAAAATAAAAATGTACATGTAAAGGAGAAGCAAGACATAGTATAATGTGGGGGAAAAGTAAAGAAATAAAATATGGACATAAAAATATGGTCAACTAGAATATGAGGTCATTTTAAATCTTTGATTTCCAGATGAATAATTTAAACTCAAAAGGGTATGTGATTTCCTCAGGAATACAAAATGAGCACTGGGGTTGAGCTTTTAGTTGCCTCTTTTAGCTTTGCTGGGTCTAATTTCACATACAGGAAACACATAAATTACAACAGATAAGTGAATTATCCTTTTCGTCTTTTACTTTTCTGGTTATCTGTTTGAACTTATTTTTTCTTCCTTGGGAATCTTCAATGCTTTCTACAAGCAAGATCGTAAAGCTTCATATTAGATTATTATCTATTAACCAGTGAAAGAACTATAAATCATTGTAATACTTGAAACAGTATGGTGGATTACATTTGGAAGTGCCTTCTATGTTCACTGAAATTAACATCAAAACATATTTGATACATTTTCATAGGCCAGGTGCTTGATCTCCAAGAGTTTACCTCCACTCAGATTTAAAGAGAATTTGACAAGATTAAATGTTTGCACAGGGAGTGATGATTCTTTCAATCCCCTTTTTTGTTTTCCTTTCAAATTAGTTCATTTGGAAAGTCTTTAAAGTATGGAATTGAATATTTTAACCTACTTTGTAAAAATTAGGATTAATGCTATTCTGCTGTTTCTAAAAGGTGAACTAATGTGGAAGTCAGCTTTCTGTGATTCTCCTAGTGTTTGATGTTATAAATAATATCACTAGTTACAGCACACCTGCTAGAAAGTAAGAGCGAAAAATACCAAGAATTCAGTTGGTTTTGAATTGCTTTATCCTAACACATAACAGGTACTCAATAAGTAATATCAGTAAATTAATTATAAAAGTCAATTTATGAATTGTAAATTATACCATATTTGTTATGTAGGCAGGTAAAAAATTTATTATACTTTCCTCCATGACAAACATGATATTTTGTCATGTAATTCTCATAGGAAACCTGAGTAGTGTTATTATGCTCAGTTATTGATGAAGGAGCAGATAAATTTTAGGAGTGCAAATAAATTATCCAAATCCCCAAATAAGGTTTTAAAAAGTATTTGCAATCAGGTGTGTCTCATCTAAAACTTTTGTCATTAACCACTGTTCTTCAACTCACACCCTCCATTTTCCAACCTTCTGAGAAGTCCTGCCATCTTTCCCTCTAGAAATTTTCATGACTTTTGATATACAGAACTGGAACATGTGTCCAAAGTGTGACTTTCTATCTAAGCTGAAACAAAAGCTTTTGGAAGCTCCTAAAATAGTTGAAATGTCAAAAAGGTGAAGTATGTATTTAGTAAAATGAAACCTTCTCACTTGGCACCACACATACTCCCATGGCCTTGCACATAGCTATTCATCACTCCCATCTCATTTCTTAACATCTGAAGAGCTTAGTTTTCAGGGTCTTAATTTTTTTTCCATTCCACCAAAAATTGAAAAGCCTATTGTGAATGAATATTGTTTTGCATATTTTTTCCCAGTATAGATACTAGTGCATTCTCTGTTCTCATATATATTTTTTAATTTTATAAAAATTAATTATCCAACTATATATTGACTTTATTAGCATGTCTTCTTTTTGCTTTTTGTTTCTAAATATCAGGATATCGTGTTAAAATTCTATGTTCTCTGCAAACATTATGATTGCTCCAAAATAAACAGCAATTTTAAATAATATTAGAGCAATTTGTCTTTATAGATTATTGAAACTAGGTTTTGAATCTGTTTCCCACATTTAAAAAATAAATCATATATTACAGACTACAAAGTGGGAAACAAAAATTTTTTGCAAAATGGTTTGAGATTTACTGAGATCTTAGTTTTCATTGATGATTGAGTTTATAATTTAGAATGATTATGAGTTTTAAAATACTATATTTGCTTTTCCATATCTTTAATTGAAATAGAAAAATTACCATTAGATACTATACATATAGTATAAACTTGACATACTGTATTATTTATATGAAGTTCTACAACAGAAAAACTATAGTGAAATAAATCAGGCTACCTGTATCCCTCTATGGGCAGGGTAGTGATAGATAGTGATTGGGGAAGAGAAATAGTTGTGTTTTTTTTCTTCCCAGGATAGTAGGTTTCACTGGTGTACCCATTCATCAGAATTGTTGAACAGTAATATTTAAGATCCATACAATTCACTGAATATAAATTTTACCACAGTAAAATCTAAACAAAGTATACTCCTTGTTGAAAACTGTACTTTACAGATTTTTTGAAGTCTACAAAGTGCATTTTTTGAATAAACAAAGGAAGATGAAATACCTCAGGTAGTAACATGTATTATGTACATAAAGGGCCCTCCCTTTTTATAAGAGAGGGCCCTTAAGATGTGAGGGAATGGCTTGTGAGCTATTTGAGACAGTGGTGAAGTAGATTTCTTAGAGAAAGTGATGCAGTACATTAGTAGAGACAGGAACTAAAGGAGGCCCTGTGCCATCTGGGCATCTGGAAGAGGAGCCATTTCAGGCAGAAGGAAATACACAGGCCTTACTAACATGGGAAAGTACTTATGTTTAATTACAGCAAAATGACTGAAGCCAAGTGAATGGACATAGGGGCATGGGTGGAAGGGGAAGAAGAGCTAAGTTTCATAAATAATGTTTTTAAATACAGCACAATAAGCCAAGATGTGCAAAATTAATCTCATTATTAAATACAATTGAGTTTTCCAAGTGAGCCCAAGGTTTTATTTTTTTATAAGTATCCTTAGATGTTAGATAAGTATATGTAGGAGAGATAATTTTTACAAGATTGAATCACTCGAAGTAGTTTCAGCAGACACTGGAAACCTTATAGGATGAAGGTTTCTTTTTCTTTTGAAGGAAATAGCACAGCAGGAAGGCTTTCTATGATGCAGTTCTGTGACTTCTTCACCTTCTTCTGGCTGCCACTTGACATCTCAATAAAGTTACTTGGATATCTTGAACTATTTTGATTTCTTTATTGCTCCCTCTCAAAATATATTTATAGGTAAAGTATAAAAATCTCTTTAGGCTAATTAGAAAATTAGATTCAAAAGGTTATGCTATTTCATTTTTAGCTTTGCATTTGAAAAGCTTAATCATGATTTTATAACACAATAAAAATACAACTATCTCATAATGGTTTGGAAGAGTCAAAGCATTGATAGAAAATGTGAAATGATATAATTTAACTATATTTCTTTTTTAAAAGTACTATTTTTATTGAAAACAATTATACCTAGATGACCTTGGGTATGGCAGTGACTTTTTAGATACAACATCAAAAGCTGGATCCATAAAAATATTGATAATCTTCATTAAAGATAAAAACTTCTTCTCTGAGAAAGACAATGTCAAATGAGAAGACAAGCTACAAACTGGGAGAAAATACAGAAGATAATCTGGTAAAAGACAGCTATCCAAAATATACAAAGAACTGTTAAAAGTTAACAATAAGAAAACAAACCACTCATTTAAAAACTGGGCCAAAGACCATAATAGGCACCTAATCAAAGAAGATATACAGATGGCAGATTAGCACATTAAAAGATGACCCACTTCAGACTTTATCAAGAGAATGAAAATTTAAATGAGATATCCCTACGCACCTATTAGAATAATCAAAGTTCTAAAACCTAATGACACCAAATGCTGATGAACATGTGGAGCAGGAAAAACTCCCATTCATTGCTGGAGACTGCAAAATGATACAGCCCCATTGGAAGACAATTACAAGTTTCTTCAACAACTAAACTTCCTTTTACTGTACAATCCAGCAGTCATTCTCCTTAGTGTTTACCCAAAGAAGTTGAAAACATCCATCCTCACATGGATGTTTATAGCATCTTTATTCACAGTTGTTAAAACTTAGGAGTAAGCAAGATGCTAAAAGTAAGTGTACTATCAAGCCTTGAAAAGACATGAACAAACTCTAAATGCATAATACTGAGTGGAAAAGACAACATGACAAGGCTCTATACTCTGTGATTTCACCTATTTGACATTCTGTGAAAGGCAAAACTATAGAGAAAGTAAAATGACCTGTGATTTTTCAGGGGGAGAGAAAAATGAATCCTCAGAGAACAGAAGATTTTTCTGGTCAGTGAAAATAACTCTGTATGATAAAATAATGACAGAAGCCTCTCATTATACATTTACTCAAAACCGTAGAGAATAAAACACAAAGAATAAACCCTAATATAAACTTGTATTTGAGTGATAAAGGTGTGTTGGTGAAGGTTCATCACTTGTAACAAATGTACCATTTTGGTGGGGGATGCTGCTATTAAGTTATGCATGGGTGGGGATAGCAGTATATGGGACATATCTATACATTCCTTCCAATTGTTTTTGTAAACCTAAAGTTTCTCAAACAATAAAATTCTTTAAATATGACCAAACAATTATACCACTAATTGAATAGTCCATATTCAGATCTTCACAATCCATTTTAATTAAGTAGAAGAAACTTCATAGATATCTCTGCAGTCTGAACATATTGAAAAATAATATGCATAAAAGAAAATGCAAGAAATAAAGTTTTTAATTTCATGAGATTATACAATTGCAAACGGCTGGGTAAATACCAATCCAAACAAGGAATACAATATTTTCATCATTCCAGAAAGTGACAGCATGCTCTTTCCCAACAGTTTTCTCTCCTGTTGTCAACATTATCATGGCCTTCATCATGCAGAAATATCCAATGCAGCCTGGTTGATAACTCATTTCTCTTTAAAATGTTTTCAACCTTTTAAACACAGTGCTGTAGTTAGAAATAGACTGGCTATAACTGCTGTCTAAAGAGACTGGCTTGCTGTTCAGGTCAGATCAGGTCTCAGTGAGTAGAAACACCTGTCTTGGGAAATCAAGAACCAGAGGCTGGTTCCCAGATGAAGAAATTTATGTTTTGTCTCCATAGTTGGATGTGATTGGAGTCAGGAGAAGGGATCACAATAATGAAACCCATACAAGACCACAATGTGACAACATGCAAATTTTTGATTTATAATAAATATAATTGACAAAGGAAAGTTTTAGAATTTTGAATATTAGGTAATACATTTTCTCCTTGTAGGACATTGGAAGCCAATTTTTTTGAAGTGTTTTGTTTTACTTTACATGCGATTTTTTCATTGAACTTTAATGTAAACACAATCTGAAATTCTTGCTGTAACAGTATTTTTTATTATACTCTAAGTTCTGGGATACATGTGCAGAACATGTAGGTTTGTTACATAGCTGTGCTGTGGTAGTTTGCTGCATCCATCACCCCATCATCTACATTAGGTATTTCTCTTAATGCTATCCCTCCCCAACCCTCCCACCCACTGCTATCCCTCCCCTAGACTCTCACCCCATGACAGGCCCCAGTGTGTGATGTTCCCCTCCCTGTGTCCATGTGTCCTCATTGTTCAGCACTCACTTATGAGTGAGAACCTGTGGTGTTGGTTTTCTGTTCTTGTGTCAATTTGCTGAGAATGATGGTTTCCAGCTTCGTCAATGTCCCTGCAATGGACCTGAACTCCTCCTTTTTTATGGTTGCATAGTGTTCCATGGTGTATATGTGCCACTTTTTCTTTATCCAGTCTATCATTGATGGGCATTTGGATTGGTTCTAAGTCTTTGCTATTGTGAACAGTACTGCAATGGACATACGGGTGCATGTGTCCTTATAACAGAACGATTTACAATCCTTTGGATATACACCCAGTAGTGGGATTGCTGGGTCAAATGGTATTTCTCTTTCTAGGTCCTTGAGGAATTGCCACACTGTCTTCCACAATGGTTGAACTAATTCACACTCCCACCAACAGTGTAAAAGCGTTCCTATGTTTTCACATCCTCTCGAGCATCTGTTGTCTCCTGATTTTTTAACGATAGCCAATCTAACTGGTGAGAGTTGGTATCTCAATGAGATTTTGATTTCCATTTCTCTGATGACCAGTGTTGATGAACTTGTTTTCATGTTTGTTGTCTGCATAAATGTCTTCTTTTGACAAGTGTCTGTTCATATCCTTCATCTACTTTTTGATGGGTTGGTTTTTTTCTTATAAGTTTGTTTAAGTTCTTTGTAGATTCTGGATATTAGCCCTTTGTCTGTTGGGTAGATGGCAAAAATTTTATCCCCTTCTGTTTGTTGCCAGTTTACTCTATTGATTCTGCTGTGCAGAAGTTCTTAAGTTTAATTAGATCCCGTTTGTCTAGGTTGGCTTTTGTTGCTATTGCTTTTGGTGTTTTAGTCATGAAGTCCTTGCCCATGCCTGTGTCCTAAATGGTATTGCCTAGTTTTTCTTCTTGGGTTTTTATAGTGTTAAATTTTATGTTTAAATCTTTAATCCATCTGGAGTTAATTTTTGTTTAAGGTGTAAGGAAGGGGTCTAGTTTCAGCTTTCTGCATGTGGCCTGTTTTCTCAACATCATTTATTAAATAGGGAATCCTTTCCCCATGGCTTGTTTTTTTCATTTTTGTCAAAGATCTGATGGTTGTAGATGTGTGGCATTAATTCTGAGGCTTCTGTTCTGTTCCTTTGGTCTATATCTCTGTTTCGGTACCAGTACCATGCTGTTTTGACTACTGTAACCTTGTAGTACAATTTGAAATCAGTTAGCCTGATTCCTCCAGCTTTGTGTTGTTGTTGTTGTTGTTGTTGTAGTTTTTTGAGTAGGATTCTCTTGGCTATGTGGGCTCTTTTTTGGTTCCATATGAAGTTTAAGGTGACTTTTTTCAATTCTGTAAATAAAGTCAATGATGCTTGATGGGGATAGCAATGCATCTATAAATTACTTTGGGCAGTATAGTCATTTTCACAATATTGATTCTTCCTAACCATGAGCATGGAATGTTTTTCCATCTGTTTGTATCCTCTCTTATTTCCTTGAGTAGTGATTTGTAGTTCCTCTTGAAGAGGTCCTTCACATCCTTTGTTAGTTGTATTCATGGGTATTTTATTCTCTTTTTAGCAGTTGTGAATGGGAGTTCACTCATGATTTGGCTGTTTTCTGTTATTGGTGTATGCATAGGAATGCTTGTGATTTTTGCACTGATGTCCTTTAAAGATACTGTTAATTGAGCTACATTCTGCTGATGTAATGACATCTTGCCACAATTATTTATGAAGAACCTTTTTCTGTAACTTTGTCTGTACTCTTCAATTAGTATGTTACTTTTTTGCTGGCAGAGCAAATAAGTAAGACTCTTCTAGAAAGCCTATTATCTATGGTCCATGTATATTCTTTTGATGAAAACGTTAACACTGTACTTGAGTTTATTAAAATTTGAGTTTGTTGTCAGTGATACCTGGTAATTGCAGATGTTTAGACAATTGTAAATTAATAGCTTTGTTTAAATGCAAGAACAAACCCACCAGAGGAAATTGCTGGAAAGACAGAAGTACCCCATGCCCTTGGATTGCTGATCTGTGGCTTTATGGTAACAGTAGACCCAATCTTAGCTTGTGGCATTAATAGTAACTGGGCTTATTTTATTTTTTAAGTATACAATTTGTAAGAGGAGGATCAGAATGGAAAGCAAAATGTAAATTGTTTTAAAAATTCACCTTGGTAGCACCTTTTTGTTTCCTTGATCATTTATAAATTTTAACAGGTAACTTTAAGCTCAAAAGTTCCTTTGAAGTCTGCTGAGAAGTCACTATCTTTTATCTCCTATACATGAGTAAATAAACATGTAATAGTGTTCCTTATTAATCCTAAAAGTTCAGCTCCAACAAATGTTAGAGGTCATGTTACCACTTTTCTGAAATTCATAGAGACAGTGCACGTAGACAAGTTCATGTACAGAGGTGAGTGTAGTATTGACCTATCTGGACTGAGAAAAGTGGTCATTACTTATATGATTTGGTTTCAATCATTCAGTTATACAGAGGGAATTATATAGCTCTATATATGAAACTCTTTTTGTCTCTTTGTCTGTATATCTAGTGAGAGAGAGAATGAGAGTGAGTCTTCATATATGTACATATAATGAAGCATGTGCTATATATTATAATTGTATATGTTACATGTATGTATGTATAGTATATAAGTGTGTAGGGAAACTTTCTAACAGTTTTGAAAAATATACTTTGCTAGTTAATTTCATATGCAAGAGATGAGGTGTGCTACTGTGTATCACAGGACTTTGTACACCATGAGTGACCTTTTATAATAGGAATAATTAGCTAATTTTTTAAATTCATTTTACATAATGAATTATTTTTCCTTCTAATTTCTTGATATCCAATATTGAGTTACTAAATTCTATTCTTACTCATTTCAGTGAATTCTTACCACTTTTTCAAGATTCAATAAAATTATACAATCCTTACTTATTGCAATAAGAAATTACTACTGACAGGCCAGGCATGGTGGCTCATGCCTGTAATCCCAACACTTTGGGAGACGGAGGTGGGCAGATCACTTGAGGTCAGGAGTTTGAGACCAGCCTGGCGAACATGGTGAAACCTCATGTCTACTAAAAATACAAAAATTACCTGGATGAGGTGGAGGTTGTCTGTAATCACAGCTACTCAGGAGGCGGAGGCAGGAGAATCGCTTGAACCTGGGAGATGGAGGTTGCAGTGAGCCAAGATCAGGCCACTGCACTCCAGCCTTGGCAGTAGTTTTCATTTGTAAATAAGAATTAAGGTTTTTTCATTGGGAAAAATGAGTTATTGACTAAAGACTGACACATTTTTGGTAACAAACATCAAACCAATTATATACTTTATTTTTTTTCTTGCATAACATAAACAATGACTTTTTTCAACTTGAATTAGGAGTGTTTTATTAAAGATTATAAAACTTAGGAAGTGAGATAAGACATGACTTTGAAGAGAACTTCCTCCTTCCACCAGTTCCTTTCATCTAAGTTATCACCACTGCTAATTGCTACATAAATCTGGAAAAACCAACAAAGGAAAACAATTCTATTGATTACCATGCATTTGACTAAATCTGACAAGTTGCTTTCTTTCATTAAGCCTGAAGCCCCTGCTTAACTAAAGTAGTCTTTCCCACCAAATGTTTAAAGTATTTTAGTTTTATTAAAGATATTACATACCATTCCTTATCTTGCTTCAGGGATTACTTGCTTTTGACCTTTATTCATTATTTGATTGTATTTCTACAATTAACATTTTATATATAAATATTTTCAATTGGAAACCCTTATGTAGAAAATCCCTTTTATGGCCTTTTTTAAAAAATTTCTCTTAAATAATGAACTTAAAATCACATCAAATATTATGAAAATAAACTTCCTGGGGATGTGTTGAAACACACATGTGGAAACTTTACTTAAGGTTTTTAAGTGTCTTAGTTTTTCCGTAGAACTTCACTTGCCAACTCATTTTTAAAAGTTATTTTCTAATATCTGCTTACTCTTGACTATTTCTTTAGAGTTATTTACTGTGTTCACATTATCAGAGTTTCTAAACTAGTGAAGAGGAAATTACACAGATGCTTATTCAAAATCATTGTACAGAAGGTTATAGATTTAGAGATTTTATAATAATAGCTTCTAATTGTCAAGAACACATAGACAACCCATCTAGTGCTTTAATGTTACCTCATGTGAGTCAGTTTTGAAAAACTTAACATCCCTTGCTTACTTGAGAAATAAAAAAGAATGGGTTCATTTTCATTATATCCTAAATGCATATTCTTTTTACCCATAAGTTAGAGCAAGTTTTATTTTATAGCTTAGAAAAGGAAAAACTAACACAAGCAGTTATTTTCATTTAAACTTGTGAAAATACACCTGACATCTTTACACATGATTATTGAAAAATATGTACATTATCTTGAAAGGGCAAATTGGAAGCTTTTAACAAATGTATATCTGTATTTTTTATATAAAAATTTCAATTCTAGTCAACTGCCTTTATATGGTCACAAAGTGTTGTACATAAAAATTTCTTGTAGCATTCTTTTAATGAGTAACAAAAATAGAAGTATTCATGAAGAAGAAAATAATTTGATATTACGCAATATTATGCAATGATTTTAAGTAGTTTAATGTCTGTATGCATACAAAAGATCTTCCAAAGCACTAAGGAACACTCACTTTTAGAAATCTCTGTCTAGGCCAATACGTAAACAACATTAATCATACTTAAGACTTTGGGGAGAAAATTATTATGGTAATTTGTATTTTCTGATGTAGATTAACCCTAAGGTCATCATGTACACAAAACCTTCTATACAGAGAAATTAGTAGCATTCACATAAAAACTAGTACAGAAGCCTAGAGAAGGTCATTTCTACCATACGTTCATGTGATGAGTCAGCCTAAATTCTAAAAGCTCAAGACAACCAATCTCCAGCACAAATTCAATGACAAACTCTTTTAAAGACAACAAATTGAGTCACATAAATTGATCTCTTTTCCATATGGACATTTTGACACAAATAAGGGGACACACTGTAACATTGCATAGAGTAATAAAACTTTGCTAATGGAATTAATTTAAATCGCCTTAATACCATGGGGCGAGGGGGCAAACAAACTTTTTTTTAACTATAAAACAAATTAAGATGTTGAATAAACTTATTACAGCAAAGATAGAATTCTCATTTAAGCCAATCATCTCTACAGTCAAGCTAATTCTGTCTAAAGAATGCTTGTTTTATTTTCAAGAAGAGGTCATCATTAAGGTATGCTCATGTAAAGTTGTATTTCTCTTTTGTGGTCTCGGAGGGCATTTATTGTGAGAAAAATTCCACCTTTTTTCTTTTGTCATTGCAGGCTGTAGATAGGAAAAAATATATTCAATCATATACTTATTCCTGTAAGAGGGTTCAGAATATGTGGTCTCAGTAGTTGTTGATCTTCAGAGCAATAATCAGACCACATACACAAACACATACTCAGTGCCTTACACTTACATTTTCAGATCTAGGACTTGTTCTTGCTGAAGATGCAACATTGAATTATTGTGGAATACTTTGTAAATAGGTGATTTCATTTATACAGAGGATGTTGATCAACCTGGGTTGTAAGCTGTATTAATAACAAGATTAATAGTTCCTGTTTTTAAAAAAGTACCTAGTAGGAGCTTTAAATACATTATTTTTCGGACTTACAGGAGCATTACAAAATAATAAGGATCCTTATTGAACAGTTAGGATATGCCAGATGTTGTAGTAAGCTCTATTTCTATTATATATTTTAATTCTTTTTTTATTTTTATTTATTTATTTATTTTTTTAGACGGAGTTTCGCTCTTGTTACCCAGGCTGGAGTGCAACGGCGCGATCTCGGCTCACCGCAATCTCCACCTCCTGGGTTCAGGCAATTCTCCTGCCTCAGCCTCCTGAGTAGCTGGGATTACAGGCACGCGCCACCGTGCCCAGCTAAGTTTTTTTTGTATTTTTAGTAGAGTCGGGGTTTCACCTTGTTGACCAGGATGGTCTCGATCTCTAGACCTCGTGATCCACCTGCCTCGGCCTCCCAGAGTGCTGGGATTACAGGCTTGAGCCACCGCGCCCGGCCATATTTTAATTCTTATATGTTACACATTTTAATTCTCACATCGCATACATATGGTAAGAGAAAAGACAAGAGAAAAGTGAAATAAGGGGGTACTGAGATGCAGAGGCCTTTGTGTGTCTTCCTCGAGATTTCACAGTTTCTTAGAGTCAAATTCAGGAGGAACCCAGGCAACCTTTGTACCAAAATTATTGCTGTACTTTAGCTATAAGAAACTGACCTTATCTCTGTGCCTTACTTGAATTGAGTTCTTAGCAGGTAAGGAATAAAAGGGGAAAAGTGAACTAAATAAGCAGATAGAAACAAACATATATACAAAATAGCATAAACTAATTTTTAAACAAAACTGTGGGTTCTTTGGAAAGGTATGCAAATATTCTAGTTTTGGTGAATAAAATATATGCAGTTATATTTCTCACATTTTCTAACAACAGTTAATGATGCTGTAATGCCAAAATAGTAGTAGTAACAGTAATGGAAGAAATAATAATAATTGTAATTTACCTGTTTACTCTGAGGCCAGTAATGTACTAATCAAATCTAAATGTTTTAGAGCTTACTACAGTAGATAATAGCAAACATCACTTTGATGATATGACAGTATTTCAGAAGAGGAAAGTCAAAACTGAGGTATTTAATGTTTTGGGGGATTGTGGTAAGGTGACTTAAACTGAGTCATTTGAGGTATGGAATTAATTGAGATTATATAGAGTTTATGATATAGTAATTTAAGACTGGTGGGCAGAGTGAGATGAGTCTGGAAACAGTCCTGGATAAGTAAACTGTTGTCTGAAAAATAAACTCTTTATTTAGCTGGACAGAGTGCTGTCTCTAGTAAATTATCTGTGAAAATTTCCTGAAGAAAATAATAAAATAATCAATTGGTTTATGGTTTTCTCCTTTCATAGAAAATATTTTTGAAACAATAAAATGTTATGTTAACATAGATGATTTCTTATTTCTCAGAACTCTCTTGTCATTTTCAGCCTAAGCTGGAAAATAGACAATAGTCATATGCATAAATAGTCAAAATCAATAACACTGTCATCAGGGTCATGATTGCATATCAGATTTCTCGTGGGATCGTTTCAGCCTTCATATACAGTAGGATTTTATGTGTTTTTTCTTTGCGGCATCGTCATTTATTGTCATATCAGAGTGGCTACATAGAAACATTTTTTACTATGAAGACCCAATATTTGAATGATGAATCACAGACAGATAATAACAGAAGGATTATAACCAGAGTATTTTACATTATAAGCCAGTATCCAAAAATACCCAAATTAAAGGAGTAGAATAGAACTCATGACTAAACTAAAAAGGTTCAATGATCAGAAGTGGGGATGCTAGATTTATAACCTTGTCTTGTAATTTTTAAAAAATTTCCCATGTTTTCTTAGTGAAATAGAAAGAACTATAGGAACATGAGTAAACTTTCCTCCTGTAAAATGCCTCATGTTTCATCCTGACAGACCAATATTATTTCTGGTACTGCTATGTTTTAAAGCACCACCTCCCCAGTATTATGAAATCCACAGGTGATGAGTTCTATGGCCTTACTGAAATTGTTCAGTGTACCTGATATTATCTGAACCATAGATAGCATGGCTTAAAGAAAGGAGAAAACTATTCAGAATCAGTCATGAGTAATTACGGTTCTATATCTCAAAAGGAGCTCCTGCTTTTGTTTCTTGAATGAAATTATCTAGAGTTCTCTCTTTCTAGGGCTTGAGGGGAAAATGTGCCAAAATCATGCATGAGTAATATTAGGCACCATTCTGAAAATACGGTGTCTAAATTTACAAAGCTAACAATTTTTTTGTATGATTTGTTGGACACAGCCAATAGACTTTTGTTTTGCAAACCTAACACTGATCTTTAAATCTACCCAAAGACTTATCATTGTCAAAAATATCTTCATCGTGTCATTAAAATTTATTGTACAGCTTTTGTGACATTCAGAGGTAATTAGGTTAAGGGTAGAGAATATAATGCAGAAACATCAGAAGATTACCCAATGTAAGATTTTTGAGACAAGTATTACAAGTATATTATCTGTTTCTTGTTCCCTTTCTCAACTTTATTTCTACAAATACTTATAGAATATGGTTTCTACAAATAATCTCTGGGTATTTTTTCAGGAACAGTAGGAAGCTTCTTCCCTAGTTGTGCCATGGTAGAAGAACTTAAAGCTTTGTTTTTCTGGCCAGATTTTCTGTTTGCCATATAAAAAGCAATTTGAGACTGTAGGTATTTTACAGTTATCCAATTTTACTAATTACTGATTAAACTACGTGCTTCATCACAGTCCAGTACTGTAAATAGCTGGTTGGTGTTTAAAACAAATTTTGGCAACCTAAGAGTTGGATTGATTTTTGTGGTTAAGCCAAATCATGAACAAAGTGAAGGCAGGCAAAGGAATCAAACCAAGGCACTCTTAAGAGCACAGAAAACAATACTGAGTACAGGAACCTTGTATGTGCTACAGCTAATACATAAAAATAGTTTGTTAACAATATGAACTTGTGAGAACTTAATGAGAAAATTAAGGAAAAACGCATGCAGATTAAAGCACAACAATCTGTTGTTCCAGTCAAATAGATTATATCCCCATAGTCGCCAGTGGAAACCGTCCATGTCATACAGTCACATTCTTAATATAAAGCTCACAGGCAACAGATATTTCTTTCCAGAAACAATCAACTTCTTAAGAATTCTTAGTTGTAAACTTTCTGAATGAATGGCAGTCATAATGTCAGAGAGTGAAGACCTCTGACATATTTTTCCAGCTGGAAGGCTTGAATACTGAAATTCACACCATGGAGGTTAATTATTTTGATAGTTAAATGTGTATTATAAGGTCCTTTCTGCAAGTAATTATTTAATGTATTTTCTCTCTGTGAGCTACTTATGTTGGTGCAAAAGTAGTTGATGTCTTTGCCATTAAAGGTAAGACAAAGATGGCAGCTACTTTTGTACCAACCTAATAAATCAAGCAGAGGTTGCTTGGGAGAATATAATGGGAAAGCAGCCTGTATTTTGGTGCTAACATTGAGTACATTGCTTGAGCTTCTTCTAGTACATTTCCATGTCCACTTTGTAAGATGAGCCCCAAATTGGAGGAGAGATACTCAACATCATACGGCAAATCTAACAAGGTTATACGGTGAGAGTCATTGAGCACTAGAGATGTAGAACTAATGCCCGTGAGAGTTGAAGTGGTCAATCTTGTCCACAGATGCCCAAGAATATTCATATAATTTTGCTAGTTTGTGTTTAAAAACTGGATTGGCTCTTTCTCCTTTTCCTAAGGATTGAAGATACAGAGATAATAAACTAGCAAAACATTTAAAGCTCAAACAGACACAGCAAAACGGGTACTTCTATCAATGGGAAGATGAGTTACATTTTTAGAATAACCATCTAGGACATCTTGAAAACTCAGAGCAAGTGCCAGTTGCATACAACCCAGTAGGAGGTATTCAATTGAGCACTGCACGTTGGGTCCTTGTGAATTCCCATGTTTACAGTTATACAGGATTATGCTGTTTGCAGATGAGACGTGTAACAAAGTAGCATGATAAGGACCTTAGTGAGGGCTGCCTGTCTGAAATAAATACTAGCTAAGGCATATCTTTCAACCTCGATATTTTCACTTTTTGTGTAAAATTCTACCTTCTTTGGTACCCACCTCCTTATCAAGCTCATTAAGTAGTTGATTACTTTTAGTTGTAATTTCTCATAAAGCTAAAAGCCCTGTTGTTCCCACAGCATTCCAAATTCAAGAACTATTCTAGTGCTATACTGTACACTTAGAACTTAGTCACTGTTAGGTTCAGATAAGTGTTAAATTCTGCCAACAGGATCATTTTATTCCCATTTAAGGGATAATCTAAGAGTGAATTAGTACATGTTATGTTATATACAGCTTGTCAGTTTTTTACATCAGTTTTATAGTATGACAAAGCTAAGTATGGAATTTCAAGGAGGGGGCATAAGGAAAAACAATAAAATAATAATTAAAAAACCCCGCAGCAACAAAGACAGCAACAAGACATGCACAACAGTAAGAACCGTGTCAGTAGAAGTCACTACTTGTATAGCTGTTGCCCTTAGACAAGGTGAGTAGCCTTTTGCCACTGAGTCTGTGAAAAATTTGTGATAATTTTGAAGATGAATGGTCTTTAAAGATTCCGATAAAGTCAAGTCAAAACACCAATGACTTGTCCAAATTGATCATGAACAAATTGGTAAAAAAAAAAAATCTAAGATAATTAGGAAGGCAAATTCATTTTAAATCACACAGCCTCCCATTCCTCCCACCTCTCGCCCCCACCCTGCCACTCCCAGAACACACGGAGACACATCCCTACAGCAAATTATGCTTAGAATACAAGGAAGACATTGACTTACTAACAACTAAGTTAAAATATAGAGGTACAGCAATTTTTGAAATGTGAACCCATTGCATGCAATAGCCATGAGACCTGCCCCCTAGCGGCTCTTTGGAGTAGCTGTTCTTTTTTCCTTTACTTTCCTAATAAACTTGCCTTGATTAAAAAAAGAAAGAAAAAGAAATTCAACCCCACAGCTGAAAAAAAAATTCTGAAATATATTTTATTATTTTTTTAAGAAAAGTACTTTGTAATCTCTGCAGAGTGATGAATATTGAATCATGTTTTAAATAGTGTACTTCCTCCTTACAAAATTTGAATTTTTCTTTGTACATATATACTTTCTGAGCTATATGTAGTAGCTGGAATCGGTCTGAAAAATTATCTCATCTTGAAAACATAGCAAAAATTGTCTGCATATTGGACAAGAGTAGAATTACAGAGAGATTCAAAGTCTTTGAAGTTCTAGCAGAAGGCTTGTATGAGGTAGATGGATGCGTCAGTACACTTTTGGAGTAAAACTGTCCAGGTAAAGTGTTAATATTTCTAGAAAAAGACTAATAAGTGTTTTCTATTATGATCTACAAGGGACAACACAAATAGCAGAACATAGATTTAGAATGTTAAAATACATCATCTCAGGTAGCATGGAAATTAAAATAATATAGGATTTTGGCACCACAGGAAAACAGGGCTAAATATTTTATTTATAGTTGCAAGGTCTGAAATAAATGGGTACCCCAGCCCATGGCATCTCTTGATCAGGAGAATAGGAGTATTCCAAGGTTTCGTGCATAGCATATTTAATTATTTTTCTGTTAGACGTAGCTGCTGACTTTTGTCCTTTCCCTTTTGATTTTAGATGGCAACTGTAGACAGAGGCTTAAATGAGTCAGAAATGTGATGTGTCCTTCTCCAATAATTCAGCCAGTATCAGTAGATCCTCAATTTGAGTTTGATGTAGATACCAGGCTCCTGGTACTCCGTAGTCCAAATTAGGTGTGATATGATTATGAACGGGTGATTCTTTAGGTATCTCAAGAGAGAGCCTATCAAGAAAGCACTTAAGTTAGCAGTTCTGTTTACACAGGAAATCCCTACCTATTCAATGAGGGGATGTGCTGTCACAAAGGAGCAAACAATGTAAAGGTCTGAGAGCAAAAGCTGCAGGGTGACACACAATAATCTGTGGATTTTTGCAAATACTCATCTCCTAAGTACTTTATTAACGCTAGGGGAGTGATTGAATGCATGTCTAGCAGTGTCTGTGAACTACATTACTGTGCCTGAATCAATCAGAAACCTTGATACTGTCTTTTACTGTTTACAGAAATTGCAAATCAGGGACTTGGATTGGCATCAATTTCCCTTACCACATTCTTCTTTTTTAAAAATTTTCTTTTAGTTTCTTAGTGCACAATAGCTGTTTTCCAGCGTCCTTTATGAATCTTTTTTGAATGTCCTTTCTTACGGTTATCTATCAATATTTGTATTCAGGAAGCTCCCTCCTATGGTACTTGATAAATTAAGTGGAAATAGCCAGTTGTTTCATCTGTAAGGCTGTTAACTCATTCCGAGACTTACTCTATTTTTATTTTATGCCTTTTTCAAAATGTTCAATTAGGAATTGGAGTTCTGTTTGTCAGTGAAGTCATTTCCCGATCTAGTTTTTCACATTACATTCCCTAATTTTGGCTTAGGGCTGTTGGCAAAAAGTGATGAGAGGGTTGAGGTCCCCTCTCTCTCAAGATCTACTCCTGAATATTTTCCAAAGGGGTTGGAGAGCCTGTTTCTAAAGTTGCAAGTTGATTCATTCTTTCTCTTTTCATAACTAGATGGGATTGCAATCTATTTTCAGGAAAGTCTTCAGGGTAGCGTCAAAAATATTTTCTCCACTTTCTATAGCTTTCCTAAATACTTCTGATTTTCTCTAATATTTAGGATCTTTCATTCAAGTTTATTATCCCAGGTCTTCATTTTTTTATCTAATTTTTTTAACATTTAATTTTCTTACTAACATAAGAATCACTTAAGTAGATCTGAGAGATCTACAATATATGTTGTAAGAACAATTCTAAATGCTTTTGTGCTTTGTCTAGATTTCTACAATAATTCTTAGACTGAGAATGAAAGCTAAAAATAACTGTAAGAAGCTTGTTCGTGTCTAAAGAGAATTTGACTTTAAGAGGCAATTTAGATTTGTGAAACTCAGGTTGTGAAATCCAGGAGGTAAGGGGACCAGGTCAGAAAAGGGAGGAAAGACAGAGGGTATTGAGTAACAAAGGCTGGGGGAGGGGGGAATAAAAAGTAGGAAAAGGCCATCAAGTTTAAATTGTAATAAAAATGTTACCTCCTTCCTATTTTAAGACTCCTCTAAAATTAACAACTTTTGTTAACTTCAAAATTTCACAAAGTAACCTCTTAATTTTAAATTATTTGTGATGAAATTATACCCTTTTGAAAGACTGTCATGGTAATTAGATTTATAATATAGATACATATATGAGACAAGGGTTCAGCCTATAGAAGAAATACACTTAGTGTGATTCAAAACCATGAGAATCTAGCAACAAGCAGTAGAAAATGTTGCTTTTGCATATTGTTTTCAGGTCTCCAAGTTGATGATTTTTTTTTTAATCCCAGCCTCGATAACCTGAGGTTCTTGGAGAACAGAAGTTTTTTTTTATGGGAAATTTTATACAGAACCTGACGCTCACAAACTGAACAGGATAAAGAATGTGGAACATTTGCATAAGGTTTTGAAAAGTTGATGCAGGGAAAATTTATCTGAGGAATACCAGTCTGAGAAGGAACCTTCTGAAACCATCAGAGAGCTGGCTCTAGGAATGAGCATATCAGGATCCATGTCTGGCCTTCTTCATATAAACCTCCTCTTAGAGACTCATAAAAAATGAGGACAGAAGGATACAATTGAGTGATTTAGCAATAAAGCAGAATTAAATAAAACATTAACATTTTCCAACCTAATCAAATCACAGAAAAACTCCTAAAATAGGTATTTCCCATTTGACAAAATAAGCATTTGGGAGCTTAACAACAGCCAAATTTCAGACACAATATCAATACCTTGACCTCACCATCACAGTTGCAGACAGTCTTCCAAGGCTTCCTCAGTAGAGCATTCAGTTTGCAAGTCAAGGATCTTAAGACACATCAGAGAGGGGATCTCAACTGGAACACAGTGGTGCTTACAGTTCGTTGATCTCAACAATATAGCACCAGATAATCTGTGAGTAAAATCCACCTGAATTTATTAGAATACACTATAATCAAAGAGCATACCACCCTGAAAGAATCTTAGAAGTATTTCAAAGAGGTCAGAATGGGATATTTACAGAGTTTTGGAGTCTGCTCTCAAGTTTTGTAATGTAGAACTTCCAAGAGTTCTACATTTCCTTTCAAGAGTTTCCTTCAAGAGAAGGAACTGATTTAGGATTCGAAAAATCCATGATGTGATTTAGGATTGGTAGATATAGCGAAGAAATAAACTTGTTTCGTAAGTGAACTGTTTGCTGAAATTCCTACAGATAAATTTACTGTTTTCAGTAAATTTCATGTAAAAAAAACAGTGAAGTTACTTTTTACAATACATCGATGAAGAGAAATTTCCTAGAAGCAACAAGTCATTACCATGAACTCCTACCTGAGTAATGTTGACACTACTTATTAATGGACCTTAACCTGCAACCCTATATAATAGATACTCATAGTTAATACTACTATTACATTTACTATCAACTAGATATTGTTTTATGTGTTTCACAATTGCATTATTTAATGCTTCCAGCAGTTCTGTAATGTAGATATGCATATTACATTTTTTGCTAATGAGAAAGCTGAGACATTAAACAATTTCCCCAAAACAAAGCAGGAGGGAGCCATGAGCTAGGTTTCAAACTCAAGGAAGCTGGTACTAGAACCTGTATTCTGCCTTGTAATGCTTGTAAGACATTCATTAATAATGCCATCTAAGTTTCAGAGGCAGGAGAACTGACATTGATATGAAAAAGTTTTAAGTAAAGGCTTAATTCTCATACTAACATTTGCGAAGAGCATCACAGTGGGATATTGGCTTCAAGTTTATGAGCTGCCTTTTCTTCAACTATAAACTATGAATAACATTTTCTACTTTTTATCATTTTGAAAGTTTTCATAATGGAGCTAGTACATAAAGATAGATGAGGTGTGTTCCTATAGAGTCAGAGCAGAGTACAGTCATGAAGGGAGGAGTTTAAACAAACCTAAGTTGAATATAAGCCAAAATCATCAGAAGTTTCTGAATTATATCTAAGTAAAATAAACATGAGTTTCTCATTTCTAATTGTGGGCTATCGGTCAGCTCAGATTCTTTTTGATATTCAAAATACATTTATACTATATTTTTTCGAAAGACATACTATTTTTTGAGGTAGCTGTAATGAGAAAAACTGAGAAAACAGAATCCTAACATTAGAGATAAAAGGTGTTTTTAAACAAACAAAAACAGTGGGGAAAATAATGTCCTGATATGTTTTAAAGTCAATCAGAGAATACATATTTTGCAAACCAAGAGATAAGGATATGTATTATTCAGAATGTTGGAGCATTGTACACCAAAGTAAAAATTTAAATTTGTTGTTAGATTTTCTAATATCTATATACCGATTTTTATTACATTTTGCCCCAAAATTATTCTTTTAGGTCATCTTTCATTTGGATGAATTTATTTTAATGACCTCCTTTCCTGTTATGATTCAGAAATGTTTAATCTTACAATGCCCAAAGCATCCATATATTAAAAGTAGATGAGAGGATACTTTTAATATCTAGATTAACATCCCTTTAAATTGGTTTACTGCTTTTGTATAGAGGCAATATAAATGTCTTGATTCAATATAGATGCAAATTTGTCCCCACTGTCTGTTTATATTTGTGTGTGCATATATTACTTTTTACTTTTTACTTTAGCATTGAGATAATTTTTATCTTTACTATGTTTGTGGTATAAAAACCATTACTTTTACTTTTTACTTTAGCATTGAGATAATTTTTATCTTTGCTATGTTTGTGTTATAAAAACCTTTTCTTTTTCTTTTTTTTTTTTGGTCTTGTTCTGTAGCCAAGGCTAGAATGCAGTGGCATGATCTCAGTTCATTGCACCCTCTGCCTCCCAGATACAAGTGATTCTCATGCCTCCTCCACTCAAGTCCTGGGTTTACAGATGTGTGTTACCAGGCCCAGCTAATGCTTACATTTTTAGTAGAGGAGGGGTTTTGCCACCTTCGTCAAGCTGGTCTTGAAGTCCTGGCCTCAAGTTGTCCACCCACCTCAGCCTCCCAAAGTGCTGGGATTACAGGCATGAGCTACCACACCCTGCCTAAAAGCCATTTTTAAAGATAATGTAAACTCATCCTAAACAGAAATTTTGAATTTTCTCTTAAAAATGTCAATTGTGTTATCCAACAAATATTGAATGCTTGATGTGAATTCACAGTGCATTAAAAGATTGTAATAGCAATAATTTATTGAAAATCATATACTTAGGTGATGGGGAGGAAGGCAGCAAACCACACTGCCATGTGTGTACCTATGCAACAGTCTTACATATTCTTCACATGTACCCCAAAACCTAAAATGCAATAAAAAAATAAAGATGTTCATAGTAGCCTTGGGAAAAAAAATCATATACTTGAAAAAAGGCTTATAATTACTGACAAAAACTCTAGGATAATTTAGTTATCCAGCATTTATAGGTACTTGCATAGAAAATTGATGTAGAAAGCAGTTTGCCTTTACATTGCATCATTAAGTAATTTTCATGGAAGCCCAGCTTTAAATTTCAAGTTTAGTCTCACTTCACCAGAAAACAATGCAACAAACATTGTATGTGTGTCTGCATCCACACGTAACACACACACACACACACACACACACACACACACACACACACACACACACACACTAAGGCACAGGGGCAAAAATAAGAGCGATCACTGGTTCAAGATGATAATGGCAAAAAGTAATTGTTTAAATGTAAATTATGTTTAGTTTAATTGCATGTAGCTGTCCTAACAGAAAAGAGGATTATATTTTGGTGTCTGCAAATACCCTTTTTCTAGCTAGGGAGAAGTTGCAAAGTGGAAGTTGTAAGAATAACAGTTGGTTTCCTATTTCAGCATTTTAGTTGACTGGAGTTTCAGAAAACTAATCTAAAAATTGAGAACAAAAACAAAACAAACAGAACTCTTTTTTAAAAATATGATAACATGGAAAAATAGAATCATTCAAAAGTCAGGTAAAATAAGAAAGCATGAGTCTATTGATGTAAGAAAGATATAAAATACACATTTGTTTTGGAGCATCTGTAAATTACCTGTGGTCTGGATCTGATATTTTAAGTTGTAAGAGTTTTAAAGAGTATATAGGAGTTAGGAGATAAAATCTGGTGCCTTATTAGATCATAAAGCATTAAGGCCAAAATACACTGGCTATAAAGATGGCCACCATATGGTAATTACAAAATTTCAATTTACTAAGAAGGTATAGCAATTCTGAATATGCATGTACTTAGCTACATAGTTTAACATATAGATTTAAAAATCACAGACATACAAAAATAATTTAACAAACCACCATCATTGTAAAAGATTTAGATACATTGTCAACAGCCGATAGATTACCAGACACAGTATCCTATCTAAATCAAATATTGAATATATAAAAATATACTTAAATTTTCCAATGGACATGTATAAAACCCAAAGGTATAGGTCTGGTACTACTACTACCAAGTTGTAGAACGTACATGGTTTTTAATGACCCATGAAATTTTGAAAATTTGCCATACACTAGGCATTAAAGAAGCTCTCAATAAATTTTATAAAATAATCTATTAACCACATTCTCTGATATCTACATAAATTAGTTAATAATTTGGTAATAAAAATAATGTAAAATATATTTTTATTTTTTAAAACTATCTTTTAAATAACCCATGGATAAAAAAATCATAATTAGAAGAAAATTATAGCTAAATTACCACAAATAAAATTTTCAAAATTTTTGAAATGTGATTCTAAAAGCATTTAGGGGTCAATTTATAGCCTTAAATGCTTATATTTGTAAAGAAGAAAGGTTGAAAATTAATAAAATAAATACCCATCTGAAATAATGTGTGTATGTGTTTAATGAAAAGAGAATATGTACAAAGTATAAAAATAAATGCAAAAAAGCATAAAATGTCAAAATAATACAGATTCAACAAAGCCAAAGACCATTTAATTTAATTAAAATCAACAGGAAAAATAGAAATTAAGCCAGATAACTAATGTTAAAACTAGCATTGCAGAAATTATAGCTGCAGAAGAGACTAAGAGATTTTTAAAGATGCTATGAAACATATGCTAATAACTTGAAAAATGAACAAAATAGACACATTTCTAGAAAAACATTAACTATAAACAGAGACATCTGACATGATAGAAAACCTAAATTGTAAAACCAGCAATTACATTTTCCCCATACAATAAACCCTAGGCTCAAACAATTTTACGGAAGAAATCCAAGAAACATCTAGAAAACAGAAAATTACAATGTTCTTCAACCTTCAAAGGCAATTTTGTTTTGTCACCAAAATCCATAGAAAGTAATTGTTTCTTTCATATTGTCACCAAATCCATAGAAAGTAAGGAGGGATAAAAATTTTCCTAAGAAATTACTAACAAATTGAACCAAGCAGTGTTAAAAATATATATTCTAGATCAGATTTATTTCATTCTGAGAACACAGGTCATTTCATTAAGAGACAGTCTATTAAGATATTTTCTCATATTCATAATTAAAGGAGAAAAAGCATTGCTGATCTCAGTAGCCATAGTGTCTTGAAAAAATTAAGTCATTGTTAAAAAGTAGACACATACACAAACAAAATACTCTTAAATAAGATGCAAAATAAATTCCTTACTTTGAGAATGAATGTCTACAGAAGTCTAACACACCGTAATATTAATAATAAATCAATGCAATAATTATCTTCAGAGTCAGGAAGAAGTTGAGTGTATTATCTCTTACCATTTTCATTGACCATTTTATTGGTGCCTTTGCTAGTACATTAAGGCACAAAAAATTAAACCACTTGGTTCAGAAAAAATGAGTCAGTATTGACTTCTGCAGATATTACTTCTACATTAAAAACCCGATTAATTTGTAATTTGTTAGAATTAACAAGGTGTCAAGCAAAGTTGCTTGATAGGAAGTCAACATAATTCAACTGTGTAGATATGTGAACACATGTGTTTACAAGAGCATGTATAAATTGTAATATAAGTATTTCATCTACAATAGAAACCAAAATATGAGTTTTCTAAAATAATCAAAGCTAAGATCAAAATCTAGAAATTTATAAGATTCCTTGTAAGACATTAGAGAAGACCTAAATATATGCCTAAGAAAACATAGATAACATTTACACTGTCTAGGAAATACCATTATCAATCAATGCAGAAAATGGTCTACAAATAAAATGGAATTCCAACAGTTACTTTCTGATAAGGAAGTAGGAAATCAGGTCCATCAAAAAATTCTTTAAAAAAAAAGAATGAAGGCCACGTGTAGTGACTCACGCCTGTAATCCTAGCACTTTGGGAGGCCGAGGCAGGGATATCATGAGGTCAGGAGATCGAGACCATCCTGGCCAACACGGTGAAACCCCGTCTGTACCAAAACACAAAAAAATTAGCCAGGTGTGGTGAGACGTGCCTGTACTCCAAGCACTGAGGAGGCTGAGGCAGGGGAATTGCTTGAACTTGGGAGGTGGACGTTGCCGTGTGCCGAGATAACACCACTGACCTCTAGCCTGGGGCAGAGCAAGACTTCACCTCAAAAAAAAAAAAAAAAAAGAAGAAGAAGAAGAATGATAAAAAGAAGAATGAGGTGGGTTGATTTTCCTTACCATAGAGTCTTATTTTTAAAACTGTATTCTATGAGGGAATGTGACATAAGTGCAAGGAGAGACTGAAGAAAGCAAATGAAAGGTATAGAAATGTATCCAAAATATACCACGGAAAATAGAAGTATAAATAGATGGCATTTAGAGGTCAAAATGGATATAATTAACTTTCATAAGTTTTTCAGATAGTTTATTTCTCATATGGAAAATTTAAATGGTTCAACATTTATTAAATAATTATAATAGATAATTTTAAATATGTTGATGGCTTATATATGAAAGACAAAAAATCTAAAACGTTAAATGAAATTTTAGAAAAATATTTTTATGTGTTTATGATCAGGAAGGTTTTCTTAAATAAGTCACAGTAAAAAATATATAAGTATCATATGTTAAAAACAAAATTATCTTAATTATCTTCATTGAACGATCCAAAAGAGAATCACAGTGTATTTCACAGACTGGTAAAAACATTCTGACATTGCAGCACATATAATTGGTAAACTGTTTGTCACCAAAATGCATCAATCACAAAAATTACATACTGATGACAATTAAGTATTCAAAGAAGAGTTCCATGTGTTCATTAAACACATGAGAAGTTGCCAAGTAGTCAGAAAAACATATATATCTAAGAACTTAAAATACCAAATCTCAATCAAAATGTCAAAAGCTTAATGTCAAATCTTATAGAAAATGGTGAGAAATGAATTCTGAAATTGCTGGTAACTGAGAAAATAGCATAGCTATTTTGGAAAATAATTTGATATTAACTAAGTAAACATAAACACATACTATACCTAAGACGCAGTGCTTTTGTTCCTAAGAATATGCTCTAAAATATTCTTCGGATTGTGCACCAAGAGATATGCCAGAATATGCATCTGATTTTTGTTCATAATACAAAAAATTATTTTAACAGTAATCCCTCCAATAAAGAACAGTTAAATAGTGTGATCTAGTTATATAATGGGATATTTCACAGCATTATGTCCTTAAAAGTATATACATCAATATGGATTAACCACAGAATGTAATAATGCTGAGAAATAGCCAAGTTGCAGAATTTGTGCAGTGTGATTCTATTATATAAAACCCCCAAATTTGCAAAAGTCTACCAAAGGTCACACAGAACATTTATAAGGTACTGGCAAGATTTTATTTCTGATTGTGGGTGGTGGGAGCATAAATATTCATTTTGTTGTACTATTATTGATTATTAAGCTCTACAAATATATCAGTTACTCTATTGTGTATCTGATACATTTGACATTTTAGAAAAGAAAAAATAGTAAACTATTCAGTGACAGAAGATGGATAGCAAGCTGGCTTGGTATGCACATAAAGCATTTTGTTTGAGAAACAATACGGAGGGTTAAATTCATATTAAACTTCATCTATTTTATTTTATGTTTGAAAAATCTTATTAACTTCCTTTGCTCATTGTGGTACATATCTCACCGTACAGTGAATGAAAGAAAAATAGAGCAAAAAAAAGGGAGGATATTTGAAGTTTTATAACATAGCAAATGCCAACAAATATTGACTGGAAGACAGCTCTACCCTGGTTTGTATTTGCCTTTGATCTGAATATAAAGCTCCTGCCTATAGCTTTTCCACAATGTCATTACAGCCTTCGTGGAGCAGAAGACTCTAGCTTAGTTGCCCAAGTGAACATGATGTTATTGACACATTGAGATACTCTGTCATTTCACCATCAGTGTCATGTCATATTTCAAAATATGAATTAAGGAGAATCATGCAGTACTAAAGGAGGTGTTTAGGATAACTATTGCTCTTCAAGTATCAGATGAAATGACAACTTCTAGAAATCTTCAGTTTGTGACATTGATGACAAGGCATTACCTATGGCTTAAAAATCTTAAATCTAAATGTGTTTTAACAAAACAGATTTCACATTACAGTGTTCTTTAAGTTATATTGTGATAAGTTATTATTCTATTTAGAATCTTTATGATGTTCACTGTAAGTATTCTAAACAAAGTTCTTATTTTTGCTTCCAAATTGTGTTTGTCATGTGTTTTCTTATGACAAATGCAATGCATGAAAAATTTGGGAATTCTAATTAATAGGAAGGTACTAATAACAAGAATAATATGTTGCATATTTTCTCTTTAATATTAAAAAGACTTTATTTATACACACTCAAAAATAAGATCAGAATTTACAGATGACTCTAAAACTCACTTTAAAATTTTTTTAATTTTCATGAAAATTACTTATCCCATCAAAATTTCTTTAACAACATGAATATATATTTTGATGGCTTATTCATTTATCAGATTTCATACATCATAGAATTCATATAGCCTCTTTCATCTGGAATGAATTTATTAATGTTGTCTGGTGACTTAGAAGGATCAGAAAACTAAGCTTGGATGCTACAGAGGCAAGATCACATGAGCTAAATAAATACCTAACCATGAACTGAACTTTCTAGTGGAAACCTCATGGATACAACCCCCTTTATGGCAACTGGAATAACCTGGGCTACACTAATTTCTCTACCACAGCTGCCCCCAAAGAACCATATGCTTCCTGCCCTGTGATTAACTGAGTTCCTTTCGGCTCACTTGTTCCTTTATGTTCTTCTAAGTGTCAGGAGAGTCTCTTCTGCTTCACACATTCCAAGGTAGACCCGATTTGCAAATGACTCCGGAAAGGGCAGTTTTAAGCTTCTCTGCTTCAGTAGTGTGCATATGTGCATACCTACACACATACACACACAAATACAAGAAGATCTCTTAGAGTGTGTGGTCCAATATACAGTATCTGTCACAATAACAGAATATGTTCAAATCATAATGGTCTAATAAACACGTATAATGTTTTATTATAAGTACTTTAAAAAATTATTGTACTTTAAGTTCTGGGATACATGTGCAGAAAGGGCAGGTTTATTACACAGACAGACACGTGCCATGATGGTTTGCTGCACCTATCAACCCATCATCTACATTAGGTATTTCTCCTAATGCTATCCCTCCCCTAGACAACCAGCCTGCAACAGTTCCCAGTGTGTGATATTCCCATCGCTGTGTCCATGTGTTCTTACAGTTCAGCTCCCACTTACGAGTGAGTACATGTGGTGTTTGGTTTCTGTTCCTCTGTTAGTCTGCTGAGAATGGTGATTTCCAGTTTTAGCCATGTCCATGCAAAGGACATGAACTTACCCATTTTTATAGCTGCACAGTATACCATGGCATATATGTGCCACTTTTTCTTTATCCAGTCTATCATTGATTGGCATTTGGGTTGTTTCCAAGTCTTTGCTATCGTGAACAGTGCTGCAGTAAACATGCATGTGCATGTGTCTTTATAGTAGAATGGTTTATAATCATTTGGGTATATATCCACTAATGGAATTTCTGGTCAAATAGTATTTCTGGTTCTAGATTTTTGAGGAATTTCCACACTGTCTTCCACAATGGTTGAACTAATGTACTCTCCCACCAACAGTGTAAGTGTTCCTATTTCTCTACATCCTCTCCAGCATCTGTTGTTTCTTGACTTTTTAATGATCCTCATTTTAACTGGTGTGAGATGGTATCTCATTGTGGTTTTGATTTGCATTTCTCTAATGACCAGTAATGAGTTGTTTTCATGTTTGTTGGCCACATAAATGTCTTCTTTTGAGAAGTGTCTATTCATATCCTTTGCCCACTTTTTGGTGGGGTTGTTTTTTCTTATAAATTTCTTTAAGTTCCTTGCAGATTCGGAATATTAGCCCTATGTCAAATGGATAGATTGCAAAAATTTTCTCCCATTCTGTAGATTGCCTGTTCACTCTGGTGATGGTTTCTTTTGCTGTACAGAAGCTCTTTAGTTTAATTAGATTCCATTTGTCTATTTTGGCTTTTGTTGCCATTGCTTTTGGTGTTTTCATCATGAAGTCTTTGCCCATGCCAATGTCCTGAGTGGTGCTGCCTAGGTTTTCTTCTACGGTTTTCATGGTTTTTAGGACTTATGTTTAAGTCTTTTTTTTCCCGCGAAAGTTTTTAGTTTATTAAGCTTCTCGTGAAAAATCCGCAATGGCCATAGATAACATCATTGCAGCACCTTTACTCCTTCGGATTTTTGCCAGCTCGAACATTGGCCTTTGCAGTCCCCCTGACTTTCTTCATTGTGTTCTTGCAAGTCTTTAACCAATTTTGATAGCAGCCATATGTACTTGTTTAATTATCTCTATATTGTTATACATCCCAAAGTAAAAATTTTCATTCAAAGGACACTTTTTAAAAGTTCTTGGTATATTGGCATTCCATTTTTTTGTTATTTCTCTCCCTTCCTTCCTTCCCTCCTTCCTCGCTTCCTTTATCTAAAAACAATTTATAGCCACACCAAAATTATCAAACAAATTTAATTTCTTACTTGATAACCAATAGTTGCTGTGATTTTTAATATTAATATCTATTACTTTAATATATTTTAATAGTTTTAATATTTTTCTTAAGAAAAATATTACTTTGATATTTATTTTATTATAAGTCCCATGGATTCAAATATTTCTAAACTATATTGCATACTTTTCAATTTAAAGAGTTTGCATAAAATAAATATTGCTGTGATGAGCTAAGGTCATTAACATAACAGTTAATTAGTACAGTCTTCATCAAAGCAGCACTGAAGCTATTTTAGTAGAGAAAGACATTATTTGCTCCTGACAACTATGCTTTGTGAATTATATCTACTGTAAAAATTTCTCTCTCCTTGCTCTAAAATTGGAAGCATGCCTTCCTCTAACCATGTCTCTTTTTGTCCTACACATTCTCCAATTTTATTAGCATGTCCTAATCCATTCTGAGGCTTTCCCTTAGTGTCAAGTTCATGAGCTTTAGAGTTAGAGGGATGATGTTCATCTCATTTTCTAGTTCTTGCCTCTGATTATAATAATTGAAAAATTTTGAAAATCCCAGCCTCCTGATGATAGAAATATTACCAGACTTTATGGCATAAAGTCTAACAACAGAATAACAATTATTCCACTTTAGTCAAGTAAATTATTTGAGAAGAGATAAAATAAAATGCTGTCAATGTAACACAAATTGTGAATAGATCAATTTCCACTCTTAGTAGTGTTACCCTCTTTTTGAAGATGGTAGAGAAAAGCATTGTGTGTACACCATTAGACATAACAATACTAAAGATGGAAGGCTGGCTTTAAAATAAGAAATCATGAAACTTAGAAAGAACTGATGGAAGCAGTTATCAGCTATAATGTGTTCTTAGAGCTTACTCTTGGCAAAATGTATGATATATGCAAACACAATAAAATTAAATATGGAGTACCACCCTTGGGAAAGTCTCATAAACAGCAGCACATATTGAAAATTGCAGGCATCTCTATAAAAATTGTCTAAAATTGAGCCGATGAGAGCTAAACTCAGCAGGACATAAAACTTTCCTCATCATACGTTATACATGTGGATAACAAACTGTCAAAAACTTCATTTCTAAATGTCATGGGTGGTAAAATATTTGCCTTTAGTACTTATTATATTCAGTTTTTGAGAACTCTGAAAAAAACTTCCAAGCTCCAAAAAAAAATACAGTTAATCAGTAATGCGGTTTTATTCTTATGGCCAATATCAAAACTATTATCCTAGCTCATTTTCCTAGAAGTAATTCATTTGTACGTATGCATACTTCAGCCTGGGGCTAAAGTTCCTTTCACTAAACTTGTCAACAAAAGCTTTCTTTCAGCCCAAAAGATGTCAGATCAAATTATTGATCTGACTTGGTTTGGATATTGCTCTCTCAAGGTTCATGATGCAGAAGGGACTGTTGAAGTCAAAATAGAAATGTGGACATGGATCTCTAAATTTAATGTTTTCTTTGGGAAAAAGAATCACAGTCTGGAGCATACACACAGACCAGGTGGTCTTCAGTATGTCTGAAGAACAAAGAGAAGGCTGGTGATTTTATAAAGATGAGAAATGTTACGTATTGCTCTTAGAGAAAATGCGTTGGGACTGGTAAGTTTCTAGGGAGCTGGCAAACTGTGTTTTGTGAGCAGCAGTAGTGGGGAAAATTAGCTCTGGAGTTGCAAGTTGTCTCGGCAGTTATAGATAAAACTGTCTCAGGTTAGAATAGCCAGTTTCAACAGCTAGACTTGCAGAAAATTACGTTTTGAGAGCAATGCTACATGTCCTGATTTTTTTTCCCTCTGGCTTCTCAACTCTCTTAATTGGGTATGTGACAAGAATGACCCAAATCATATTTTCAAATTTCACAGGCTAATTCATTAAATAATGTTATTTTAAAAAAATAGTTCACATATATAGACATCAATCCACTGTCACTTCTTTATTGTGAAACAATGAAAATGAAATGGGGAAGGTTCCCTTGTCACCCTCACAGGGCACACAGGGTGTGTTGGGGGTGTGGTTAGCTTCCTCATTGCCCTGCTGCTCAAACCTCTAGGGAGCATACAGATGGGCAGGCTGTGGGGCTCTGGCCCCAGGACAGTGTCTAGGGTGAATGTTTACAGCTGAAGCCCCAGTAGGCATGTGTTACAGGGTGCTCCTTTAGTTTGCCTTCTACAGGTGGCTTGTTTTAACCAGCTCTATTAGACCTCCTTCCTTATCACAAGGACAGAGGAATTTCTGTATCCCAGGATTTCTTGCCTTGATGTACTTGAAAAATTGGATCACATATGGGCTTGAAGAATGACTGTAAAGTTTTATTGAGTGGAATTACCTCGCAGCCAATGGGGAGCCAGAAGGGAAATGGGTTTCCCCTGTGGTTGGGCCACTCAGAGGAAGGAAAGCCCAGCTCTCCTTTAACTACCCTGATCAAACTCTATCTCCTCCCTCTGACAAGTTTCTCTATAATGACTTTGGCTCTATGGATCTAAGGAAGCAGTTACCAGGTGTATTTGTAGTAGAGAAATTTCTGAGAAAGCAACATGTGATATATGGAAAAAGTAGGAAATACTTGCTTTATGCTTTTTGTTATTTTTTCAGAATCATATTCTTTCATAACTCTCAGCCATATTGCCTACTCATTCCACACTCAGATATTCCCCTTTCATATAGAACCTCAGCTCTAACTTGCTTCAGGCAACAAGGAATAAAAAAAATAAGACAATGAAAATTACTTCTTAATTTCCAGTTACCTGTATGAACTCAAATATATAAACTTTCTCTGCCAGTCAGTGATACAAAGTACTTTTTCCTGCTATGTCTAACAACTTCCCTGCTTCACCCATAAGTGAAAATAGTTATATCCTAGATGTTAAAACAGAAAGTTAAATATTAGCACAGTCTTCTGAAGTTCCAGAAATATAAGCCTATATTACTTCATGTAAGTAGGAAAACTACTTCAGCATCCCATATCTTGTAAATGTGGCACGTCTATTTCATACTAACATATATCACAACTGGAAAATTATGGAAATGATTAATGGATATGTTCTTTAATGAATAAGTAAGTAAATGCTTACTATTTTTTGTTTCATAAATTAATCTATAGAGTTTGCCTTTTTACTACAGCTTAGGTACACATACTGTCTTGTGGCTAAGAATTTTATTTAGTAGTCAAAGTACTGTGTAAACAAAGACTAAGAATCTCTCTGTTGGCAGAATGTAATTTTAAACAGCGACATTGATTCTGCAGCTTTTATCTTTTGACCTTGTTGAGTATCTTAGTAAGAATCATGATTAAGAAGTTCCTCTTAGCCTCCTCATTAAGAAGAATTAGGAAAAGTAGTAAATTAGCTTTCAGAAACAAGATGGATATAAAAATTGCTTTTCATAAAGTGTTTGATGAATAATTTTGTTTTTCACATGAACACAAATACTTATCCTTTTCTTTCTCCTTTATATTTCAATTACAAAACACAGAGACAAACTGAATAATGTAGAAGAACAAGCTAACAACAGAAAAGTTCTTTTGGGAAGATTTTGAATAACAGATCTTAAAAAGAGCTGTTTTTTTTTTTTAAGATACTCAAAAGACAGAGGATTTATTTACCTTTTTTGCAAAAGAAAATCACACAAGTAAAAATTCCTGTGTCCAGTGTCACTGAATGAGGAAAGAGGCAATAAATTATAAAAAATGAGAGAAACAATTTTGAGAGAAAAATGTGCATCAAATTTAAATTCTTCTAATCTCTAATTCTTATATAAAACTAGAAAAGCTAATGGCAGTATAGCTGGCCACTGATGCTCAGAAACAATTTCTTCACTTTCTCTTCTGCTTCATTCAGACATTTTCAGTACTGTCAAGCTCAAAAATACAGTTTTAGAAGGATGAAAACTGAGAGAATCTCAAAGATTTCACATGAGCTCTTCTGATCAGACCAGAGCAAAGTAAAAGAAGCCTTACTTGTCTGATCATGTTTTAAAATAATAGCGTCCATATGGTTCACAAGAAAGAAGAGATGAGCAAGTCAAATTTCGATCTTGATTTCAAGGCAGAGATTAAAACAATGATTTTAATCTAATTATAAAGACAGTTATTATATGAGACAGTATTTCTTTCCAGCTTATATGTTTTACACACTTGAACAGCTTTTCTTAAATAATATCTCAGGGTCGACTTTAAAGAAAAGCCAAAATACTACCAGTTAATTTCAGATTCCTACAACAGATTTTTCAAAGTCTGTCTATGTGCAAAAGCAAAATTGTGAATTGCAACTCAAAGAGTTGAGTTACCCCTGGAGACATCACAGGAATTGATGACTGAATGCACTGCCCGGGTATAAGCTTTGAGGTTTTTATAGAAAATACAATTGTTGGCACAGGTATCAGGATGAGCATCCCAAAAATCAGGACCACAACAACATAGTGGAGGTAAAGTAAAGTAAAGGTAAAGGTAAAGTAGACATACTGTCTACCATATGTATCCAAAACTAGTTATTTTTAGTTTATCAATATTCCTCAGATAATTTTAAAAGGGGAAGTATGCTTCTATTATTGCTATATAACTTAAACAGTTGGTGGTTATATACTGAAATGTATTGTCACAATTTCAGTATGTTAAATGCACACAAAAATGTTTATATATATATGTTTATATATACATATATATGTGTATATATGCAAATATGTTTATATATACATATATATATATTTTTGAGACGGAGTCACACTCTCTAACCATGCTGGAGTGCCATGGCCTAGTCTCAACTCACAGCAACCACCACCTCACAGGTTCAAGTGATTCTCTTGTTTCAGCCTCCCAAGTAGCTGGGACTATAGACACACACCACTACACCTAGCTAAATTTTGTATTTTCAGTAGAGACAGTGTTTCACTGTGTTGACCAGGATATTCTCGATCTCTTGACGTTGTGATCTGCCTGTCTCAGCCTCCCAAAGTGCAAGGATTATAGGTATGAGCCATTGCGCCCAGCCAAAACTGTTAATATATTTTTATAGATTGATTTTGTATCCTAAAACTTTACTGAAGCTGTTTATCAGTTTCAGGACTCTTTTGATGGTATTGTTAGGGTTTTCTAGTTATAGAAGAGGTAGTTTGACTTCTTTGGTTTTCTGTTTGGATACATTTTATTACTTTCCCTTGCCTGAATGCTCCATATAGGACTTATAGTACTGAATAGAAGTATCCTTGTCTTAGTCCAGTGCTTAAGGAGAATGGTTCCAGCTTTTGCCCATTTAGTATAATGTTAGCCATATGTCTGTAATACATGGTTCCTATTATTTGGAGATATGTTCCCTTGATACAGAGTTTGCTGAGGATTTATGTCATGAAGGGATGTTGGATTTTATTGAAACCTTTTATTCAATCTATTGGGATTATCATATGTTGCTTAATTTTCATATAGTTGTGTGCTTTCGAGATATCTTCTTGTTATAGATTTCTATTTTAATTCCACAGTGGTTGGTAGGTGGTTTGTATGACTTCAGTTTTTTTGTGACTTGTCTTATGACAAGACCTTCTTTTGAATTTTTGCAACTTGCTTTATGGCCAACCATGTGGTTGATCTTAGAGTATATTCTGTGTGCAGATGAGAGGAATGTATATTCTGTGGTTGATAAATGGTGTGTTCTGTAGACATCAATTAGGCCCAATTTGTCAAATATCAAATTTAAATCCAGAGTTTCTGCAGTTTTCTGCCTCAATGATTTGTCTAATGCTATGAGTGGGGTGTTGAAGACGCCGACTATCATTGTGTGCTATGTCAGTCTTCTGGTAGGTTTAGAAGTACTTGTTTCCTGAATTTGGATGCTCTAATATTGTGCATATATATCTGTGTGTGTGTGTGTGTGTGTGTGTATACACATTTTCAGCATAATTAAGTCTTTTTTTTGACTTGAACCTTCTATCATTATGTAATTCCCTTCTTTGTTCTTTTTTTTATTGTTGATTTAAAAGCTCTTTTATCTGATACAACAATAGTGAACCTTGTTCCATTTGGTTTTCCTTTTGCAAGATAGATCTTTCTCCAGCCCTTTACTTTGAGCCGGTGGGGGTCATTACACGTAAGAAGGGTTTCGTGAAGATAGCAGATAGATGGTGTTGTTATTTTACCCAACTCCTCACTCTGTGCTTTTTAAGTGGGGTTTTTAGAAAGTACACCTAACCAAAAAGGTAAAAGACCTCTATAAGGAGAAATACATGCTGCTGAAAGAAATCATAGATAACATAAACAAATGGAAAAGCATTTCATACTCATTGACTGGAAGAATGAATATTGAAAAATGTCCATAATCTCCAAAGCAATCAAGAGATTCAGTGCTATTCCTAGTAAACTGCCAATGCCTTTTTTCACAGAATTAGAAAACTTCTGAAATTCATATGGAATTAAAAAGTCCAAATAGACAAAGAAATCTGTACTAGTCCATTCTTGCATTGCTGTAAATAACTACCTGAGACTGGGTAATATATAAAGAAAAGAGATTCATTTGACTTATAGTTCCACAGGCTGTACAAGGAAGCACAGCTGGGAACATGGCCAGAGTAAGAGAAAGAAAAGGAAGGGGGAGATACTACATACTTTACTTTTTGAGAGAGAGATTCTCTTTGTCACCCATGCTGGAGTGCAGTGGCACCATCTCAGCTTACCACAATCTCCACCTCCCAGGTTCAAGTGATTCTCCTGCCTCGGCCTCTTGAGTAGCTGAGATTACAGGAGTGCACAACCACGCCCAGCTAATTTTTGTATTTTTAGTAGAGACGGAGTTTCACCATGTTGGCCAGGCTGGTCTCAAACTCCTGAGATCGTGATCTGCCCACCTGAACCTCCCAAAGTGCTTGGATTACAGACGTGAGCCACCATGCCTGGCCTACACACTCTTAAACAACCAGATCTTGTGAGAATTCAATCACTATGACAAGAAGAGCAAGGGTGAATCCTGCACCCATGATCCAATTACATCCCAGCAGCCTCTCCTCCAACATTGGAGATTATAATTTGACAGGAGATTTGGATGGGGATGCAAGTTCCAACCATGTCACAATCCTAAGCAAAAAGAACAAAGCTGTTTTCAAACTATACTATAAGGCTATAGTACTCGTAACAAAACATGGTATTGGTACAAAAATTGACACATAGACCAAGGAAACAAAGAATCCGGAAAGAAAGCCACACACCTACAATCATCTGATTTGTGACAAAATTAACAAAAATAAGGAATGGGGAAAGGACCCCCTATTAAACAAATGGTGCTGGGTGAACTGGCTAGCCGTATACAGAATTATACTGGACCTTTACATTCACCATGTACAAAAAATACCTTAACACGCATTAAAAGTCTAAGTGTAAGACCTTAAACTATAAGGATCTTAAAAGGAAGCCTAGGAAACACTATTATTGACATTTGCATTTGCAAAGAATTTATGACTATATCCCCAAAAGCAATTGCAACAAAGCAAAAATTTTCAAGTGGGACCTGTTTAAACTAAAGAGTTTCTGCTCAACGAAATAGGTTATCAACAGAGTAAAAAGGCAACCTTCAAAATGGTAGAAAATATTTTCAAACTATTTGCCTGCAAAGGTCTAATATCCAGAATCTATGAGAAACCTAAACAATTTAACAGACACAAACCAAATAACCCCATTGAAAAACTGGCAAAAGACATGAACAGACATCTCTCAAAAAGAGACATACAAACAGACAATAAATGTGAATAAACATTCAACATCACTAATCATCAGAGAAATGCAAATCAAAACCACCATGAGATACCACCTCACACTAGTCAAAGTGCTGTTATTAAGTCAAAAAAACAAAAGATGCTGGTGATACTGTGAAGAAAAAGGAATGCTTGTAGACTCTTGTTGGGAATGTAAATAAGTTCAGCCACTGTGGAAATCTCTTCGGAGATTTCTCAAAAACCTTATGGTTTTGGTTTTAATTTTGTATATGTGATGAATCACATTTATTAAATTGCATATGTTGAACCAAACTTGCAACCTAGGAATGAAGCCTACTTGATAATGGTAGATTAAATTGTTTTGCATGCAGCTTTATTTGGTTTGAAAGTATTTTGTTGAAGATTTTTGCATCTATGTTCATCAGGAATATTAATCTGTAGTTTTATTTTTTCCTTGTGCCTTTGACAGGTTTTGATATCAGGGTGATGGTGGCATTGTAGAATGGGTTGGGAGGAGTCTCTCCTCCTTAATATTTTGGAACAGTTTTAGTAGACTCTGTACCAGCTCTTCTGTGTACCATTAGACCCATAATCCTATTATTGGTTATATATCTAAAAGAAAACAAATTGTTCTACCAAAAGTCACATGCACTTATATGTTCATTGCAGTACTATTCACAATAACGAAGACATGGATTCAACCTAAGTGCCCATCAACAGTGAACTGGATAAGGGAAAGGTGGTATACATGCACCATGGAATTCAATTCAGTCATAAAAACAGAATGAAATCATGTCCTTTGCAGCAGCATGGATGCAGTTATGGGCTGTTATCCTAAGAAAGTTAACACAGGAACAGAATACCAAATAATTCATGTTCTTACTTTTACGTGGCAGCTAAAATTACATAGCCATGGATATAAGGATGGCAATAATAGACACTCGGGATTTAGAAAAGTGGAGAGGATGGAAGGGGGACAAGCATTTAGAAACTAACTATTGAGTGATATGCTCATTACCTGGTGACGGATTCTATCATATTCCAAACCTCACAGTATACCCAGATAACAAACCTACATGTTATATACCTCCTAAATATAAAATTTGAAATTATTTTTAAAAAGTTAACTTATGCCTCATTTCTTATTTGATCTGCTAATAAAATATGGCTTTCCTCTGAATGTTAAAAATGTAAGAAACTGCCACTGAAATATTCTTTTAAAAATGCGACAGTCATTGCTTTTAAAAATGTAGACATATGTTATTTTAAGTGATTTGCTCATTTGATTAAAATAAAACTTAACTTCACAATAACAGAGAAAGCATTTCTATATGCCAGGCACTACTCTCTAAAACTACATCTGTTTTCCAAATAAAGCAACTGAGCTGCAGAAAATTTAATTAATTTTCAGAGGTCCTAAGAGTGAGCAAGGTGTAAAATGTGACTAGTATTGAACCTAGGCAGTCTGTCTCACAGGCTGTGTTCTAAACCACAGCATCCTATGGACTCTTTTGATGTCAGTGGTAATATGACTGACACCTTGGACCAAGAATAATTCTATTCATCTTAAATTCCTCAAATGGAATCATGGTTGCTTTCTGGAAGTTTAGACAAGAAAAGAATTGTAAACCACAACTGAAGAAAAACCTAAACGGTTTCTAACTGATGTGGCATGAATTAAATGTAAGAGAATTATGTATGAATACAAACACTAACATGATTTGACAATGTATTTACATAAAACTACAAGATAAGGAAAATACAATAATATCTTCAGTCAACAAAAACAATCTTAAAATTGTATACTTCATCTTCGGAGCAGCCTTCTACTGACAATTTATTTCCTAACCTGCCTTTTTCCTAAAGCCCCTGACTTACTATATTTTAGTATTAATGCTTAGATCCTTAAACTTCTTCAGAATAAGTACGAGCCTCTTGTCTCTCACCAAATGCTGTTTATGTGCAAGTCTGCCGTTGTTGATAGACTATTAGAATAAAATGAAATAAATCAGAATTTGTTTTTTTAAAAGTACAGATTGAGGGAGCTATGGTCTCTACAGTAAATTGTTCTGATGAAAATAATGATGTTGAGTAATTACCATGAATGAATTTGGTGGATATTACTAGAAGTGTTGGAAAGTCTTCATCAAATTATATAATTTGATTAATAATGTCACTGAAGTACATAAAATATTATTTGCTCCCTTCATGGTAAAATCTGAAATCTGCAAATGGTAATGTCAAGAGAGTAAGCACAAGTAGAATTTCCAGTTCTTAAATTGAACTGGAAACTTGCTAATTCCTTAAATTTACTCAGTTTACTTTGCTTTTGTTCAGTCATTATCTTTTTCCATTACTTTGTGGACTGTAACTTTGGATCACACAACTTAGATTATTGTTCCATCAATTTTATAAATTTCAAGATCAAACTTTTTCTTTTGGTTGAAGCAGTCAAAATGTAAAACGAGTATCTGTCTTAAGATTTCACTCCTGTGTGTATTTTCCTGAAAATGAATATATGAAAGATTAACAGGAAAAATGAGAACAGTCTCTCTGCTGCTGCTTTTGACGTGCAAATTGAAAACAGAATGCTTGTGTAGCAAATTTAAAGAGAACACAGTGCCCTCTTTGAATAAGAGGCCAAATTGCTTTGAACTTAGCAATTGATTCAGAGAAAGCGGGGAGGGGAGAGAGAGAGAGAGAGAGAGAGAGAGAGAGAGGGAGAGAGAGAGAGAGAGAGTGTGTGTGTGTGTGTGTGTGTGTGTTTGTGTGTGTGTGTGTGTCAGAGAAAATGAAAACACATGAGCAAAAGAGACCAGATTACTCTGAATAACCAAACTTAAAATAGAGAAATGTTGACAGAAATAAAGCTTCACAAAATCTGTAATTCTTCCTTGATCTTTCTGTGGAATCTCACCAACACATTTCAGGGCATACTGGGACCAGCAGAGGACTGTGAGAATCCCATTACCTTTTTTAAGCTTCAGATACAAGGAGTCGATTTTTCTCTAGTAAATTTAATCCATGAGAGTGTATCTACCTTGGTATCTGGGATAGGAATTCAAGCAAACTTTTGTCCCTATAGACCATCAGTAATATTTTATGTAATTACTTGTATTCTTAATAAGAATACATTTCACAATTCCATACATAACTAAGATCTACCTGCACTGGATATTTGTGAGAACTAAGAATTTATTTACTATCAGTCTTTGGATCAAAGGAAAAGATAGAATAAACATTTTATTTAAATATATTCCTCATGAAAATAAGGATACTATAAGAAGTAAATATATGTCTATTCTGCCTGTACATTTTGCTAGACACTTTTTTAGGAAATTACAATAGAATTTCTCATTTTATCCTAGTTGTAAAAATGTATCAGTTAGTTGTACTTACTCTTATCCCCATTGATGAAATACAGGTTGCTAATAGGTTGTCCAGTTTTACAACTATTAAGAGCCAGAGTCAGGATTTGAACTTAGGTTTTGATACTCCAAAGCACATGTTCATAACCACTATAATATATTGGAAGTCCATTTATTTAATATCTTAAAACACTCCCCTAAAATTTGAAATGGTTAAAGCTAAGGATTTGATGGATTTATTCATTTTATTAATTTGCCATAGAGGAAGATATTTCCTAATTCAGCAAATAAATGATTATATTAATTCAAATACTCTACTAGGTGCCACAAGGTTCACTGATGATTATAGGCAGCTGGTAAAGAAATAGCTTAAAAATTCTAAGATGATAAACAGTCTGGATCTTTATTATAATTTAAACTTTAGTATTAGAAATTTATTAGTTTTATTCTTTTAAGATACAATTGGTAAAATCATAAAACAGTTTGGAATTCTAATAAAAAATATAGACAATTAGAAGCAAGCGAACATTTTCTCCTATTTTTTATTATTACTCTTTCTCTATTGTGAGCTCTCTCTAATCTTTCATAACTTGTTCCAAATGACCTCAAGTTCTTGCAGAATTATCTGCACCTTTCTTACTTTAATGGTAGCCTTTCATATCTTCTTATATAGCACCAGTGACCTTATCTTTAAACAAAATATTTGTCCATTTTTTTCTCAATACAGCAAGTATTCAGTTAATATTGTCCATAGGTTCTTGGAAATTGAGACTTCAAATGAAATGACATACAATGAAACCAATTTTAATATAGGCTAAACAAAATATACACAAGTTAAGTTCCAGTGGCATAGTTATGGTTACAAAAACATCACCACACTTCTAAATAAAGACCAAAACATTTCTTTTATTAAATATTGAAAAAAATGTGGGCTGCACATGCATTTAAGAAAGATTAAGCAAAACAAACAAGATCGATGGTTTCCAGCTTTATCCATGTCCCTGCAAAGGACATGAACTCAACCTGTTTATGACTGCATAGTATTCCACAGTGTATACGTGCCACATTTTTGTTATTCAGTCTGTTATTGATGGGCATTTGGGTTGGTTCCAAGTCTTTGCTGTTGTAAACAGTGCCACAATGAATATGCATGTGCATGTGTCTTTATAATAGAACAATTCATAATCCTTTGGATATATACCCAGTAATGGGATTGCTGGATCAAATGGAATTTCTGGTTCTAGGTCCTTGAGGAATCACCACACTGTCTTCCACAATGGTTGAACTAATTTATACTCCCACCAACAGTGTAATAGTGTTGCTATTTCTCTACATCCTCTCCAGCATTTGTTTTCTCTAGAATTTTTATTGATTGCCATTCTAACTGGCATGAGATGGTATCTCAATGTGGTTTTGATTTGCATTTCTCTAATGACCAGTGATGATGAACCTTTTTTTCATATGTTTGTTGGCTGCATAAATGTCTTCTTTTGTGAAGTGTCTGTTCATAACCTTCACCCGATTTTTGATGGGATTATTTGTTTTTTTCTTGTAATATATTTAAGGGATTCTAGATATTGGCCCTTTATCAGGTGGATACATAGCAAAAATTTTTCTCCCATTCTGTTGGTTGCCAGTTCACTCTAATAGTGGTTTCTTTTGCTGTGCAGAAGCACTTAAGTTTAATTAGATCCCATTTGTCTATTTTGGCTTTTGTTGCCATTGCTTTTGGTGTTTTAGTCATGAAATCCTTGCCTATGCCTATTTCCTGAATGGTATTGCCTAGGTTTTCTTCTATGGTTTTTATGTTATTAGGTCTTATGTTTAAATCCTTAATCCATCTGGAGTTAATTTTTTATCAGCTGTAAGAAAGGGGTCCAGTTTCAGCTTTCTGCATATGGCTAGCCAGTTTTCCCAACACCATTTATGAAATAGGAAATCCTTTTCCCATTGCTTGTTTTTGTCAAATGTTTGTCAAAGATCAGATGGTAATAGATGTGTGGCATTGCTTCCAAGGTCTCTGTTCTGTGCCATTGGTCTACATTTTTGTTTTGGTACCAGTACTATGCAGTTTTGATTACTGTAGCCTTGTAGTATAGTTTGAAGTCAGGTAGTATGATGCCCCCAGCTTTGTTTTTTTGTTTTTGTTTTTGTTTTGCTTTGTTTAGTTTTGCTTAAGAATATCTTGGCTATGTGGGATCTTTTTTGATTCCATATGAAGTTTAAGGTGGATTTTTCTAGTTCTGTGAAGAAGGTCAATAGTAGCTTGATAGGGATTACATTGAATCTATAAATTACTTTGGGCACTATGGTCATTTTCACAATATTGAGTCTTCTTAACCATGAGTATGGAATGCTTTTCAACTGTTTGTGTCTTCTCTTATTTCCTTGAACAGTGATTTGTTGTTCTCCTTGAAGAGGTCCTTCAAATACCTTGTTAGTCATATTCCTAGGTATTTTATTCTCATTGTAGCAATTGTGAATTGGGGTTAGCTCATGATTAGGCTTTCTCTCTGTTATTGGTGTATAGGAATGTTTGTGATTTTTGCACATTAATTTTGTATCCTGAGACTTTGCTGAAGTTGCTTATCAGCTTATGGAGATTTTGACCTGAGACAATGGTGTCTTCTAAATATACAGTCATATCGTCTGCAAATAGAGACAATTGGACTTCTGTTTTCCTAATTGAATACTCTTTATTTCTTTTTCTTGCCTGATTGCTCTGGCCAGAACTCCCAATACTAGTTTAATAGGAGTCATGAGAGAGGGCACCCTTGTTTATGCCAGTTTCAAAGGGAATGCCTCCAGTTTTTGCCCATTCAGTGTGATATTGGCTGTCAGATTGTCATAAATAGTTTTTATTATTTTGAGCTACATTCCATGGATACCTAGTATATTGAGAGTTTTTAGCATAAAGGGCTGTTGAATTTTATCAAAGGCCTTCTCTGTATCTATAGAGATAATCATGTGATTTTTGTCTTTGGGTCTGTTTATGTGAACATGGATGGGAACATGACATACCCAGGCCTGTTTAGGGGGTTGGGGTAGTTAGAGGAGAGATAGCAGGGGGGTAGGGGGATTGGGGAGGGATAACATTAGGAGAAATATCTAAAGTAGGTGACAGGGGAGGCAGCAAATCACCATGGCCTGTGTATACCTATCTAACAATGCTGCATGATCTGCACATGTACCCCAGAACTTAAAGTATAATAAAAAAAGTTTTTAAAAACAAGTTAGATAATTATTTACCTAAATGTTCCAGTTCAGAGCCTCCCGTCAAGGAGCCTACTAGCCCGGTAGTCAGGGCATAAGGCAAGAACCCACCCTGGACAGGACACCATTCCTTCTCAGGGACACACACAAACACCCACACACACACACAGAGTCACTCACACTGGTAACATGTGGCTATGCCAATGAATGTAGCCTGCACATCTTTGAGATGTGGGAGGAAACGAGTACCCAGAGAAAACCCACACAGATTTGGGGAGGCCCTGCAAACTCCACATAGATTGTGATGCAGGCCTAAAATCAATTTTTTTTTTCAAATTTGTTACAATGAAATGACATTGAGTAAAACAATGTCATTTCAAGGACCAGCTGTACTTGGATTTGAGAAAGACTTTGAAAAGTTAAAAAAAAAAACAGGAAATTAATTTATAGAGTATTGTTTTAATTTCATTGTTACAAATTTGATTGAGGTCCTTCCATCTTGCATTCAATAAACAATTGTTTGGAATCAACAGTGTGCCAGGAAAATCTGCCATGGGGACATAACCATGAGGAATAGAAACAAAGTTGATGTTATCACTGAGTTTTCTTTCTGTGAAGAATCAAATAATCATAAATTAATATTATGAAGCAGAGTTACGAAAGTATATATTGGGTAACCTTAACCTAGTCAAGGGAGCAAAAACTATTTTGCTTTGAGAAAATAGGAACATGGAAATAGATGAGACTGGAGAGAGAAGTAGAAGGCCATATTGTGCAAGACTTTGTAGGTAACATAAAAATGTTAGTTTTCATTTGAGAATCATATTTGTGATGAGCTGTGGTTTGCCAAAATATTTTAGCTTATAACCTAAAATAAATGGTAAATTATTTTTTAAAGTAAGTTTTTTATAACGATTACTCTGCTTAAACATAGAAAATTAAATTAGAGTAAGGACAAGATTGACTGTAAGAAGAGCAGTAGGAAAACCTATTTGATTAGCTAAGAGATAGGATTAGCCTGCTACCAATGCATGTTGAAAGCATTGGGTGGATATGACATGTTTTCTTTAGAAATTAAATTCAAGACTTAATGATCAATGCATTTTGGAGTGCTAGAAAGATGGGTAAAGGGAAATGTGACTTCCTGGTTTCTGGTGTATGTGGCTTGGTGCAGAATTGTGCCATTCACTGAAATAATATATAATGGAAATGTCCATTATATGTTTTTATTTCCATTATATATTATTTAATAATATATAGTGGACATTTCTGTTCTATATTACACATTTAATAATATATTATTAATATATAACAGACATTTATATATTATTATAAATATGATGAACATTTTGGTGTTTATATATCATATATAAATGGTGTTTTGTATATTATATATAATAGTAATATATTATGGACATTTTGGTGCAGAATTGTGCCATTCACTGAAATAATATATACTGGAAATGTCCATTAAATATTATTTTAAAATATATTAATAATAATTTATATTTTACATTATATTTAATATATAATGGGCATTTCCATTATATTTAATAATATATAATGGACATTATTAATATTATCAATAATTATTTGTATTTTACATTACATTTAATTATATATAATGGACATTTTCATTATATACTATTTCAGTGAATGGCACAGTTCTGCACCAAAATGTCCATTTTGGACAATAATAGCAACTGGGATGCAATTTGGAGTGCTATGTTTAAGACAACTTTGAAATTTCAAGTACAGAATTTGACTGTGCAAACAGACGCAGGCTCAGAAGAGAAATCTGGGTAGGAAATTCAGTATACAAGTTATTAACATATCGGGGCAGTTACTATGCAAATATATTTTTAAAAGTAAATAGTTTCAAAATTTTATTGAAAACACATTGGTCAACCTTAAAAGAACATTTTGGAAAAGGCAACAGTGGGAATTTTAATTCCTGGCTGCTCCTTGTCATTGTTAAGGAATGAGCATATTTGGAAAATCCTACATTATTGCCTTTGTCTGACCTGTCTGTAAAATGCTCTTAATCAGGCTACAATGAAAACAGAGTATCACAGGTTTAGTATCTGTGAGATCAGTAATTATTTGTCTTTTTTAATTCATCTCTTTGGATTTTAAATCCCATCTATTGCATATGAATATATTTAAATATATGGCTTATTTTTAGCATTATGACAAGTTTGCAAAAATAAGCCACACTGAGCACTCAGATATTGGTATTCATATCCTGTACTTTACGATAAATTGGATATGGAAAATGAGTAGAGGCCTAAGAGGTTAGAAACTTTAGGCATGAAAAACAATGAATTGGTGATTTAACCAGGACAGTCAAGGGTGAAATTGAATAGATTAAGGAGGTCCATTTCCAAGGTACAGGTATCAGCAGCTAACCTGACTTTCCTGTGGCAGACAGATTATCTACAGACCATAGAGTAAAATCTCCCCATCCTCCAAATTGCTTTCTAGCCTTCCCATTGATTTACATTTGGATATTTTGCATACATAATATATCCTTGGCTATTACATCCCAAATTACTTTCTTTTCAAGACCATTCTAAATATACTTGTTCTTATTAAAAACGCTTTTGTGCACTTCAAAACTAATTAATTATACTTTCATGAATGCATCATTTTAAAACACTTTGTTACGAACAATGTTATTAGTAGATTATTTATTATGTGTCTGGCTAACCTATTCTCATTTTGTGTTCAAAACCACACTGAGATGCCATCTCACTCCAGTTAAAAATCAGAAGACATCATTAAAAATATCAGGAGACAACAGACACCGGAGAGAATGTGGAGAAATAGGAACACTTTTACACTGTTGGTGGGAGTGTAAATTAGTTCAACCATTGTGGAAGACAGTGTGGTGATTCCTCAAGGACCTAGAAATAGAAATTCCATTTGACCCAGCTATCCCATTACTGGGTATATATCCAAAGGATTATAAATTGTTCTATTATAAAGACACATGCACATGTATGTTCATTGTGTCACTGTTCACAATAGCAAAGACCTGGAACCAAACTAAATGCCCATTGATGATAAACTGGACGGGGAAAATGTTGCACATATACACCATGGAATACTACGCAGCCATAAAAAATGAGTTTGTGTCCTTTGTAGGGACATGGATGAATCTGGAATCCATCATTTTCAGGAAACTGACACAAGAACAGAAAATCAAACACTACATGTTCTCAGATGCGGGTGTTGAACAATAAGAACACATGGACACATGGAGGGGAGCATCACACACTGGGGTCGTTGGGGGGGTACTAGGGGAGGGACAGCGGAGTTAGGGAGTCTGGGGAAGGATAACATGGGGAGAAATGCCAGATATAGGTGATGAGATGGAGGCAGCAAACCACATTGCCATGTGTGTACTTATGCAACAGTCCTACATGATCTGTACATGTACCCCAGAATCTAAAGTGCAATTATATATCTATATCTATATCTACACATATATATATAAAGAGTTTAAATTATTTTTGTATTTAGCTGGAAGTATCTGTAGTAAATTTCAAAATGTTTGGGGAGGATTTGAAAACTAGTAGAAGAATAAAACTTAGTGGGAGGTGTCTAAGGTTCCTCTAACAGGAGGACATGTAGTTAAGCAGCTTCTTCTGGGCTGTTTTTGCTATTGAGGGGTTAGGGAGGACGGAGACTTCTGAGCAGCTCTTACGGAATGGTTTTAATGGAAGTTTGTGGCTTGGCAGACTACAGTTTAGAAAAAGTCAACATTCTTACAAGCCCAGTATCAGGTTCTGAGGTTACCAAGATGAGCATGATGCAGGCTTTGTCTGAAGGAGCTCTTGTGAAAAAGAAAGACACATTAGTATTTTGCCAGTGAGGCAATTAGTCCAATGGGATACAGTGTGTACTGGAAAGATTTTCAAGAAGAGGTGATGCCTAGGCATTCTTGTACGAGGAATAAAATTAACCAGAGGAAGAAGAGTGAGGAGTATGTTTTGGCAGTTGATGAAACAAACATAAATTTGGTTTGGTATGACTGGAGAATTAACTTTGAGAATCAGAAAGGTAGAGTCAGGAAAGGCTGGAATATGAAGATATTATTTGGTTTAGATGCATAAAGCCTACCCTTGAAGTTAATAGTGAAAAACTGGAAAAAGGTTTTAAAATATTTATATCTAAATTCCCACTTCTTTTATTTTCCTATATTTTGCTTAAATATTGATTTAAGCAGAATTAAATGTTGATTGAATATTAATATTGATTAAATATTTATTCCTCTACCAATATTCACACTAAAATATATACTTATTATCAATTCTCAGTAGATACTATGGCATTGGCACACAGTGACATGAGTGTGTGTGTGTGTGTGTGTGTGTGTGTGTACATATGAGAGAGTGCATATCTTACAATACAGAACAGTGCTTTCTAAAGCCTAATTATTCACTTCTATGTGCATAATAATTAGCAGAATTTTATAAAAATTAAAGAAATGTTGAAATTATTTTCCAAGTAACACAAAAATTTGGAAGGCTTTAATCAAAATTAATTTGCACTAGGTACAACTATGTGAAATATCTAATTCTACTACAAAAAGAAGCAGATATTTGCTAGGCAGAAATAAAGGCAACAATGATTTTGATAAGAAAATTTTCCTAAAAATACAAGGTGCATTCCAGCAACGGTAAGAGGATTCATGTAATTGAAGAATGGATTGCTCAATTCTCAGTAAAGGAGATTGAGGCCATGTGAAGAAACTTTGTTCTTCTGATTTTTTTTTTCCTTTTCCCCAAAAGAAACGTAAGGTTTTTCTTCAGAGGGTGCTGTTATTTTACTTTTGATTTGGGTACATGAAAATCATTCTCATGAAAGGAACAGATGAACGCAGGATGAGAACAAGACTTCTGGGAAATCAGCGAGGAAACTAAACCAAGACCAGAGGTGACAAATAGTGTGGCTCTGAGCGCTGCCGGAGGACATAAGGAGAGGAAGAGGCTTAATGAGTATGAGATATTTTAGATCTAAAAATGTTGTGACTTGCAATTCCTTGAATATTCACAGGTATAAAGAGAGAAAATTTGTAGATCTTCCAGCTTCTTTGTTTCATATGAGAGAGTACACACCTTATAATACAGAACGTGCTTACCAAAGGCCTAATTATTCATGTATATGTGGAGAATAAATGGTAGAATTTTCATAAAGAAGTACATAAACCTGAAAATCATTTTCCAGATAACACATGAATTTTGAAAAACTTTAGGCAAATTACTTTGCACTGCTGTACAGGAGTGTGTCATGTATGACTAACTGCATGACAGGGCCCTCTCAGTCTCAATTCCTAGGAGCATACTCTATGTATCAGAGACTGACACTGGGCATCCTACCGGCAAAGCTTTCACATTTCATTTGTCATGGATATTAGAGCTCATGATACTATTTTTATGTTCATGACCATGTGATACCTGGCAGGATATTTTGAAATAACAAATTAATCATCGCTGCTGATTGACAGGCACTATTCTTAAAGTTTTTTTCTGCATACAGATAAGACTGTTCAGAAACAATTCGTATTTATCTTTTCATAAGAAACATATTGATTTACTTTATGTTATTTTGAAGTCTTTTTATACTGGCTTTTAAAATGTTAATGATGTGTATTATCCAGTGAATGTATTAATATGTATTAGAATTACAAAATATGATAAAGGTGTTATATATTCTGTTTCAACACATCATTAGATAATGTTACTGTATAATGCTTCTTATATCCTTTAATCTCTCACTAAATATATACATATATTCTTTCTTCCTTTCTTTCTTCCATTTTTCTGATCTGCTTCCATTGATGACTCTATACTTTTGACTCCAGACTGGCAATATGAGGGTAAGATGACAAAAATTAAACCCCCAAACAACCTCATGAGCGTTGCTTGTCTGCTTTGTTTTGTTCTCTTTAGAACATTATTAAAATTCTATTCACTCTCTCTAATTAGACCTTTATCACAATTAAAGTCCAATTATGTTTGTTGCTGTTGTGATGCTTTAATTACAATTTATCCTTGTTAATCATCCCTTTATGTTATTTCTTTGGGTTAAATTTCCATTCCATTATCTCTGTCCTGAAAGACTTCTGCTCTCCAGTGGTCTTTGCTGGTGTTTTCTCAGTAAGATTTGAGTAGTTTTGTTATTACAAAGTGACTGTACTTTGATTTGGTAAGGAATCTATGTGGTTATTACAAAATATTTTTAAATAATATAATGTTAAATGTATGCATAATGATGCATATTAATTAGGTTGCAAGATTTTCCTTTTTAAATATTAACATACAAGTCAATGAATTTTTTCTCAATGTGTGTGCCCCTGCAGTCAATTCTTACATTTGGTTATTTTCTCTCTTTAGATTGCAAACTAGCTAGGGGAGGACCACCAGCTACCATAGTCGCTATTGATGAGGAGAGTCGGAATGGTGAGTGACTTTTTTATTTTGCAAATGTCTTGTCTAAGAGGGTTTCCTTCAGATTTTAATTCTCAGTCTGCTATGAGTAGAGGTATTAAAATGAAAGTTTCAACCTAAAGCCATGAATAGTTCCCTTCTAGTACGGGTTTAGATTATGCAATTCTCTGAAAATTCATGTTTTACTTGGAATATGTTATAAGAGCCTCGTTTGATGAATAGATATATTTAGTTTTGATTTGGAGGAAATTATTTGATTCAGAGTCAGCTCAAGAATGCATCTTGACATGGGCTGCAAGTTCATGATCATGTTTATAATCATCTAACAGAAACACAGTGTACTTCTCCAAGGAAGTGGATCACAAAATAAGCCTTACATTGCTAACTTACATTGACCAGGATCTGATAAGGATCTAGATCCGTGGTAGACTGGACATGGTGATTGTGCGTGATTAACAGGAAAATTGAATGTGCTTAGCGAGAACATGAAATAAGGCCACGAGCAAAGAAAGAAGTCTAAATTTTCACTTGGGCTCTCTGAAGTAATTAACGATTAATATCTAATTCATATGAAGTTCTTCTTTGGAAAAACCTTTTTTCCTTATCATTGGTGTTTTTTTTCTACATCAGCCACCTCGACTCTCTAAACTTTAATGTGGGAATATTTAAAGTGTTTTCTACTCAACTGTGTAGGAGTAAAATGATTATCTCTTGGGACTCTATTTCTATTTCTAAGTAAGTATGTAAATGTGGTCTGTGGCTCATTTTGTCTGCTAATTACATGATAGACTCTTCCATTAAGCTTGTACTTAATATTTATTCTAAAGTATGTTCCTCAGTTTTATATTTTTTACAAAATAATTATGTCAATTGTCTTATTATCAAGTGACTTTTTCTTGTAATTCAGCCTGCATGTCTACAAGTGCTTTGAAAACATGTAGAGCCAATTCCTGCATCAGTTTATTTTTCATGATTTATTGTGCTACATTATAGATGCTCCTTTTACTTATTTAAAGAACTGACACAGGTGTATATTCCTGCACCATCTTTGAAATGACTCAAAAACATCTAGAGTATTGCTGGCCTCTGTTTAAACAAATTTAAGTATCAATAAAGTTTTTGCCACATTAAGTAATCAGAAATGTGAACATTTCAATTATGTTTTTAAAATGTATCTTTATTGATAATAAAATCATATGGAGTTAGAGTCATTATGATGCATTTATGTAAGTTGGAATTAAATTCCAAATGTGTCTACAGTAGAGAAAAAAATATGAAAATACTATAAAGTAAAATATATATAGAAAGGATTCTGTTTTACAATGCTGAATTATAATTTACTTATAGTTAATTATTTTTACACAAAACAAATCAGTATTTTCTAAATGCTCCACAGTGAAAACAGTTAACCTTTTTAACCGGAAATAAAAAGTCAGTGAACATCATACAAGATATATCAACAGTTTATTATCTAGTTGTTAACCATTTCACTTAAAAATACTAGCTGAGCTGAAATAAAACATTTAGTTTTCCTAAGCAAATTAGTTTTAATGTGTGATTCTGTGTAGAGTTTATTTTGCCAACTAGGTAATTATAGCAACAGCAATGATGATAGTTTATTTCCTTTTGTGCTGATTGGATCCTACTTTTCAAAGGAGCTTAGGAACTCTAGAAAGATGTTGCCATAGCATTGCTGTACAGTAGCATGTGGTAAAAATTCAATATTTGTGCTTTAGAAGAAAATGACATGATATAGTGTAGTAATGTTGTGCTCCCTACTTGGTATATTTTGTAGAAACTGCCAAGTACACAGAAAGCTGCCAGAGTTATTTATGTGTCATCACAAGAAGTATAAATACTGATCTAGAGAATAAATGTTTTGCATTTCTCTTTTGCATTAAATTTCTAAATATATTGTGATCAAATGAACCTTTGCCAGATATTATAATGTAGTGTTTTAATCATTCTTGTCTTAAAAACCTAAAGGAAACTATCCAGGCAAATGTTTTTAAATTTTTCTTTAGGCAATCTAACCTTCCTAATCACACTGTTATTTTTGGCCATGTTGGGTGGCTCATGCCTGTAATCCCAACACTTGGGAGGCTGAGGTGGCTGGTTTACTTGAACTCAGGAGTTCAAGACCAGCCTGGCCAACATGGGAAGACTCTGTTTCTTCTAAAAATACAAAAATTGGCTAGGCATGGTGGCACACACTAATAGTCCCAGCTACTTGGGAGACTGAGTCATGAGAATCGCTCAAACCTGGGAGGTGGGGGAAAGGGGAAGTTGTTGAAATTTGAGATCCTTCCATTGCACTGAAGCAGAGTAAGATGTCTCAAGGAAGGAAGGGAGGGAGGCGGAGGCAGTTACTCTGGAACTGTTTTAAGACCTGCCACTAAGTGCCAGCCACATGAGAATCCTTGGCTGCTTATATAGCAGCTATAGATTGACATTAAACCGGCTTTGGAACCACTCATTCAAACTAATTCTGAGAATCTGCCCAAGTGTACAGGCACTGCTATGTAAAGAGAAGGAGAAAATGATTTTAAGTCACGGTTAGAACACACCACTGTGATTGTACAGAAATGGACAGATTCAGAGGCAAAAGGATATAACTATGGGAGAGATTAGAAGACCCATCCTATGGGAGCTTCATGAATTTAAAGTTTAAAATATATTGCACCCTCTTAGTAAATTTTGGAAATAAAAGATAATTCTGAGTTATCTCCATAATTTGAAAGCAACATCAACCAAGGATGCCATAATGGACTCAGTGAGGACGTTTACATTTAGATTGGATTATTTTTTGAAGTTATTTGGGGAATGAGCTCCTTGTGGAAATTTATCAGTGTAAGAGTGGAGGAAGCACCAAACTTCAACTGCTGGCTTTAAAATAAAGCTCATGAAGATTTTCTTTGTATAGAACTTTCCTAAGCCTATTTCTCCATCCTCTCTTCCTTACATTGACTCTCCTAAAGTCTTAGATTCTACCGTTCCCAGTCTTTAGGCTTTTCTTCTCTAAATTTCCTTTTACTTTAAAAAGTTCTTTCACTTCTTCCTTTCCTCATGATCAAATATTGACTGTTACACTGCGGGTTTGTGTTGCTGAGTCAACTGAGCTGTGAGTTTCTTCTCTGTTAAGGCACTGAAAATCTTATTACTACTGTCACTTTTGAATACAGTGGTATAACCAACAGTACAAAGGATCTTAGCAATTACTAGATAAAAATAGGAATTCAAAAACTACCTCAAAACATTATTTGTACTTAAAATGCTTCCTACGCAGTTTTCAAAACAAATATTCAAATACCAAGTGTTCCTAAACTGAATTGCTTATATAATTCAACTAAATGTAAGACTGTTATGTGTTAGAATAAATGTGAAAATATTTGATATCCATTCATCTATGACTACTTTATACGATTTTGTCATATGTACTAAAGCTAGCATTTATTTTATATTTATATCAGGTAGTGTAGTTTAAGCAAATAGAAATGAATCTCTTAAGTATACTAAATAAAAGTGTTTGCGAAATTATAATCTATGCACTGTTAGAGTACACTAATTTTGATTCCATTCAAATGGGTTTATTCAACAGAATGTAGATATATATTAATATATTGAGTGCTTTATAAAAAATCTACCAAAGCAACTTTCCATTGATAACAAGAATCAATATTTTTTTTTACCCTTGATGTTTTGCTTTCTGGATTCTCCATTTTGTCATACAGTAATCCTTGGTTCTCAATCCGAAAATGCTGACTTAATTAGCACTAAGCTCTTTTCATGTACCTCTGGACACTTTGGAAACTAGGGTATTGCTTTTATGTTATTCGTATGTATGCTTTTGAAAATGTACAGTTTTACAGAGCAGTTCTTTGAATTGTGAGCCTTGGGTGTGGTTGAAAGGGTTGCTCCTTAAGTTGGTTTTGAAAACGATAGCTCCTTGTCAAAGTATAGGAGTATTCTCCCAAATTTGTCTACAACAAAGCAGCTGAAATAGAATATAAGTGAAGACCACCTGCTTGCAATTCTCTCATTCTGTATGACAAACAATCTTGAACACATGCCCAGTACATAATTTTGTTGTTCATTCAATCAATCATTTCATACATTATTTGCTTACTCAGTTCTTCAAGGTATGATTATTGACACTCTATATTGGAGTGAGTATCTGTTGTAGCAGTAGTGATTCATCAAAGAAGAAAACAGACAAAAGCACTTTCCACATGGATGTAAAGACAGGTAACTGTAGGGAGAAAAAAATAAACAGAGCAAGAAACCAAGGAATGATGAACAACTGAGGAGGCAGTGATGTTTTTTCAGATAGAGGACTTATTTCTTTGAGGAAATTACACTTGAGCAAAACTGTATAAATTTAGGACTGATGATGTGAGCCATGCATTCACCCAGGGAATTTACATTATAGACAGAGGAATAAATTCAAAGACTCTGAAGATGAATGTGACTTGTATGTTTAAGAAATGGCAAGAAATGGCTTGAGAAGATAAGCAAGAGCCAATGTGGTTAAAATAGAGAAGATGGATGTTGATTAAATATATGTAGACTACTCAAAAATGTTGTTGACTTTTTTGATTTTCCAAGCAATCAGTTTATGGTGGTCTCATCTAGCAACATATAATTGACAAAGAATAATTATTTTGCCCATCCTTCAGTGTTCTAGCTTTGCATAATTAAAAAATCAAAATTACAACTGTGTGTATGTATGTTTGTTCACAATCACAGGAAACTTCAATCTTTAAAAATATGTTTTACTCAGAAAAGAATCAGAAAATGCATTAAGTCATTCAATTTGGTGCAGGGTTACCACTGCCTCATTTAACACATAGTAGAGGATGATTGCAGTCATTCAAAAGGTCAGTATGAACACGATAGTTTTCAATTGTAATACTTAGTGTCAGAAAATTTGTAGTGTGGTACCATCAAAATTAATAAGTGATTTGTGTTATATTACATTCTCTTAGAAAATCATTAATAAAGAGGGAAGGTTCAATAATAGCAGCTTCACATTTCAGAGAGATCCTTACAAACCTACTTACTTTGCTTGATAAAATGATCTTTATCGAATATATCTTTGTGAAAATTGATTAATGTACTTGGTTTTATTTTAATACTTTGGGACAGGCAAGGTGTGAACATTATTTGTGAGAAAATAGCAAATAGCATCCCATCAGTCCTCTCTACGAAGTTTATTCAGTATCTTTAATAGGGCTTATTTAGACATATAAGGGATCTTATTGACAATAGTCAGACTACATATTATAAATGACTTAAAAACAGTAAGTGATTAATTTTCATGCTACCCTTCAGACTCTATACCAAATCTTAGAAACATCAATCTAGAATTTCTTTTCAATGAGTAAGGTTTATGGAACACTGTTATAACAACGATTTTCTTTCTGTTTTTGTATTACTGATGATCAAATGATACCTCTACCAGAATTTCCATTCTGTATTGCATAGCAAATATGAAAGTAAGTGTTTGTTTATATTATCTGAATATTCTTTTGATGCCTTGAATCTTGATGTATTTGAAATGATGTTTCACAATCAGTAGATTTCCTTCAGTTAAAACTATTTGTTTTTCTGAAATCTATTATGAATCTCAGGAGAAAAGCAATTATTTCCATTTAATTTCAGCCAATTTCAAAATTTCATCTAAATCTCACAAAACATAATTTTTCTTCATACTTGTTCATGTTTTTTTTTTAAAGAAAAAGAAAACTGACTGTATGCTACTCCTGGTTTTTATTTTTCAGGAGAGGCAAATCAACTAATATTCATAATTGATTTTGAGTTGACTAAAATAAAAAGATTTAAAATTAAGAGATATTATCCTGTCACATAATCCTAAATTGCTAACCTTACATATTTCTCTGATTAAAAATCATGATTTTGTATAAAGTCTTTATTATTGTCGGCAAATCAAACCCCAATAGGAAACTGTGTAAACGTTCATATGGCTATATATATATATATATATATATATATATACACACTTTCTTTAGAAAGATTCAGAGATTATCTTTAATTTACATTTGCATTTTTAAGTTATTAACTATTAGTTAAAATTGAGACTATACAAAGATGTGCCCTCTTCATTCTGTGATACAGTTGTTCAGAGATGCAACTAATATTTTAACAACAGGTCCAAGAAATTACTTCTGTAAATCTTATATGAGTAAATCATATAATTGGTTTGATGTTAACCAAGTGGTTAGAAAACAATTTCCTCAGAAAATATAGAATTTTGTAAGCCTGTAAATATGAAGCCATGCTCTAGGGAAAACACAGATGGAAGGTAAACATGCAAGTCTGTGGCTAATATTTTTCTGGGAACCACCGTCAGCACCTTTTATCTCAGAGTAGGAAATATTTAGATCACTATATTAGATTGCAATTTTATCTCAGAACAGGGAATATTTGGATCATTATATTTGATTGCAATTTCTGTGAGGGCAAAGACTATCTTTTTTGATTCATTGCTGTAATCCAGTGATTGCTCCTCGTACGTAGTAGGCATTTCCAATGCTATTTTTTAACTGGCTGAATCATTAACATTAACTCAAATTTTACAAATAACAGCTGCATCAGACTTAACTGAGCCTTACTGTCTATTTAGAAGAGTTTGGAGTACTACTATCATTAATATTTTTAACATAATTAATCCTTAATCAAAATTCACCTTGATCGTATAAAAATGGGTACAGTCATCCTTTTGAATTTCAAGTATTTTTTTGCTTGTATTATCTTGTCTACAATGAAAAGAAAAATTTCTTTTTGTTTTCAATAAGCTGGTATTTGAAATAATAGAAAATAATTATAACAATATTCTAATGTATGGGAATGCTGGTGTGTTTGTGTGTATATATATAAAATCTTACTGAGTATTATCCTAGCCAGGCATGGGGGTGTCCACCTGTAATCCCATCTACTCAGGAGGCTCAGGCACTAGAATCACTTGAACCCAGGAGGCAGAGTTTGCAGTGAGCCAAGACTGAGCCACTGCACTCAAGCCTGGGTGAAAGAGTGAGAGTCTGTCTCTGAAAAATAAATAAATAATAAAATACTGAATATTTGGTCAAATCAAAGAAAAATTTAAGATTAAAGTATTTTAAAATCCATAATATCACAAATTAAAGTATAAAATATACATATTTTATGGATTCATATTTTTAGTATGTTTTGTACATTTAAGAGTATTTCATAAAATGAAAAATCTGATTAATCAGGTAAATTTATAAAATTATATATTATTTTAATTATGTTTGGGGTATTAGATAATTTCATATAACAGATGAAGTTTATTAACCTAGTCACATGGTATCATTTAATGGCTGTGTAGAAATTCTAATTCTAGAAAGTGATATGCTTCAGTTTTTAACTTTTGATGGTAAAAACATTTAGGTCTTTCAGTCTTTAAGGGAAGTTAGAAAAATAGATGTGTCATGAGATGACATCTTTAAAGAGTCTAATTAGAGAATATAATATTTTGAGTTAAAATAATGGAAAGTCAGATTATACTTCTGTTCATAATTTGCTGTCTCCTCTACCTTAGTAATTTTTGAAAAATAACTATTCTGCATAAGCAAATCTTTTCATTTAAATCCTCTAAGAAACTGCAAACAATTTAACACATATCAACATGTCATGTAAGTTTGCAGTTCATGAAATGAGAAAAAAAATCCCATTTGCAATTTGACATTTCTATTTTAAAATTAAAATTACATTTTCAGAAGTAGTAACTAAATTTTGATAACCCTTTAATAAAATAAAGTAAAATGAAATTTAATGCCATTTTTATAGGATATCAAGATATCATATGTATGTTAATTGATAGACATAAACACATCATTCCTCAATAAGTAAACACATACATAAACACACACAAACACAAATGCCAGAATATCTATACCATCTTAAAAAAATCAACAGTTAATATTCAAGCTCTGATAGATTTCCTGACACCATACCTACATCTACACTAGTGAAGAAAGAATACTCTGTATTTTTAAATTTAATAATAACTGTTACTCAAATTTCAGTAATTCATATTAAATTCATATAATGGAAACTTTGTTTTTTTTAGCTGTCCTGGTGGACAGAAACATATCTGGAGGCCAAGAACCCTAAAAAGAGTGTTTGGAATTTTCTCTTAAGAAATGAATAGTTGGCTTTTAACATTACAAACAAAAACACCCAATATCAACTTGGAATTTGAAAGATGAAATATCTGGGCTTTCACGGTTGAGCTTGATTAACAGGTATTCATTCTTTTATAAAATCAAGATACGGGTTATGATAAGTTTTTGTAAACAATTCAAGATGAGATTTGGGTAGGGATACAGCCAAACCATGTCAAACTCTAAACCATCAGTAAGTATCAATAACAAGTTCCTTCAACAGGCTGAGAATCCCTAATCTGAAAATTTGAAATCTGAAATTTCCAAAATCTGAAAATTTTGGAGCACCAACATGATGTCACAGGTAGAAAATTCAACACCTGACCTCATGTAATAATATCACAAAAATATTTAAAATATTACATAAAATTACCTTCAGGCTATGTGTGTATACAAGAAATGTGAATGAGTTTTGTATTTTGACATGAGTCCCCTTGCCATGATATCTCATTATGTAATACAAATACTCCAATATTCAAAAAAATCTGAAATCTGAAATACATTTTATCCCATGCATTTCAGATAAGGGTACTCAACCTGTACCACCTATTATTGAACCTCATCAGAAGAAAGAGAAATTGATTACTCTGTTGCTGTAGCATCACCATCATCCAAAACTTAATTTTAGTTCAATGCTTGAAATACTCTTTACATCCAGTGTGCTTTCAGTTGTGTACATTAATGATGAGCACCCGTATAACCATTGTTTTTAACTTGAATGTCATATTCAATGAATTATATCAGATATTCAACATTTAATTATGAAATAGGCATTTGATTTTGCCCAAAGGTAGGCCAGTGTAAGTGGACTGAGCACATTTAAGGCAGACTGGTTACTCTATGACATTTGGTAGGTTAGGTAGATGAAATCTATTTTAGACTTAGGATATTTTAACTTATGCTGGGTTTATTGGATATTATCTCATAATTCAAAGAGCATCTGTAATACAGTATGACTGAGGCTTGCCCAGTTTTTACTTGTTTTTAATTTGGTGGACATATATTGATTACAAGAGCATTGCCTTAAACATGCTAAAATGACCCTCAGTGAATGATAAGGATATCTACTCAGTAAATGTATGGTAGTGTGCTGGCTAAAGTTCTTGATTTGTCAAATACAATAAAAATTACTTACAATGTTTGGTGATAAGAAAAAAAAAACTTTGAGTCACATACAGTAGGATGTTAGCCCCAGATACTTCATTTCCTAGTTATGTGATCTTGGGAAAATTAATCTCTCAGATTCTTAATTTTTGTAAGTATAAAATGGGAAATGTTCATCTTGGAGATGTATTACATAGATTAGAGGAAGTAATTTCACAGTACTCTTGGTATACAGTAGAGACTTGGTAAATTGGAACTATTATTATTGGCACCATTATACTGCAAAGATAATCACTCATGTAGACACAATATTTGTGCTATAAATATTGTAAAAGTAACAATTCCTACCGCAATTTTAATATGAAAAAATTGAGGCTCAGAGAAAGGAAGCAGCTTTCAAAATAATAAGTTATTGACAAATTAGTGCTGTTAAAGTGACTAACATAGTATTTAAAAATGAGATTCCATGGACACACTGTTATGTTTCAAATCTTGACTCTTACTTGTTTGGGAACCTACTTACCTTTTTTATGCTTCAGAATACTCATCTGTTAAACAAGAACAATATATATCCACCATTACTGGTTGATGTGAGAGATCATATGAGTAAAATGTCTGTAAATTTGTTACACTTTATGAAACAAAAAGAACCTGATATTAGATATGAGTATTGTCAGAAGATTTTTATTTTTTCTTGACATATACCACACCATGTTCCTAGTAGCTCAAGAAAGTATAGTTAACAAAAGGAATGCATCCTTTGATAAAGCACAGATTATAAAATAAAATACTACTAAGGAAAAAATGTAAATCATTTTTACATTTGAAAATGTACATTTTTACATTTATTCATTTGAAAAAATGAATATCATATTCATGAAACTGCATGAATATGAATATGTGTACATATATATTATATATTTATATAAATTATGTATAAATGTATTACATAAATAACACTATATGCAGGGATACCGATATTTTATTATTATACTTTAAATGAAAATCTGTAAAATGATAAAGCTAGGAGACTTACCTCAGAAGCTCATCGGGATTTCCAAACAATGTGAGATCATTAATGTGCTTTCGTGGTGTAAAGTGCAAGACAAACGATTCTAATAATACCCTGAAATGTTTTCATAAGGGACAAGTCAATATTTTTCTTTATATATGCATGAGGAAAAGCAGTCATTTATTTGCCATGTAATTATTACAGAAATCCTAAAGGCAAAAATTAGAATTGTGTTGTTATTAAGAAAAAGCCTAAGGGCATATAGAAATAACCACTGCTTTGCTTTTTTTTTTCTTTTTAAGATCAGTTGATTAAAAAAAAAACATGTTTCGGACTTTAAAAAAAATCTGTCTCCACTTATAAGGGAGGGGGACATCACACACTGGGGTATGTTGGGAATGGGGGGCTGGGGCAGGACAGTGGAGGTAGGGAGGTTCCAGAACTATAACATGGGGAGAAATGCCAGAGAGTGTGGGTGATGGGGGGATGGAGGCAGAAAGCCACATTGGCCGGTTTGTACCTACACAAAATCCTGCATGATCTGCAAATGGACCCCAGAACCTAAACTACAATTTAAAAAAAAATCTGTCTCCTGAATTATGAATACATTTATTTCTCCATATGTTATTCTGCCTGGTACTTTCAAAGTCAGCAGAATAAACAAAGAAAATTATATGTACTTTCTTCTTTCATTTTTTGGTCTCCTACCCTTTGAAAGTAAAGCTGCAGAATACTGATGAGTTAATAATTGTTTTTCTTACATTAACTTTACTGAAATGCCAACATTGTTTTTTCAGTCCAGCTTTTCTAGGCAATTCAGTACCAACTCACAGTTTAGTCAATTGAAGAATGTCTTAGGAGTCTTTCTTCCTTGTTACTCTGTTAGACTCAAACGTGTTAACCTTTAACATTTAAAATTTAGGGCAGAGCAATGGCAGTTTATTACAGGATTCAAGCTCTATGTTAAGGATTACTTACTAGGTATTAGGTCAAGCATTCTTTACATTTTAGGATACATTGTTCCATTTTTATTAAACAAAACTAACCATCAATACTTTCTCACATTCATTTTTATAAAACATGAAAATGATTTAATTTTTATTGAATTTCTCAAAAAAAAAAATCTCAAAAACTCTAAAACTGAGATTCCAAATTTTATCATTACCCTCTGCCCAGATTCCCGGCTCAGAGCCACATGAGCCCTTTTTCTTTTTCTCAGAGGAGTGGTATATTTGATTGTAATGCACTGCGTTTTCTTGATTAAAGCCTGTTATAAGTGGTGGTTAGGAACCTTAGTTTAACTCTGTAATGGATTCCCACATGGCCTGGACTCCACCAATCGTAACACGTTTTAAAGGAATAATATGTGTTTTGATATCCAGGTCATAGATTTGACAAACCAACTTTTTGGCACAGGTTCCATTGGAAAGTTAGGGGCTGCCTTGCAGTATCATGCAAGGGAGGAAAAGTGTCATCATCAAATATTCATTAAGTTCCCAAGTGTGCCTCCTGCTGTTGTGCCTGCTGAGTCTGTGAGGCCTCTGCTGGGCCCGTCTTTATCAACTCTAATAAGGAACAGTGATCATGGTAAAGAATATTGCCATTCTAGAGGAAGGGAGATCTGCCATATCACTGATAATTTTATCTGTTGCATATTAGATCAACTTTCACAAGTTAATTGTATACAGCCTTATGAATAATTTACACCCACAAAATGTCTTTACTCTTTTTATTATACATAAAACTGTTGAAAATTATTTGAATTATATTTGGATGTCCAATGCAGATAGAACTTGAAGGGGGACATGTTTTGGCATATGATCAAAATCTGTACAGATAATATATAAATATTTCCATGTTACACACAGATAAATGAGTTTTTAACTTAGGAGGATGGCAATTATTGCCTTTCTTTCATTTTGTCCTAAATATGTTATTGGCTACATGCAGAGCTGTGTATGCATGGACATTCACGCGAAAAAGTGCAAAGAACTTTGTGATATATGTGTAGTTCCTTTGATAAGATGCATATGACCTTGAATAAGGGAAAGATTGAAAGAATTTTCTTCAGGCAACCCATTATAGTGGATACGAATTCTCAATTGGAAGTTATTAGATTAACATTTATAACTCCTTGATTTGGGTACAGTCATTATAAGAAAAAGTGGCGATTTAGAAAAAATGATTCTGTTTATTGCAAAGAAATCTTTATTTCTGTGATCTCAGAACCGACAAGTTTGCAGTTTTATGCATTTTTTAAATTTCCAAGTGAACTCCCCTATTTGAAAAAGTCTACAGCATGTTAATAATTTACTTTATAAATCTGTCTATTAGAAGTGATTTTCCCAGCATAGTTTATTGTTGGTGATATTCTAGATATGTTCTGGATCCAAAAATCATGGAGTACAGAGAGAAAATGGCAAATCTATCTTTTCAACTGTGTATTAAGATCTTTCTCCTGTGTACCTATTAGGATGTATGTTAGGAGAACTCTATGTACAAATGTATATATGTATATGTATATCTATATCTCTACATGTAATGAGATGAACACAAATGATAGAACTAGCCTTTGATCCCTACTCCTAAGGACAATGTAAGAAATACTAAATTCAGCAATTATTTATTCCTCATTAATATGTGCCAAGTATTTTAGAGGTAATTTTCAACCCTTCAGGAGGCTACACTTTATTCATGAAGAGGACAATAAAGCCAAAATATAAAATAGGCAGTAAAATAAGTGTCTGCAAGTAACAGAATTAATACAGAGAAGGAATCTATTAACCATCTAGTGGAGGCGGGAGGAATAAAGGAAAGCTTGGAGAAGGGATCAGTACCTGAGCAATACCTGAACAGGGTTGTGAGGAATTCATAGCAATTTCCCAAGACAAAAAGACCAAGTGGGCAGGGAAGATGTTCTAGGTAAATAGTTGTGAAATAGCAGAGTGTTTAGGGCACCTAAGTAGTTCTACTTGCCTATGTAGTAATTTATTTCACTTGCTGGAGAACGTGTTTACAAGTAAATTGCCAAGTCACATTTAAGAACTATGGAATTAGAATCTCTGAATTTGAGATCCAAAGATGTACATTTTTACAAGCTTACTTAGTGAATTTATGTTTATTTTAAGATTAGAAGACACTATGAATATGTGGGCTGTCCAAGAGAAACGTGATGTTAGTCAAGAACTAACAGTTCTTCACAAGGAGGCTCAAGTGAGATTTTAGCATTGGGCCACCACAGTCAGTTCACATTGAAGAGGAGAATTCCAGGTGCTGTGTATTGGCTTTAGTCCTCAGGGTAACAAGCTGTTGGGATGCAGTTTTGGTCTAGGGGTTGAATCATGACAATTTGGGCTGTGTTTATTCAATAGAAATGGAGAAAAAGAACCAGATATGCCAGGTCGTTCAGTGTTGAAAGAACAATCAAAACACCTCTTGTTGCCTCACATTCTAAATAGTTCTTTATCTTTCTCTAATTATAAATAAAAGAAGTTGTTAACTTTCAATGTCAGGTATTACGCAAACCATAGATTTGCCAGCCTGATGATTTAAATTGCTAGGTAAATTTCTATGTATATCAGGAGAAATTTTCCAAAGATCTCTCAGTTGAGTTTCACTTCAGTACAGCTGAGTCAAGACTATTCTAAGCAGTTGCTTTCAACAATTAAAAAAAAATTCTATCTATTCTGTTTTCGTCCATTTTTCTGGCGGAAATATCCCACTTATGTTTACTTGGTCTTCATTGCTCAGCACAGCAACTTCTGTAGCTTCCCTTATTTCATAAGCAATAACTGTTTCCTACTTCTACATCGTGGTTATTTAAACATTTTCTCTCTGTGTTTTCTTATGCTTATATATATTATATAAAATATATGTATATATTAGTTTATGTTTCATATATGAACATATATATATTTCATTTGTTTCATATATTTCATATATATGTTCATATATGAAACACACACATGTGTTTTATATATAAACACACACACATACACACACATATGTATGTATATTCACACACACACACACACACACACACACACACGTGTATATAATTTTTTGGCCTGGGATTTGCTTCAGTCTGCTATGCCAGTTGAAGTTCATAAACCATCAATGTCTTCCAATGGTTTCAGAGACATCCATGTATACCTGTTGCAAAATGTTAACTACCAGCACCTAAATCCACAAGTAGGATTTTATAGTAAGCTTAGAAAGGACATTTTATACATACTATATATTTTACACATGTGTATTAGACAAATATTATACATTTAAAAAGCATAAACCCATGAAGGGGAGAGAATCATTAGTAATTAAAAATGCATATTGCATACTTACTGTGAGCTAATAATTTTTACATAGAGACAGTAAAATGCATGATTTGAACAGATTTGCAATGTCATAAGACTGATTTTATGTGTTATTTAAAAATGCATAACATTTAAGAAACAGTGGAAAGAATACAACACACAGAAAAGGAAACTAGATTCAAGCCCAATTCAGCAACTTAACTATCGGTAAATTGTTGAGCCTCAATGTTGTACTTTCATTGTTTATAAAATTGAGGGAATAATCTCTCTCTTCATGGCTTACTGGGATGCTAAATATCAAATCAATTTTACAGTCATCCAACAAGTACGTATTAAACCAAAAACTCTGTGTCATACATGAAATTAGGGTACAGAGCCGCAGTGTAGAACACAACAAACCAGAGTCCAACTTTTATACAACTTATATTTAATACTTTAGAGGACAAAATGAAGCAGAAAAAGATGTGTAGGTAAGTTCACAGTGAAATACCTAAAATTGCAAGAGCCACAAGGCAAGAGAAACCGTGGCCTATTTAAGGAATGGAGAAAAGGCTGTTACAACTGGAACAGTGATACAGGTGTAAAATGTGAATAGAATGGCTGGAAAGATAAACAGGACAGTTAACCGCTTACATTGATTACATTCTTTTTATGTGCAAGCATTATATTAAGCCCTTTTTGTATATGAATATTTAATACCAAATCCTCAAATGTAGGGATTATGCTTACCCTCATTTCACAAGTGAGAAAATGTTATCTTGCTCTAGGCAACATATCTGCTTGACCCAGTGTTTGAATTCAAGCGTTCTCATTCCACACTGTTAGTCAGAGGAGGGAGTGGTCTGATCAAAGAAGATAAAGACGAAGTCATAAGAGGAAGAGAAGAAGTGGGAGGAGGAGGAGGAAGAAAAGGAAAAGCAAGAGAAAAGAAAGCAAAGAAAACTGCTAAAAGATTATATTAAGAGAAATCTAGCATGCAATATATACTCTGATTCATGTATAGTTATTTATGGATATGCATCCATGCAAAAATTGGAAAATATAAATATTTTCTTACCCTTGGGAATTATCTTAACATTTTAAAAACCAAGCCACAGACTCCTATGTATAGAATAATATTTAAAAATTAAAACAAATCATATATAGTTATGTACTTATATATGTATAATCATGGAGAAGTATACACATCAAATTTTCATAGCATGGATATTTCTAAAGAGTTGTTAAAACTTCATTTTGAAGTATAAACTAAAAACGGAAAAGTAGAAGAGTAGAAGTGAGAATGTAAAACAGTGATTTTTCCTGTCATTTGTCATTGGGTATGTTTATAAAATACCGATCAAAAAGTGCAAAGAAGCATAAGGATTCTGGCATCAGACTGGACTATGAGATTCTTTTCAAGATTTGGGTTTAACACGGTGGAAATCAGTTCTCATTTTAGATGGAATAATGTGGTTCTTATTTTAGAGGTTGTGAATTGTTAACAAAACACCCTTGTTTTGCAGACTGATTACGCTGAGTTAGATAATTTGATTGTTCTGAATAGCGTATCTTTTGCAATTTCCCAATATTCTCAAGTCTTTTCATTCCTATACGCTTGCATATCTGATGTGCAAGTGTTTCATTATGACCACCCTTGCTTGTACCTTGTGGAACCTTCTTTTTATTATTATTATTATTATTATACTTTAAGTTCTGGGATACATGTGCAGAACGTGCAGGTTTGTTACATACGTATACATGTGCAATGGTGGTTTGCTTCACCCATCAACCCATCATCTACATTAACTATTTCTCTTAATGCTGTCCTTCCCCTAGCCTCCCACCCCTTGACAGTCCCCAGTTTGTGACATTCCCCTCCCTGTGTCCACATATCCCTATTGTTCAACTCCCATTTATGAATGAGAACATGTGGTGTTTGGTTTTCTGTTCTTGTGTTAGTTTGCTGAGATTGATGGTTTCCAGCTTCATCCATGTCCCTGAAAAGGACATGAACTCATTCTTTTTTATAGCTGCATAGTATTGCATGGTGTATGTGTTCCATATTTTCTTTATCCAGCCTATCATTGATGGGCATTTGGGTTGGTTTCGGTGAGATGGAGTCTCACTTCTATTGCCCTGGCTGGAGTCCATTGGTGTGATCTCAGCAACTTCTGTCTCTGGGGTTCAAGCAATTCTCCTGCCTCAGCTTCCTGAGTAGCTGGGATTACTGGCATTTATGGTCACACCCAGCTAATTTTTGTATTTTCAGTAGAGACAGGGTTTCACCACATTGGCCAGGCTGGTCTTGAACTCCTGGCCTAAAGTAATCTGCCCACCTCAGCCTGTCCAAGTACTAGGATTACAGGCGTGAACCACTGGGCCTGGCTATGGAACCTTTGTTGAGTCATCATAACCTAGACCCTGTCCTCTCCTAAGTGACAGTGAATCAGATGGGGGTTAATATGTTTTTGTTTTTTTCTATTCTCAACTTTTAGGTTTATAGGGTACATGTGCAGGTTTATTACATAAGTGAATTGCATGCTGCTGGGGTTTGGTGAACAAATAATCAATCTTGTCACCCAGGTAATGAGTATAATACCCAATAGGTAGTTACTTGTCCTCCCTCCTCCCCCTTCAAGTAGGCCCTGGTTTTATTGTTCCCTTCTTTGTGTCCTTGTGTACTCAATGTTGTGTTCCCACTTATAAATGAAAACATGTGGTATTTGACTTTCTGTTTCTGTGGTCATTTGCTTAATACAATGACCTCCAGCTGCATTAATATTGTTGTAAAGAAAATTGTTTCTTTAATGACTGCATAGTATTCTGTGGTGTATGTTTACCATCTTTTCTTTATCCAGTCCACTGGTGATGGGCATCTGGGTTGATTCCATTTCTTTGCTATCATGAATAGTGCTGCAATGAACATATGTTTGCATTTGTCTTTTTGGTAGATAGATTTATGTTCCTTAGTGTATGTACTCAGTAATGGGATTGCTCGGTCAAATGTTAGTTTTAAGTTCTTTGAGAAATGCCCACACCGCTTTCCACAGTTTTTCTTTTGGATGCATTTTCACATCTCAATTTTACTCTGCTCAGCTCTAATTTGGTTATTTCTTTACTTCTGCTAGCTTCCAGGTTGGTTTGATCTTTTTTTTCCTACTTCCTCTTGGTGTGATATTAGGTTAATTTCAGATCTTACTAACTTACTGATGTATGCATTTAGTGCTATGAACCTTCCGCTTAGCAATGTTTTAGCTGTGTTCCAGAGATTCTGGCATATTGTATCTTTGCTTTCCTTAGTTTCAAATATTTTTTTATTTCTGCCTAGATTTTATTGTTCAAAGGTCGTTCAGGAGCAAGTTGTTTGATTTCCATGCAATTTTATGGTTTTAGGAGAGGTTCTTCATACTGATTTCTATTTTTGTTGCACTATTGTCTGAGAGTGCAGTTGGTATGATTTGGTTTTTTTTTAATTTATTGAGAATTGCTTTGTAGCTGAGCATGTGGTTGATCGTAGAGCATGCTCTGTGTGCAGATGAGAGTGATGCATATTCTGTTGTTGTTGTGTGGAGTCTTCTGTAGATGTCATTTGGTCTAGTGTTAGGAGCATTTGGTCTAGTGTTGACTTTAGGACACAAATAGTTTTGCTACTTTTCTACCTTAATGATCTGTCTAATACCGTCATTGGGGTGTTGACTTCTCACACCATCATTGTATATTTATGGGAGTCTCTTCAGAGGTTTCTAAGAACTTGTTTTATAATCTAGATGCTCCATTGTTGGATGCTGACATACTCAGGATAGTGATATGCTTTGGATTCTTGTCCCCAACCAAATTTCATGTTGAATTGTAATCCCCACTATTGGAGGAGGAGCCTAGTGGAAGGTGATTGCATCATAGGAGCAGATTTCCCCCTTGCTGTTCTAGTGATTGTATGTTCTCATGAGATCTGGTTGTTTAAAAGTGTGTAGCAACTCCCCCTTCACTCTCTTTTGCTCTGGCCATGTGAGGGTGTGCCTGCTTTGCCTTTCATCATGACTGAAAGTTTCCTGAGCCCTTCTGGCCATGATTTATGTATAGCATGTGGAACCATGGCCAATTAAACCCCTTTTCTTTATAAATTACTCAGTTTCAGTTATTTCTTTTTTTTTTTTTTTTTTGAGACAGAGTTTTTGCTCTTGTTACCCAGGCTGGAGTGCAATGGCACAATCTCGGCTCACCGCAACCTCCGCCTCCTGGGTTCAGGCAATTCTCCTGCCTCAGCCTCCTGAGTAGCTGGGATTACAGGCACGCGCCACCATGCCCAGCTAATTTTTTGTATTTTTAGTAGAGACGGGGTTTCACCATGTTGACCAGGTTGGTCTCGATCTCTTGACCTCAGGATCCACCTGCCTCGGCCTCCCAAAGTGCTGGGATTACAGGCTTGAGCCACCGTGCCCGGCCCAGTTATTTCTTTATAGAAGTGCAAGAACAGACTATTATAGATAGTTAAGTCTTCTTGCTGAATTGAATTCTTTATCATTATGTAATGTCCTTCATCTTTTTTAAAAAAAATTGCTGGTTTAATTCCTGTTCTGTCTGTAATAAGAATAAGACCCTTCACCTGCTTTGTTTTTCATTTTCTTGATAGATGATTCTCCATTCCTCGACTTAAAGGCTATGGGTTTCATTGCATGTTAGATGGTTCTCTTGAAGACAACATACCATTAGGTTCTGCTTCTTTATCCAACTTGCCATTGTGTGTTTAGCCCATTTACATTCAAGGTCATTGTCAAGTCTGAGGATTTTATGTCAGCACAGTGTTTTAGGCTGTTTATCAATGTACAGCGAATTGCATAGTTGCTTCATTGTGTCAGTGCAGTATGTACTTACATGCATTTTTGTATTAGCAGGTATGCCTTTATTTCCATGTTTACCACTCCCCGATGGACCTTTCGTAAGGTAGGTCTGATGGTTACAGTTTCCCTTAGCATTTGCTTGTCTGAAAAAAATTTTTATTTTTCCTTCACTTATGAAGCTTAGTTTGGCTGCACATGTAATTCTTAGATGAAATTTCTTTTCTCTAAGTGTTCTTTATAGGATCCTAGTCTCTTCTGGCTTCTAAAGTTTCTGCTGAAAGGTCTGTTAGCCTGATTGGGTTTCCTTTTTATGTGGCCTTCCCCTCTGTCTAGCTTCCTTTAATATTTTTCTTTCATGTTAACCTAGAAGAATCTGATGACTGTATCTTGAAGATAGTCATCTTATATATTATGCCTCAGGAGTTCTCTGAATTTTCTAAATTTTCATGTCAACCCCTCTAGCAAGGTTGGATAACTTTTCAAGGACAGTATTCTCAAATATATTTTCCAAATTGTTTGCTCTCCTTCCATCTCTTTCAGAAATGTCAGTGATTCGTAGATTTGGTCTCTTTACATAATCCCATAGTTATCAGAAGTTTTGTTCATTTTCTTCTTTTTTCTTTATTTTTGTTAGCCTGCATTAATTAGAAGGTACAGTCTTCAAGCCCTGAGGTTCTTTCCTCTACTTGGTCTATTCTATTGTTAATGCTTTATTATTGTTTACAATTAGATTCTGAAATCTCTGTAGTGAACTTTTTTATTTTCAGAAGTTCAGTTTGTTTTTTTCTTAAAATAGCTTTGTCTTCTTTTAAATATTCAGACTATTTTGCGGCTGCTTTGGATTTGGTTTCAACTTTCTCCTGTATCTTGTTGACGTTACATGTCATTCAGATTCTGAATTCTATGTCTGTCTTTTAGCCATTTCAATCTGCATGAGAAACATTGCTGAGGAATCACTGCAGTCATTTAGAAGTAAGGAGACACTCTGGGTTTCACAGTCAACAGAATTCTTGTGCTGGTTCTTTCACAGTTATGGGGGCTAATTTCCTTTAATCTTTGCAGTTTCTTTCCTTTTCATGGTGATTTATGCTTTAATATTCTTTGGTATTCTTGAGGGGTTTTTTGTGGGACAAATTGGATTTAGTCGATTGGCTTGCTTTCTTTATGCTTTTAGAGCACCAATGCTTAGCTCAGCACTCCTGAGCTTCCTGCTCTAACCCATGATGGCATGGACCAGGATGTGACTTTTTCTCTGGCCCCTTGAGGTCAAGTGCCTGCTGTGCTGGAAGAGCCAAGGAATTCCACATCCACTGGCAATAACACTCCCACAGGTGCTGCCAGCAAAAGCACTATGGTCCAGTGCCAGTGGACTGCAGGAGAGTGCACTGCAGTGGGGTGTGCATTAATAAGTATTCCTTGATAATGTGATAATGTGTTTAGGCATCCATTATCCTCTCTAAGTACAATAATACAGAGTGGGTAAAGTTATGGATACAAGAGTGGTTTTAAGTTAATAATCTTGAGGTTGGGTAATGCATAAGTGAGTGCATTTTATAATATTTACTATTTTTAAATATGTTTGATAAATTTCCCTTAAAATTTTTAAAATAAGAGAAGTATTGAGAGACTGAGATAACCTCTCTCAAGTTTTAAATTTCTTTCATCGCAGTATTCAGAGTTGAGCTTAGTAGAAATGTTGCAGAAAAGCTGAAAATAGCTATTTGGGCATCCTATCAAAATTAGCCTTCAGATAAAATGCATGAAAAGAAAATTTCAGGCATTACAAGGAAGGTGGAAGCAGAAAGAAGGAAAGAGTGGTATCTCCATAAAGAAAACAAAACTCTCTCTAGAAGACTTCCTCTCCAGGAATCTGGAAGTTTCCACGTGGAAACTTTTCTTTCATGGAAATCGAAACCTAGGTTATAAAATTTTAAATTGAAAAAATTGCCAGTCTCCAAACAAATTGAAGTAATACTAGTGAAGAAGAAAATAATGTATATTGAATAGGAAAGTAACACACCTGTAGTCACCCATTTGACTAAAATACAACCCAAGGCAAATATCTTTACATAAGGCACACCTCCCCCTGTACTTCCCTGGACAGCAACAGTAACCTGAAATTTCACCTAGGTTTCATGTTTTACTTGAAGTCCAAAACTTTACCCTTATCTGAAACAAAGTCCTGTTCTTAAGATTTCTGAGATAATTTTAAGGGAATAGGGGAATGTTGGCAGATTTTTTATTAAGAAGACAGGACATTCAGTGCAGTGTGTGAAAGCAAAATCTGACTTGAGAAGGTACAAATAGAAGACTATTGTAAAATCGAGATGAGAAACAAGTAAGTGAGACTGAACCAAAGACTGGAGAATTAAAAGTTTTGGACACAGACCTAAAATGGATGAAATAAATGGTGAATGAATGGGAGAAGATAAGGTAGAGATGTTTAATAAGACAGAATCCAAAGGTGATTCCAAAGTCTTAAATATGAGATGAATAAAAAAGGAAAGCTCCCCATTTGCCTTTTCTCTAACCTTTATAATCTTTGTGGAAGAAACAGAGATTACAAAGTGCATTCTTCTCAAGGAAATTATATACTAATGCTACTCTTTAACTTAAAAAAATGTAAATGGTAATAGCAAGTATTCTTTATTCAGTACTTATTATATACATCAAGTCCCACATAAAACATGACAGTATTATCTCATGTAATTATTATAACAGTCTCATAATAAAGGAGATGTATTTTCTATTATTAGATGCCGAAGTTATTTAGAAAACAATCACACAGCAGGGATTTAAACTCACATTTGCATTGCTATGTGAGACGTATCTTCTTACTTTGTTATACTGCCTCACATACATTATTATTTATAGCCACATATATTTGCATTTTTGCAGATGAGTTACTAAACATAAAACATCTCTAAGTTTTAATATGAATGTGGAAATTACATTAGAACATAAATTGCTTTCTGGGGATCTTAGACCACTATTAGCACTTCCCCTGCACACCCTTTGATTCTCACATTCCGAGCAAGAACAGGAGTCTCAATCCATGACATTTCCATTCTGAAAAGTTTCAGACCTCAGATACAAAATATTATCTGTAACAGCAGAGAAAGAAAAGAGCTGGAGAAAGGACAGAATGGCTGGTTTAGTTGAAAGCTGTCAGAGCATGAACTCTATGCTAAAGTCAAAGGTTGTGGGTTAGACAATTATAGGGCTGCAAAAAGTAGGGCCTTCAGAATTGAGCTATGGATTCAATGCCACCAGGACATCCTCTCCTTTTACTTACTGACTTTCTTTTCCCCTGATTTTCCTTGGCTGTGGCCTTCATTATCAAAGTGAGAAAAGGGAATCTGGATTTAGCAAAGAAAGGCCCTATTCAAAAGAATTATTTTGAGGTAAAGAAAGGGACTATTAAAATAGAGAAAAAGCTCTGACCATAGTGTCTGCCAGCCTCACAAGGGTTAGGCAAAAAGGGTATGTCTTCTATAGGGAGGAGTAGGTAAGGTTTTATGTACCGTGAAAAGGTGGCATGATTGATTGAATAGTAGATCATAGAAAGTTTTACTCTGAGGCCTGCCTATTTTTAGGAGAATTGCTACTCTGATTCAGACTGAAGATGGGTTGAGTTTATAGATGTGTTAGAAAGAAAGAAACTTAACTGAAATCGCTTAAAAACTATTGCTGCAAATGATCGGTGGCGATAATACAGTTTAGCCAAGCGTTTATGAGGCAACAGTGTGAATTTGGAGAATCTGTGTCTGGTCTTTTCCTAGATAAACAAGGAATCCATCTGTGGGTTTTATCTAAGTTACATGGGAAAGGGTGATTCTTTGTGGTAAGCCGTTCCCTGAAACATAAAAGGGTAGGGGAGTTTAATTTTTATTTATTTTTTATTTTTTCATGTGAATAGTCTCTGTAAATCTTTTATTTACATATATACTTTAAGTTCTGAGGACATATGCAGAACCTGCAGGTTTGTTACATAGGTATACACGTACCATGATGGTTTGCTGCATCCATCACACCATCATCGACGTTAGGTATTTCTTCTATTGCTATCCCTCCCTATCTCCCCACCCCTTGTTTGCCCTTGCCTATTCCACACCCCTTACTATCCTTCCCCTAGCCCCCCACCCTCTGACAGGCCCCAGTGTGTGATGTTCCCTTCCCTGTTTCCATGTGTTCTTCTTGTTCAATACCAACTTATGAGTGAGAACATGTGGTGCTTGGTTTTCTGTTCTTGTGTCACTTTGCTGAAAATGATGGTTTCCAGTTTCATCCATTTCCCTGCAAAGGACATGAACTCATTCTTTTTTATGGCTGTTTAGTATTCCATGGTGTATATGTGCCACATTTTCTATTTCCAGTCTAGCATTGATGGGTATTTGGGTTGGTTTCAAGTCTTTGCTATTGTGAACACTGCCACAATAAAGATACCTGTGCATGTTTTTATAATAGAATTGAATTGTTTATAATTTGGGGGGTATATACCCAGTCATGAGACTGCTGGGTCAAGTGTTATTTCTTGCTGTAGATACTTGAGCATTCACCACACTGTCTTCCACTATGGTTGAACCAATTAACACTCCTACCAACAGTATAAAAGCATTCCTATTTCTCCACATCCTTTCCAGCATCTGTTGTCTATTGATTTTTTAATGATCGCCATTCTAACCGGTGTGACATGGTATTTCAATGTGGTTTTGATTTGTATTTCTCTAATCATCAGTGATTATGAGCTTTTTTATTTTCAGTGTTTCTTGGCTGCATAAATGTCATCTTTTGAGAAGTGTCTGTTCATATTCTTTGCCCACTTTTTCATGAGGTTGTCTTTTTCTTGTAAATTTGTTAAAGTTCTTTGTAGATTCTGGATATTAGCCCTTTCTCAGATGGGTAGATTGCAAAATTTTTTTCCCATTTATTGGTTTCCAGTTTCTCTACTGATAATTTCTTTTGCTGTGCAGAAGCTCTTTAGTTTAATTAGATCCCATTTGTCTATTTTGGCTTTTGTTGCCATTGCTTTTGGTGTTTTAATCGTAAAGTCCTCGCCCATGCCTATGTCCTGAATGGTATTGCCTAGGTTTTCTTCTAGGGGTTTTATGGTGTTAGCTTTTATGTTTAAGTCTTTAATCCACCTATAGTTATTATTTTATAAGGTATAAGGAAGTGGTCCAGTTTTAGCTTTCTGCACATGGCTAGTCAGTTTTCTCAACACCATTTATCAAATAGGGAATCCTTTCCCCATTGCTTGTTTTTGTCAGGTTTGTCAAAGATCAGATGATGACAGATGTGTCGCACTAATTCTGAGGCCTCTCTTTTGTGCCATTAGTCTGTATCTCTGTTTTGTTGCCAGTACTATACTGTTTTGATTACTGTAGCCTTGTAGTATAGTTTGAGGTCAGTTAGTGTGATGCCTCCAGCTTTTTTTTTTTTCTCTTAGGATTGTCTTGGCTATGTGGATTCTATTTTGGTTTCATATGAAGTTTAAGGTGATTTTTTTTAATTCCTTGAAGAAAGTCAATGTTAACTTGATGGAGATATCATTGAATCTATAAATTGCTTTTGGCAATAAGGCCATTTTCATGATATTGATTCTTCCTAACCATGAGCGTGGAATGTTTTTCCATCTGTTTGTGGCCTCTCTTATTTCTTTAAGCAGTAGTTTATAGTTCTCCTTGAAGAGGTCCTTCACATCCCTTGTTAGTTGTGTTTCTAGGTATTTTATTCTCTTTGTAGCAATTATGAATGGGAGTTCATTCATGATTTGACTCTGTGTTTGTCTATTACTCATGTATAGGAATGCTTGTGATTTATGCACATTAATTTTGTATCCTGAGACTTTGCTGAAATTGGTTACCAGTTTCAGGAGATTTTTGGCTCAGAGGATGAGTTCTTCTAAACATACAATTATGTTTTCTGCAAATAGAGACAATTTGACTTCCTCTTTGACTAATTAAATACTCTTTATTTCTTTTTCTTGCCTTATTGCCCTGGCCAGAACTTTCAATACTATATTAAATAGGAGTGATGAGAGAGGGCATGCTTGTCTTGTGCCAGTTTTCAAAGAAATGCTTCCAGCTTTTGCCTATTGAGTATGATATTGGCTGCAGGTTTGTTAAAAATAGCTCATACCATTTTGAGATATATTCCATGAAAACCTAGTTTATTGAGAGTTTTTAGCATAAAAGGCTGTTGAATTTTGTTGAAGGCCTTCTCTGCATCTATTGAGATAATCATGTGGTTTTGTCTTTGGTTCTGTTTATGTGATGGATTATGTTTATAGATTTCTATATGTTGAACCTCCCTTGCATCCCAGGCATGAGGCCAATTTGATCATGATGGATAAGATTTTTGATGTGCTGTTGCATTTGGTTTGCCAGTATTTTATTGAAAATTTTTGCATTGATATTCATCATTAGTATTGGTCTGAAATTTTCTTTTTTAGTTGTTTCTCTGACAGGTTTTGGTATCAGGCTGATGTTGGCCTCATAAAATGAGTTAGGGAAGATTCCCTTTTTGTAATGTTTGAAACAGTTTTAGAAGGAATGGTACCAGATCCTCCTTGTACCTCTGGTAGAATATGGCTGTGAACCTGTGTGGTCCTGGACATTTTTTGGTTGGTAGGTTATTAATTGCTCCTCAGTTTCAGACATTTTTGTTGGTCTATTCAGGCTTCAACTTCTTCCTGGTTTAGTCTTGTGAGGGTGTAAGTATCCATTTCTTCTAGATTTACTGCTTTATTTCCATAGAGGTATTTGTGGTATTTGCTGATTGTAGTTTGTATTTCTGTGGGATCAGTGGTGATATCCCCTGTATCATTTTTTATTTCAATTATTTGATTCTTCTCTTCTTCTTTATTAGTCTGGCTAGAGGTCTATCTGTTTTGTTGATCTTTTCAAAAAACCAGCTCCTGGATTTCTTGATTTTTAAAGGGTTTTTTGTGTCTCTATCTCCTTCAGTTTTACTATGATTTTAGTTATTTCTTGTCTTCTGCTAGCTTTCAAATTAGTTTGATCTTGCTCCTCTAGCTCTTTTAATTGTGATGTTAGGGTGTTGCTTTTAGATATTTCCTCATTTCTCTTGTAGTCATTTAGTGCTATAAATTTCCCTCTACACACTGCTTTAAGTGTGTCCCAGAGATTCTAGTATGTTTTATCATCATTCTCATTGATTTCAAAGAACATCTTTATTTCTGCCTTCATTTCATTATTTATCCAGTAGTCATTCAGGAGCAGGTTGTTTAGTTTCCAGGTACTTGTTCAGTTTTGAGTGAATTTCTTAATCCTGAATACTAAGTTGATTGCACTGTGGTCTGAGACACTGTTACGATTTTCCTTCTTTTGCACTTGCTGAGGAGTGTTTTATTTCCATTAGGATATTAATTTTAGAATAAGTGAGATGTGCTGAGAAGAATGTATATTCTGTGGATTTGGGGTGGCAAGTTCTGTAGATGTCTATTAGTTCTGCTTGGTCCAGATCCGAGCTCAAGTCCTCAATATCCTTGTTAATTTTCTGTCTCATTGATCTGTGTAATATTGACAGTGGGATGTTAAAGTCTCCCACTATAATTGTGTGAGAGTTTAAGTTTCTTTGTAGGTTGTTAAGAACTTGCTTTATGTGTCTGGGTGCTCCTGGATTGGGTGCATATATATTTAGGATCATTAGCTCTTCTTGTTACATTGATCCCTTTACGATTATGTAATACCCTTCTTTGTCTCTTTTGATCTTTGTTGGTTTAAAATCTGTTATAGCAGAGAGTAGGATTGCAAACCCTGCTTTATTTATTTATTTATTTGGCTCTCCATTTGCTTGGTAAATCTCCCTTCACTCCTTTATTTTGAGCCTATTTGTGTATTTGCATGTGAGGTGGGTCTCCTGAATACAGCACACCTATGGGGCTTGACTCTTTATCCAATTTTCCATTCTGTGTCTTTTTATTGGGCATTTTTCCCATTTACATTTAAGGTTCATATTGTTATGTATGAATTTGATCCTACCATTTTGATGCTGGCTGGTTATTTAGCCCATTAGTTGATGCAGTTTCCTCATAGTGTTGATGATTTTACAATTTGGTATGTTTTTATAGCGGCTGGTACTGGTTGTTCCTTTCCATGTTTAGTTCTTCCTTCAGGAGGTCTTATAAGACAGACCTGGTGATGACAAAATCTCTCACCAGTTGCTTGTCTGTAAATGATTTTGTTTCTCCTTCACTTATGAAGCTTAGTTTGGCTGGCTATGAAATTTTGGGTTGAAAGTTCTTTTCTTTAAGGTTGATGAATAGCGACCCCCACTCTATTCTGGCTTATACAATTTCTGCCGAGAGATTTGCTGTGAGTCTGATTGGCTTCGTGTTGTGGGTAACCTGACCTTTCTCTCTGGCTACCCTTAGCCTTTTTTCTTTCATTTCAACCCAGGTGAATCTGATGATTATGTGTCTTGGGGTGATTTTCCTCAAGAAATATCTTTGTGGTGTTCTCTATATTTCCTGTATTTGAATGTCGACCTGCCTTGCTAGGTTGGGGTGTTCTCCTGGATAATATCCTGAAGTATGTTTCCCAACTTGATTTCATTTTCCCCATCCCTGTCAGGTACACCAATAAAATGTAGATTTGGTCTTTTCACAAAATCCCATATTTCTTGGAGGTTTTGTTCATTTCTTTTCACTCTTTTTTTCCCTAATCTTGCTTTCTCACTTTATTTCATTGAGTTGATCTTCAATCTCTGATATCCTTTCTTCTGCTTGATCAATTTGGCTATTGAAACTTGTGTATGCTTCACGAAGTTCTCATGCTAAGTTTTTCTGCTCCATCAAGTGGTTTATGTTCTTCTCTCTGCTGGTTATTCTAGTTAGTATTTTGAAGGTTCTTAGCTTTTTCAAGGTTTTTTCAAGGTTCTTAGCTTCCTCACATGGGGTTAGCACATGTTCCTTTAGCTCACAGAAGTTTGTTATTACCCACCTTCTAAAGCCTGCTTCTGTCAATTCATCTTACTCATTACCTATCCAGCTTCATTCCATTGCTATTGAAAAGTTGTGACCCCTTGGAGGAGAAGATGCATTCAGGATTTTAAAATTTCAGTCTTTTTATGCTGGTTTCTTCTCATCTTTGTGGATTTATCTACCTTTGATCTTTGAAGTTGGTGACCTTTGGATGGGGTCTCTGAGTGGACATTCTTTCTATTGATATTGACGTTTCTTAACTTTCATTTGTTTTCAGGATCACTGGACTTGGGTAAAGTTCAGGATTGTCATCTCCTACTCTAGTCATTTTCTCTTTAGAGTGGTGATCTCCAGGCATAGACTTTAAAGTTCACCATCAAAGAGCAAAATAGATATATCCATCTCTTCTAATTTAGAACATTCTATGCAGGGATGACAAGATACAATATGCCAGTATCTGTGTTCAGTGAAAATCAGGTACTCTGATGTAAAATGCTGGTTTTACTTAGTTGGGTAGGTATGGGAGATACCATAATCTATCCATTCTAGTTTGTGTTCCCCCCAGATGAATGAGAATATAGTAGTCCCCTCTTATCCACAGACAGTACATTCCAAGTCTCCCAGTGGATGCCTAAAATCACAGATGATGCTGAGCCCTAGTTATTCTACACTTTTCCTATACTTATATAACTGTGTGATATGGTTGGCTGTGTCCTCACTCAAATCTCATCTTGAATTCCCATCTGTCATGGGAGGGATCTAGTAGGAGGTAATTGAATCATGAGGGCAAGTCTTTCCTGTGCTATTTTAGGGACAGTGAATAAGGCTCATGAGATCTGATGACTTTATAGAGTTTTCTGTATGAGTTGCCTCTCTTTGCCTGCTGACATCCATGTAAAACATGACTTGATCCTCCTTGCCTTCCACCATGATTGTGATGCCTCCCCAATCATATAGAACTGTAAATCCATTAACCCTCTTTCTCATGTGAGTTTCCCAGTCTTGAGTATATCTTTATCAGCAGTGTGAAAACAGACTAATACACTGTGATAAAGTTTAATTTATAAATTAAAGATAGTAAGGGATTAACAACCCTAATAATAAACTGGAATGATTATAATATACTGTAATAAAAGTTATGTGAATGTAGTCTGTATCTCAAAATACTTTATAGTACTGTACTCACCATTTTTGTGATATAGAAGGAATGGAGTGGTATTACAGATTTTTATCATGCTACCCAGAATGGCACATAACTGGAAACTTATGAATTGTTTATTTCTAGAATTATCCACTTAATAATTTTGGACCACAATTGACTGTAGGCAACTGAAACCATGGAAAGCAAGCATATGAATAAGAAGAACTGTAGAGTTACAATAAGTAGACAGATAATAAATTATGGTAGACAGCCAAAGACAATGGCTACTAAAATCCACATTTTATTTATTTATGATCATTCTGTAAATTTTACTTTGAATACTTCACAGCTGAGAAACAATTTAGAGACCTGAAGATTCACAATATTTGCCTTAGACAGCTGAGTATCTTTGACTCTTGAGTGTCTCAGCATATCTCTCTACTGGGAGTGGTAGACATCTTTGTATCTCTCACTTCAGTGCAAAGAGTTAAATGTCTGTTCAGATTGACACATCCTACCTCTTTTATTCAAGGAGCCATGTATGATACTGACATTTTAAGCTACCATTTGGAATGTGTTTTACCCTGATACCTTATGCTACACTTAAGATATACAACCTTGCTGTTATTGTGGGTGTCCTGCTCTTAAAGGGAAATAGATTGAGTTGTTACTAAAGAGATATAACACAAAATATGAATAATAAATGACATATTACTTTAAATTTGATAATCATAGAATGTGTACTATAAATTTGGGTCACCTTGGGTGCTTTCGTAACTAACGTTTCCAAACAGATAAAATTAGATTTTCAGTTGATTACAAGGCATTTTGCAATAAGATTTTAACTCTTCATTATGCAGATGAATTGGTAATGAGCAAACAGGGAAACTTTTAGAATAAATTCCTAAAAGGGATAGCAAACACCAAAATTTTGGCTTTTCAGAAAATATCATAAAACCTAAGCTAGTTTTACTTTGATTTTTACAGATGAGCTTAAAATAGTAAAAAGCAGTTACTTCCTGAAATTGATGAATCTTCTCCTTATTGCTCTTAAAAATGAAAAATAAAAAATGGTATAGAGGGTTCCAACTACAAGAAATTGTCACCACTGCTTTTTTAATTTCTTCCCTAGCAGTATCAAAGAATAAGGTAAATTTCTCTTCTTAACCTCTTAAGAATTTACTACTTTCTAATCATCTACTCTGTAAACCTCACCTGGGAAGTTACTACGTAATAGAGTTTGGGTTTCTTAAAACCATGTGAACCATTGAAGAAAGAATTTAGACACTTGAAAAATCTATCTTTAAATTCAGAATTTTCCAGCTGTTAACTGTGTGTGAACTTGATCATATTTCTTAGAGTTAATTTTCCTTTTTATAACTTTTATGTATTTTTTGAGACATCATAGGGATAATAATTTGTTAGTGAAGTTTGTTAAGGTGTTTAAAATACACAAAGAGACTGGCACTTAATCAGAGTAATATTTAAAATTCAATCTTCAGCTTTGAACTTGTCCTACAAGGTACCTTTTTCTGATAACTTTGAAGGGATCCCTTAACTGCTACTGCTTTGGAATTCTACTACATCTATCTTAATTTGCTGTGCTTACCTTCAGAGAAGACTGGATGCTAATAGCTGCCTCTCTCTTATATGTACATGTATTTCCTACAGTTCACATTTGCTGCAAACCATACTGTTGTCACTAAGGAAATATCCCTGGTCAGGATGGGCTAAAAATAAAGCCACCACCCAATTCTATTAAAGGTAATGCATCTGGAGTAACATGTAGTTGTTGGATTTTGGAACATTACTTCAGTGTCTGTCTTTGGGGAAAGTGAAATTTTTACATTACACCTAGGTAAAATATTCTTTCTTAATTTTATATCTTCACAAACTAATTTTTTTAAGCTAAAAAAAGTAAATTGACAAAGAGCCCTTCATATGAAATAGTCAGTTAATATGACCTGTATTTCTACTTTTACTAGTCATTGATATTTTTATTGAGGATTTATAAAATTCTCTACTTCAGACATTCTGCTTCAGCAGATCTGGGGATGGGATGGCATATGTTTTTAAAACTCCACAGCAGATTCTGTTATGCGGCAAAATTTAAAAACCTGTGATTTATGTTTTCTTTATACACTTGAGGACATATCACATGCTGACATTTAAAATTATTATATGGGGAATTAGAAGTAAATATGCATAGACAGCCATGCTTGTTCCTCTGACTGTTGGTCACTCAACATTTCTCTTCAATTATAAAGAGTGTTCATGTCAGAGGAGCAGAAATATAATCCTAATGCTTTCTTATTTTGAGTTTTTATTTTAGGATCAGATTTACAATTTAATTCTGATCATGTGCCAGTTATTGAAGTAAACCCATTTTACCTAGATGTTTTAATGGAGATTATTTACCTCATTTGATACCCATGGAAAGTAAAGCCAGGACAGTTGAGGACTTTTGAGAGAATGTTCAAGTTAACATTCATTAAGAGGTGCAGTTGAAGAGTATCAGCCCAGTTCAAGCTGATTCTTAACCTCGAACTTCTTCTTCTAAAATTTGTATTTTCCTCAGGAGTCAAAGGAAAATTACAATCTAACTATTAGCTCCAATTTCTTTTTCAACAAGCTCCAATTTCAACTAGCCTTCCTTGTTGAATATCTAATTTCTAACCTGTTGTGTATAAGAGCGTTTAGACAAACAAACAATAAATAAAGCAAACAAATCTTAACCTGGCAAAGAGAGAATTAAATGGCTATGGCACATTTATTAGAGGACCAACACTTAAGACCTAAGAATAGTGACCTCGACTATTATGGTATAATATATAACTAGTCATAAGGTTATTTCATAATTATGTTCTGAGGTTAAAAATAAGTATAGAAATATTTAAAAATCTCCAGAATGTACAGTCTCCAGAATATGTGTATTTCAGTATATGCACAACTCTCTTTACTCTCTAATGTTTGCTTGTATGTGTTTCTGATGTATATATTTCAGAAACTCTACACACCAGAGATGTACAAATAAATGCTTTTCCTGAACAAAACTCTTCCTTTAGCTCTCATGATAGTGTTGAACCATGTAAGAAATGCGAAACATATCAAACAAGTGTAATTATTTTCAGCATTACTCTATTTTATAGAGTAAAAGGCAAGCATTTGTGATATTCCTGTGATCATCTGAGATATCACAAACATAATATTAGGTATAAAAGTAAGGCTAAATTGTATTTTTCTAAATTTAGGAATGCATTTTGAGAAGAAAATGTCAACAGAGTTATCAGAAAAGATCTATTCACTTGAGTAAAATATTAATGCCAGTATTTGAGAACAATGAAAGGTTATGGCTTGAATACAGGTTAATCAAGAGAAAACATATTTTAAATAAACAGAAGATATTATTAGCTCCTTCAGAAGTCAGGGTTTAATCCAGGGCGTAATAAATTCATCACAACACACAGGAAACTACTCTGGTGAACCATTCATGTGAGAAGATTACATGGAAGGTAAATAATGATTACATATTGTTTAAATCAGACTAAAGAATTCAAGATTAATTTATTATTTCAAAGGAAAAAGTCCCATTTTGCACTGTTAATATCTGGTAGTAAAAGATTGATAAGCGTCTTTAATCCTTTCAATATTAACTGGCCAACCATGAAAACTGACCTAGTCTTGGCAAAATTTTAGCATATTCTACTTTTTGTCCACATTCATTATTTTAGAGATTATGATCTAAGACAATTAAATTCTCTTTCCCCAGAACTACAACCATATTCTCTTAGATTATATCATTTACTATTCTATTTCACATCTGAAAATACCTGATACTTCACCTTAGGATAAAACTCCTCTCGTTTCCCCTTTGTAAACAAAAGCACATTATCTGCCTTTTCACACACATTTTTTCTTAACTGTCAGTACTGATTCTAGTATATTTTAAATTACTCACATTAACATAACTTTTAGTATTTAACTTCTCCATCATGGAGTGAAATGGGATTTAGATTTGTCTAACCCTACAGCTATGCTAATGAGCATGTATTGTATGACATCTGATAGCCATACACATTGTTTTTACCACTCCTTAAAGAGGCAAACATTCAGACACTTTCGAGGATGGCGCAAAGTTATAGCTACTCTATAAAATGGGAAAATAAGAATGAAAGGAATTTATGTCAAAATTATGCAGGTAACCAATATTTTAATATTCTACTTTAGTTAAAAAGAATCCAAGTGTCCAATTAATTTGGGTTTAACATTAGTTCAAAACTATATTCCTTTACTATAAAATGTTTTCTTAAAATAATAATTAATTTGATTGAACACATAATTTAAAATATACTTATAGGTGGTAGTAATGCTATCTTAATTTATTAGTAAAAGTCTGAAAAATGCAGAAATTTCATATTAACTAGTCTTATAGTGAGAAAAATACAGACTGCATTTTAAAAGAAAATTTATTATTTTTGTTGTTCTCTTCCAAAATCAAGGAAAAAGGATACAGTTTCTTTAAAACCCAAGTTATCAAACTAGTCTAATTTGTCAAAACATTCACTTTGCTCACATGACCTTGGTTTATTTTAGAAAAAAAATGCTGCTCAGTTAGCATTTCCTGTAAGAAGATAGTTTTGTGTATATCTGCATTTTTTATTGTTTTTTAAAAAATAAAAGGCTAGGACATTAAAATATTAATTTAATTCATTTAGTATCTGGATTTAGCCTACAAAACCATATTATTTATATGTATAGCAACTTGTAGCAACTTTTGACTATGAGTTTAACAGGAGAAGGGGACTTTGATTAATGTGTAGATCCTTTTACAAACCTGTATAATTCATAACATTTAAAAGTAATTGATAGATAGTGATGTACAAATAGATACCTATATACAGATATTTCTCGGTTACATATACATATTTAGATAGATAGATAATTTCCTTTGTAGTTATTTTGACTGAAAGACACCATTCATGAGTACTTAAATAAGCCTCATAATGCTAATAAGGGAAAAGTTGCCATTGTAGTGATTTATTTTTATTTGTATAAATTTATGTGACACCAATGTAATTTTGGTACATGAACACATTGTGTAATGATGAAGTCAGGGCTTTTAGTGTATCCACCAGAATAACATACACTGTATACATTAATTAATTTCCCATCATGCATGCACCTCCTCATCTCCATGTTTCTGAGTCTCCATTGTCCATCATTCCACACTTTACATCCAAGTGTACACATTACTTAGCTCCCATTTTTAAATGAAAACATGTTATTTGTCTTTCTGTGTCTTAGTTATTTCATTTAAGACCATGGCTTGTAGTTCCTTCCATGTTGCTGCAAAAAAATCCCTTCTTTGGTTATGGCTGAATAGTATTCAGTTGTGCATATATACTCTGGCTTTTAAAGTATAAACTATTTAGTATATGGCTTCATAAAATAGAGAACCTCCCATATATATATAATAATGACAAGTATAAAGAGTAGTCTGCATTTTATAACAGAAGTCTGGATATATGAAGGCAGCAGCTAGTACTGCAGCGCTCTGAAGACCTCACTAACTAAGGCTCCTCCCAGCTCACCATTCTATTGTAAATGTCTAATCCTTAATCTCATGGTATATAATGGCTGCTTAAACTGGAGTCATTAAAGTAGAGTCCCGAGAGAGAATAGAAAAAAGAAGAAAAAAGGCAAACCCCTGTGCCCCCAAAGATGCTTTCTGGAAGTTTTATATAACACTGTAAATACATCTAAGTAGTTAGAACTTAGTCCTAACATCACAAATAACTGAGCAGAGAATGGAAGGTTTTATAGTCTTGTAGTCTTAAACATTTTTAAAAATCAAGATTTTTACTGCTAACAAAAAAGGAAAAACATACCAGTGTGCAGGAAAGAGCAGTATTTTATAAAGAAAGAAAGAAAAAGGAAAAATGAACATTTGGGAGTAACTAGTAGCCTCTACCATATGAAATTAATAGATCTGAGTTTAATGTAACTGTTTATAAATTACTTAATTATTCATCACAAGTACAAATGTGATTCAAAAAGCCAAATTATCTTAAATATTTTAAGAATATAAAATAACAAATATTGATAGATGCCAAATATCAATACTCTAATATGATTCTCTTAAATAATCTATATACTTAGTTCTAAATCTTACCAGGGTGTAAAATGAGTACCTCCTAAGGAAACTCTTGGTAGCAGTGTTTCCAATGACCTCCCTGGGCACTGCGTCCAGTTTCTGTCTTAGCTTGATGGAGTTGTTAAGGACCAGCAGGGGCCTGACCAAGCTAACAACTGAAATTGTTCTCTGACAGTGGTGGGACTCACTGATTTCCATTTATGGTGACTTTGTCAATGTGGCTTCACAGTTATTGCTCAGATTCACAGTACTAATACCCTGCTTAGTCTGACTACACATGAAAGATAAAAGTCAGCAAATTCCATCCTCAATGTTACATCATTGACTAGATTTTAAAACTGATGCCATTGAAAAGTTACTTAAACATCTTTTCATAAAACCATTACAGATCAACACCTCTCAAGGCTTTGACTTTGCTACAAACTCTAAGATTATTCCCCTACAACAGAGCTTTAAAGAATTTATTCTAGCTCTTTGTTGCCAGGCTATGCCTCAAGAATTTATTTCGCCAAATTTATAGATAAACAGGAAATCTTGTTTCAGAACTCAATGTGAATTGCACACACGCATATGGATGCTTCCTACCCAAGACTAGTCTTTTCAAAAATAAGTGCCTAAAAACTCATGATCTGTAGAAAGGTGAAAAGCAATTCCATCTGTCCCTATTAGTTCAAGCAAAAATTGTCCAGCTTGTCTCTTCTCGTGAATATATCACAGTTGAAGTCTAGCAACTGGGTAATATCTAGCTTCATGAAAAACAGAAATAGTAGCCTGTCGTTTTTTATTTTCAGGAGGCAGAGATAAAGTTCCTTCCAGAAGGAGACAAATTTGAAATGTAGCAAGTGTTATACAATTATATTTTGTTCTTATTTCTATCCTAAATATTAAATATAAGGGACTCCATTCCTTTCTTAGTATCCAACTTTGGCCTTACTTTGATATGCTGCTTACAAAAGGAAAAAAGTTTCAGTTTCTTGGCTGAGAATCTAGATCCCTTTATGACCTATTTTGAAAGACATTTTTAGTTAATGGGGTCCTTTCATTTTCTAGGGTAAAATTAAAGTTTCTAGTATATAGAAAGTTGGAATAATTTTTTATTGCTCAAAATTTTGACATATGAACACTATTGGCAGGGATTATGTCTGCTTCATTGCTAAAACTGGTATTCTGAACAAAATTTATGAGAGGAAAAAAATAAAATAAATGTTTTCCTATTGTGATATCTCACAATCCCTGTGTATTTCAGCCATATATGGTTATTGATGGTTAATTATAAGTGTCTTCCCACAAAGAGTTCTCAGGCTCCCTGTAGCCTTAACTTTTAGATATAAGGTGTTTGACCTGAAAGATTATTGTTTATAGACGTTCTTCTTTATGTTCACCAAATATTATTAGAGTGGTCACATTCAACTGTGCAGTGCAAAAGGCTCTATACACATGTACATTATGGATACAGTTAACACTGTCAAATAAAGCTTCTTGTAACTGTTGAAGTAAAGAGGTATACTTATTTTCTCTTTGTTTTTAATTTTTTTTCAAACTCCTTACATTGTCATTGGATTTCTGGTTATCAGTCTATCATACGTTTTATTGATTTTAAATTCATCCCAAGATTAAAAATAACCCTCTCCTTTTTCTCTGATGAGCTGGGATCGATTTTTAGTTCATACTTCTTATCTCGATTCATTAATGTGGCTTGTATCTGATTTATAGCTACTATTCACTCCTATGCTCTGTGCCTTCTTGTCTGCCACTACTTGAGAATTTTCCATTTGCGGTATTCCAATATTCTTTTGAAGATTCTTAGAGTTAATATGAACAGTATTTTTTTTAAGTATTTGAAGAAACTGCATCTGGAGCCTCTACCCAGGCAAGTGAAAACACTCTAACTGGGGAATTCCATTATGAATGTATTAAAGATTGAAAAGCAGTTAGGTGTTTGAGTGAGTCCCTTGAGCATGTGAGGAGGAAAATAAAAGCCATCTCCTTGCTTTGTGCTCAACAAAAGAATACTTCAGAACTTCCTCACACAGGATGTCAAGCAGCCAAAGTGCAAAAATGCCACTTTTTATGCTCTGTTCACATGATAGGGGTGTATGAATACTTTTTTCTCTTTACAATGAATCATCACTGTCTTTCTGTTCAGTTCAAAGGGCTGGCATCACTTGTGGCATTCCATTGCAACAGCAAAATAGCTGTTTTGGATTATACAGTCTATTTTTCCTCTTGAAAGTGGCAAAAAACATTTCTTAAGATTATGAAGGACATAAAAAATAGGTTTTGAACAGAGGGAAAAATCATCTGTAACATAACGTAGCCTGTAAGAAATAGCATAGGTATTAAAAATGTGTCAAACTCACGTTTGGATACATGCTCTGCTAATTGATAACTGCATCACTGAACTTTGAACGTCATTACCCTTATTTGTCAAAACATTCACAAAACCTTTTTGATAGGGTGAATGTTAGGATCAAATAGAAAAATGTTTTTAAAACAACTGAAATAAAACAAAACCTAAAATAATGAATATACTCTTCTCTATATTTTTGGAACTGTAAAAATACCTTTCAAAAGAAAAAGTGGGAGAAATAAAGGAGAAAAAATAATGGAGAGGACAAAGCATAGCATTGATTTTTTTAGGTTTTCTGTTGCTTTTATTTCATTTGTTTGTATCACCTGCAATCCTATCACCTTCTTCTTGTAAAGAGACCACTGTTTTTTTTGCAGACTTATTTTTCCTCCACTGTAGTATGACCTCATTGAGAATTTCAATTTAATAACAATAAAACATCACAAAAGGTTGGAAAGTATTAGGAGCTGACATTACCTAATGGAAGATTCCTAAAATGAAAATCCGCAAGTTCTGCAAATGGAAATCTTCAACTGAAATTTAAAATTTGATCCTCCTTAAAAAAAAAAGTTTTGCTCAAAATCTCACACCAATGTAACTTGTTCTTTGCTCATAACATAATTGCTAAGCATTCAACACATGCCGTGTTGTAATTCTAAGTTCAGTGACTCCAGACAGACCCTGCAAATACAACCCCTCTAATGTTCCTGTTATTCATGTTGACTGTAATTTAGTCAATGATAATTTTAAATTATAATTACCATTTTATTTTGTTTTATTTTAGCCTTTCTGTTACATGTAGAATTCTGTCACATGTAGATGGAAAAAACAATCAGTTGTGATTATTACATTGTTTCTATAGTGTGTGACTATTGGTATCTTTTATTTGTCTGCCTGACTCTCTACCTTGAGTCTCTGCCATGTTTGTTTCTGATAGCTGGTGTATATGTATCTGCTTATCATTGTTTAAATTCTGACAACTACCTAGAAATTCATATTTTACTCCTGTGTTGTCCCCCAGTAGTCAGTATGCCAGCTTCATTCTCTGGCTCACTTTCTACATTTCTGATTCTGAGCTGCAAATAGCTACCTTACTCTGTTCACTACCTCGGCACTGCCATATATGCTTGCTTCTAGTCTCATTGTGTAAGGGATAATCAAATCTGAAGTCATCTGAACTTCATGATGTTTTGACAAATAAGGGTGGTAAAGTTCAGATTTGCCCATGAAGTTTAAATTTTTCAAATATCCTAACCCCATTCCCGTTGCCTGCTAAAGCACCTGTTACCTCCTGTTCCTAAGCACCTTCTGAGAAATTGAGGTGCAAGTAGCATTGCTTATTATTGACACCATTGATAACCATTTTCACAAGGACACTAGTGGGGTGTATTTAAATAAATATACTCTATACTGACCTACTCATAATAGATACAAAGCAATATTTTTTATTGAAATTAGGCTAATTTGCTGGACAGTCTTTTTTGGGGGGGCGTGGAAGGGAGGAAGGCAGGAAGGGAGGGAAGGAGGAAGAGAGGGAGGAAGGATGGGATGAAGGAAGGGAGGAAGGGAGAGAGGGAGGAAGGGAGGAAGGAAGGGAGGAACGGAGAGAGGGAGGAAAGGAGGGAGGAAGGGAGGGAAGGGAAGGAAGGAAATCAAGCAATGAGAGAGACATTGCCGACCTGGATCTAGAGGTTTACAAGTTGATTTCTTTTTTTTTCCTTTTTTTGAGAGAAGGAAAGAAAAAAAATGAGTAAAGGAGAGGAAGAAAGAGGAAGAGAAAGAGGGATGGTGAATGGAAATATTGCTTTATTCTGAAAAAAAAAAGAGTAATAGTAATGGCCATTAGTAATGGCCAATCAATGTTTCATTTAAAC
>CM052660.1:47453801-47464876 GCA_028533165.1 Leontopithecus rosalia | reverse complement strand
ACTTGGTTGGTAAATCTTTCTCCATCCCTTTGTTTTGAGTCTTTGTGTATCCTTGCATGTGAAATGGATCTGTATGTAACATGCTGTTGGGTTTTGGCTGTGTCTTTTGAATGGGGGATTTAGTCGATTTAAATTTAGGGTTACTGCCATTTGATGTTAACTGGCTGTTTTATCCATTCATTGATGTAAATTCTTCTTTATGTTGGTGCTCTTTACTTTTTGGTATATTTTTAGAAAGGCTAATACTGGTTGTTTCTTTCTACGTGTAATGCTTTTTTCAGAAGCTCTTGTAAAGCAGGCCTGGTGGTAATAAAATCTCTGAGTACCTGATTGTTCATAAAAGATTTTATTTTTCCTTCAGTTGTGAAGCTTAGTTTGGCTGGATATGGAATTCTGGGCTGAAGGTTCTGTTCTTTGAGGATGTTGAATATCGGCCCCCACTCTCTTCTGGCTTGTAGAGTTTCTGCTGAGAGATCTGCTGTAAGTCTGATAGGCTTGCCTTTGTGGGTAACCTGACCTTTCTCTCTGGCTGTCTGGGCAGTCTTTTAATTTAATTGGATATCAATCTCTATCCCTCTGTCTTTTATTTATTTATTTTTAAGGCAGAGTCTTGCTCTGTCGCCAGGCTAGAGGGCAGTAGCACCATCTTGGCTCACTGTAACCTCCGCCTACCGAGTTCAAGCTATTCCCCTGCCTCAGCCTCTCAAGTAGCTGGGACTACTGGTGCACACCACGACACCCAGCTAATTTTTTGTATTTTAGTGGAGACAGGGTTTCACTGTGTTGACCAGGACTGTCTTGATCTCCTGACTTTGTGATCTGCCCACCTCCACCTCCCAAAGTGCTGGGATTACAGGCATGAGCCACCGCGCCCAGCCCAATCTCTATCTCTTGAATCTACTTTTATACATTTTCCAGAAAATAGTATCTATTCCTATGATGTTCTTGTCACTGTGCTCATTCTTTTCAGTATTACTTTGTTACTGAAGAATGTATTTCAACTTTGAATGAGAATATTCTCACAACTGATAATTTCAAAAATGCACATATATCCAAAGTTCCAAATTTTTTTTTTTTTGAGACAGAGTTTCTCTCTTGTTAGCCAGGATGGAGTGCAATGGCGCGATCTCGGCTCACCGCAACCTCTGCCTCCTGGGTTCAAGCAATTCTCCTGCCTCAGCCTCCCAAATAGCTGGGATTACAGACACGCGCCACCATGCCCAGCTAATTTTTTGTATTTTTAGTAGAGATGGGGTTTCACCATGTTGACCAAGATGGTCTCAATCTCTTGACCTCGTGATCCACCCGCCTCAGCCTCCCAAAGTGCTGGGATTACAGGCTTGAGCCACCACGCCTGGCCCCAAAATTTTTAAATAACAATTTTTCTTCATAGATATTAGAAGTTCAAATGATATTTACATCCTTATCTCGTTTTAACTCAGAAATGGGTAATCTAATTGCCAAAAGTCAGTTAATTCTTAACAGGATATACTATGAAAAACAATTGTTTTGCCTAGGAAAACACTTTCAGCGGTGGAGCGGTATTTCTGATACAATCTGAGATTTGAAGTCAGGTCCTAAATAGAATGTATCATTGTTCCTCTCTATTAATACTTACCTCTGGATTAAGATTAAATTTGACTTTATGGAACTTCGTATATATGCAATGCAGACTGATTGGCTTTAGACATTGAACTCTTATGTGCTTTGTAGAGGTGAAAACTAAAAGAGAAATAGGATAATTTATATTTTATTAATATATTACAATCATGCTTATAATGTTTGTTCATTGTAGAAGTATCAACATCAAGAAATAAAAGATAAAATGACATACAGTCCTATCACCCAGAAATTTCCAATGTTATCATATAAAAGTCTATCTTTCCAGACAAAGGAGGCATTCAATACATGGAAGCTATCAGAGTAGGCTTTAGTTTAGTGAGCCCCCAATTATAATACACCTAATAATATAATAGCAAGTTGCTATTTTTATTACAAAAATGTACAAGATTATAATATTGTGAATATTTGCATTTTATTAATATATTTTTAATATTTTTGTTAATTAGAATTTGATGAGATTCTGTATACATACGTATATACATCAGGATTTGTTTATGTAAGAAATATGGTTAAGTGAGTCATATACTATCTATTATTAATTTTCTTATAATTTAAAATGAAGCAATTCCCAGTAGAACCATTTAAAATGCAGTGAGCATGTATTAGAGAAAGTTACGGTACATAAGAATGTTTGTGAAACAAGATTTCATCAAAAATGTATTTAGACTAATATAAATTTGGCTCAGCCATGAACTGCATGGCTACTTTATGCCATTCATATGGAAGAAAATCGAAGTATTGAGTAAGTGGGTAAAAATGTTTAAAGTTCTTTTCAATTCAGAAATTATGTGTTACTAAAAATCTTCCCTTAATATCAGATTATAGAATCACAGATTATTAGAGTTAGAAAGGACATAGACATCTCTTTGCAGGGGATTTTAGTCTCCAAACATCAGCAATATAAGCTCTCATATTTCTATACTAATATTTATACTGTCTGAAGAATAAAATGAAAATCACTGTCTCATATCTGCTGTTTTCTAGAAATATATGTTTTCTCATACTTAGAAATTCCTTTGATGTTTCTTTGAAAAAAGAATGCTTGTCTTCAGAATAATCACATTTATTCCATTTTAATTTGATTTTTGTTTTTGAGATAGAGTCTCAATCTGTTGCCAGGCTGGAGTGCAGTGGAGCAATCTCAGCTCACTGAAACGTCTACCTCTCAGATTCAAGTGATTCTCCTGTCTCAGCCTCCCAAGTAGCTGGGACTACAGGTCCACACCACCATACCCAGCTAATTTTTGTATTTTTAGTAGAAACGGGGTTTCACCATGTTGGCAAGGATGGTCTTGATTTCCTGACCTCATGATCCACCTGCCTCAGCCTCCCAAAGTGCTAAGACTACAGGCTTGAGCTACTGTGGATGGCCTTAAATTGATTTTTTACTCCACGAAGTTACTAAACAATTACTTGTCCCAGAGAACTTTAAGAAAGACCTCTGTAGTTACTAATATTTCAAAATTTCTTATTTTGGACTTGATCATCTCTATTTAAAATAAGTTTAATAATGGGGATAAATTCAACAAAAAAATCCACTTTCAGCATGTATTCATATAAATTGTAGACTCTGATAAAGTTGATATTTGTCAAATGTGACACATTTTGAGACAAGTCCTCTTTCTCCTCTGTATGTTTTAAAGTAGATTGGTTTGGATTTTAAGTAGCAAATAACCCTTTTTTCCAGAGTCTTTGATATAGGTAGGATTATGACTCTATTGTAGCAATGTGCTACAGTCCCACAATTTTAGAAGACCACTTACGGTTCAGGCCCACCAGTGCTAGACAATCTCTTTGGCATTGATTTGCTACTTAACCTCCATTGAGTTTTTAGGTGTACACAAGCAAGTCCCTTAACTACTAAGTGTCTCCTAGTGATCCAATTATTTCTTCTTACTTCACCCACTGACTTAGATTTTCAAAACACCTCATTGCCACAAACAAATATTTAATTATGTAATTAATATAAAATTTGCTGTTATTCATAATTATCAGTATCAGATATTAAAGTTTGCTGATGGCTCGAAAAGGTGGCATCCCATTACCTGATCACGATTCTATAAAATAGTTGGCAAAACTACTGTACTTTACAAATAGTATGTAGACTTGTTCATCTTGCCCTTAGAGCTCATTTTAATGTGCTCTAGGAGCAAGTGAATCATAATTGTATTTCAAGGCAAAGAATTTTGCACTCACCTAAGTCAAATCACTAAAAACAGACTCAAGATTTTCTGAAGACTGGTACTTATTCTGAGAGTTGTGGTAGCTGAAGTAGTGAAGTGAGGTAGTGAATTGTGGATACTAAGTGTAATGTGACATCATTTATACCCACAGTTATAAGAAAATGCTTACTATACATTTTTATAATTTAACAGTACTTCTTTTTCAAATCCCTTATTTGTTGGTGAGATGTGAGGCCTTTTTGTTCAGAAAGAGATAAGTAGAAGGAATTTTTACAGAAGGAACTACAAAGTTACATGGAAAAAATAATAAATAGTGGGAGGGCAAGTAAATGGAGCCAGTAATTTAACCAAAAAACATAGCTTTGATTTTTTTTCTACATTATTATTTTTTTCTATGAGGAAAAGGGACCTTTTACTTTTTAATGTAAAAATAAAAGTTATTACAGTTGAGAAAACTCCTTTTGGTTTACAATTCAAAACAAACACAGGTAGCTATATGAGGATATGATGTATCACACATAAATTAATTAGTAAAACATAGTATTAGATATATTACATTAAATTACTTACTCAATATATTACACATACACATTTAAGTTTGAAGCACAAATGCTATGCATTTGCTGGAGGTCACTCTGTAAACCAGACATGCAGCAACACCAAAGGACTAATAAAACGACCAGGTACCTTTGTAAAGAACTTTAGGGAAGAATATAATTCGGTCCATTCAAACTGGTGAATCAACTAAATTCAAAAGGAATGGTAGAAATGTAATGATCCAAAAAACATTTGGGAGAATGGTATTAATGTTAAAGGCATTTCTCTTTGAAATTTTAAATAAAAAATCTAATTAGTATACAATTTCTTTTCAAAATCTATTACCATATTAAGATTAAAATGTTTCTTTCTCTCCATTTATGTTGCTGGCACAATCTTCCTCCTTTCTGTTTTTTTTTTTGTTTGGCTGAGTGCAGTGGCTCACACCTGTCATCCCAGCACTTTGGGAGGCCAAGGCTGGCAGATCTCTTGAGCTCAGGAATTTAAGACCAGTCTGTCTCTACAAAAACATATTAATATGTAAAGTAGCCAGGCATGTTGGTGTACACCTGTAATCCCAGCTACTGGGGAGGCTCAGGCATGAGAATTGCTGATCCTGGGAGGCGAAGGTTGCAGTGAGCTGAGATTGTACCACTGCACTTCAGCCTGGGTGATAGAGCAACAATCTTGTCTCAAAAAGAAAAAAAAATTAAAAAAACAGTCTTCATTCATTCATTCAACACAAATGCTCTATAAGCATTTAGTACATGACAGGCCCTATGCCATACTCTGAATACAAAACACATACTCACTGTTCTCAAAGAATTTGCTGTTGAGTGATGGACGTAGATGCATAGAGATGCAATTCTAGCACATCATGATGAGTGCTCTTATAGGAACAGTAATAAAAAGGGAATACTGATAGGGATGCGCAATCCAGACATAAAGTATCCAGGAGGGATTCCTGAGCAATGACCTCTCGTATGAGGACAACTCTCATAGGAGTTGTCCAAAGACGAGTATGTGTGAAGAAAGGAAAAGGGAGAACATTTTCAGGAAAATAAAACAGGAAGTACTTTGAGAAAAATGCAGATTTTTTCGTCATCTGTTTTGTAGTATTTAAGTCATGAGGTTTGAGAGATAAGGCTAGAGTAAATTACAATTGAACCATGAAGAGCCTCACCTTATTGTCAGCTTAATGAGAAAGCTGTAAATAACTTCTCAGGGGTGTAACATGATCCTATTTATGGATTAGGAGGCTCCCTCAGTAACAGTAAGTAGAACAGATTTAAGGAGATAGGTTAGATGCAAAGAAGCAAGTTGGAACAGATATCGGGGAGAGAAATGGTGTCTGAAATAAATTAATGAAAATTTGAGACAGGAAAAGAAGAATAAAAATATAGTCTATTCTTAGGAATTGATGGCAGATGGAGGATAAGAGAGAGGAGTGATGATGGAGTCAGGATTACATGTTTCACCCATGATAGGTCTGTATGTCTGTTCATTCATAGATGACCATAGACTAATAGATGACCATAAAAAGAACCTGAAGTGTAGAAAAGGTTTCTAGAAGGTAAATACTATAAAATTTCTGATCACCCTTTAAAAAAAGACAAACTCAGCTTTCAAAACTTCTTTTGACTATAACTTAAAAGAAACATTTTACGTAATGATCCAGTATACATACATGCACATATGCAACAGAAATGAAAATTTTAGAAAATAATTAACCTTACTACCTGTAGTGTACCCTAACATTTTCTTTCCCATTTCATTTTTGAAGAAAAGTCACCACCTGCTAAATTGATCACAGCTAGTCTTCTGAAGGAAAATAATTGTGTTATCTTGATAGGTTAGATAATCCGTTGATTTCAAAACCAGAAAGAACTCTAGACGATAGTCAGTCATGGTATTTTCTATTTATCTGTGTCTTCTCTATGGCAGCCACATCAGGCAGCATGAGGGGACATAAGTATATGCCTTGTGGATTCAGACTGCCTGTGTTTGCAATCTGGATCTTCAGTCAGGTACTTAAGTATTTGATGTATTAACTAAAGGAAATAGCCTTATCTTAGTGTTATAAGAAGACCTGATAACCTATTAATGAAAATGCTAAAGCTTTTAGCATAGGTCCTGGAACTGCCCTATAAATGTAATCACTATGCATTTATATAACGGGTTAAGTCTTGGCCTTGAGGGAATTTGTTGACAGTTTACATAAAGATGGATCAATGTAAGTTCATTACCACTTTTGAAATAATTCCTGTGGCATTCCCAGACAGTCATTGTCATCTTTACCTGCAGATATGTCCATAAATATCACAGATACCAGTTTTTAAATAGAAATCTCTTGTCCTCGGAGGCAATGCAAAAATGATAATAAATTACACTGATTTTTGTTTTTGCTAATTATGTTTTGTTTATCTGAATAAGTGTGTATAAATAAGATATATTTCAGAAAAAGTTGTCTGATTATAATTGCTATTCTTTTTAAAGATCTGTATAGGTCCAGCAAGATTAAAGGCAAGTGAATTAAGATTTGGGTGCCAAACACTTTTCCTAGTTGTTTTACATGCATTATCTGTAATATGTGTAGGGATCTTACAAGGTAAAAGTTGTTGTCGGAATTTTATAAATAATGATATTAAGGCTTAAAAATATTACACAAATTTTTCAAACAAACAGCTCAGTCAATGATGCAGTTAGAAGGTAAATATAGATGGCTGGTCATGCTCTTAAAGTTTTAAGTTTCAGTTAAAATGAATGATGAATATTATAATTAATTTCTGCAGCTTCCATACAGTGCAATAATCATTGACACTAGTTGTTACTGAAATGTTAAATAAGTCAAATCAATAGTTCAGAGCCACTTAACTGTGGAAGTGCAACTTGAACCTGCATGAGGAAACTTAATTAAACTTATATAAAAGAACTTGGGAAAAATTATGCTAAAACATTTGGTTCTTTGCTGTAAGTACCCCAATCAAAAGTCTAATAGTAAAAAAATTCAGGATAATAAGTTGTAAATTATATAAAATTATGAAAACATACCAGAATAGGCAAATTTCATACTGTTTTCCATGTAAGAGAGGTTGGGTGTATTTATATAATCTGTAAAACTTAATTTTTCTTCAAATATTTGTTTTATGTAAAATTTGTATTTATATAATCTCTAAAAATTTTTACTGTGGTCAAAGAATTTGTTTCATCTATTGAAAAACTTTGAAATATTTTATCAAAATCAGTATTGATTGTTTACTGTAACCTTTTTAGCAAAATATGCCAGGATTTCAGTCAAATGACACTTGTGCTTCAGAGAGGTTTATGTTTTGTTTTGTGTTTTGTTAATAAATTATATAATTCAGAGGCATATAAAAATAGCTGTGGATTATACTTGGTCCATTAAATAACTCAGTCATGGAGTGTTCTTCCTTATGATACACTTTTAGATCTTTGTTGATTATCAGCATCCTGCCCTGAGAACCTGCTCTGTTTAACCCCATCCTTAGAGAGTACTATGATAGTCAGTTACATTTAAAAAACTTCTTTATCACATGAACTACTAAGCCAAATACTTTCATATAGGTGAGTTAATGACCTGGAAGCAGCTTATTTAGATGTTTTAGCATAGGATTTAACATAAAGACCCCAATTCCTGTTCTAATCCTGAAATTTCTACCTGGATAACTGAACTGATTACTTGATATTTTTGGATCCAGTTTTCCCTCATCTGTAAAACAAGGATTGATTTGAGACTATTTTTTCTTCACATTGAAGAATCTAAGCTTCGGTGTCATTCTAAACTTAATTTTTATTCCTAAGATATCTTCTTTGTGAAAAATTAGGATACTGTTGTGATGTATTCAGCAGATGTCTTTTGACCACAATTTATAAGCCAGAAAAGTATCAAATGCATTATTACAAAATGTTTTGCAATTTGAATATAGAAATGAAAATTTTATTTATTTGTGTTTCTGTTTACTCTAAATTTACATTATCAGAAATCACTCTTTAGAGTCTAGTTGTTTAAAAGGTGTTTGTGAAATGTATTATTTCGCTAGGTTGCAAATTATTGTGTCTAATTATTTGATTAAAGTGTCGTCACAATTACTTTTATAGAGAATTTAAAAATAACAAAATACATAATACCTTAGAAAATCTACTGGAATTTGGAGTAATCACATCCATGTATATAAAAAACTTATTAGAATTCTTATATTTATAAATTTTCTGTAAATTTATAGATACATTTTTATAATGTGTTGAGGGACACAAATGTATTTCTTGTTTACTTGGAGATAATAAAAGAATAACCTAATAACTAAATATTTAAAAATCCCTTTTAATGAATTGTTATATTATTTTCTTAGTGTCTTGAAAATCAAAATCTTCTAATAAACTGAAGACGGCATGGTAGTTTAATATTGAATGTGCAAGCAAATAAAGTGCTTATTTTACCAACCACATTAGTGAGAAAGGAAGTGTTATCTGTAAAACAGAAGGAAAACTTTAGTAGGAAAATCTTGCATGCAAGTAATTGTGTGCTCGGAAACAGAGACAGAAAATTCATTCGCATCTCAAACAAAATGACCATTATATTTGTTCTCTTCAGCTGTTTCTTCATTGCTTAAGCTAGTATTTCTTAGTTCTAAAAGTTTCTAGAACATATCTCTTCTCAAGGACAACATCGAATACCTCTGGATATGTTTTAGTTGGCAGTATCTTGCACAATATGTTTCCAAATCTCACCTTTAAAAAGATATTTTTGCTAATGTTGTTACTTTCTTAGAACTTCCACCTCAAAAGATATTTTTCACTTGCAGCTGGCAAAATTTCAGGGTATGTGTTTGCATTCACGTTAATCTATTGGTGTCTCTTCTTACCATTTTCTGGCTCTTAATGACTCCTATGGCCATTACCTAAAATTGATCTATAAAAATTCTGCTTTAAAAAAGAAAACCACCTCACTTAGGTCTCTCTGACACCTGCATTCAGATGAAACAAGGTACACAATTACGTAGAAATCTGTATTTCCCCATAAATTTTTTCAAATCAACAGTGTCCTTTACTCTAAAAGTAGTGAGGAATTATATAGAAGTGGTTATATTTTAAAAAATTACTCTTTTCAACTGTGCAGTTAATTTGCATGCTCTTCTGTATATAGGATATATTCTACCATCTGGTCATTCCTCTGTTCCCGTGCCTGTGCCTATATGTAACTCTGCATGAATACCTGTCTACTCTTTTCCAGCCTCCCTCCTATTTTCTAAGATTGTGGTCAGTCGTTATCTCCTTCTGGAATCTTCTTTGGACTCCACATTCTTTCCAACTATAATCCACTCTGCCTATTGCTGTCACTGCCATGCATTTTAATTTTAATTTTTCTGGTTTTGTGTCCATTATATGTTATTTGTGGATCGTGACATTCTTGAGGGTTTCAGGGCCAGCACATTGGCTGATACGTAGTAGGTAAAAATTATTATTTATTAAAGAAATTTCCTGTGTTTCATACATGGGTTTTGAAAAAAACACAGATACACACAGTGGCTTTTGGCTAGGTCCTGAGGATGTATGAATTGGAGGAACATGTGACTTATGTCATCTTGGCAACTTTTCTTCACACTCAGTTAAAACTCCAACTATTGAAAGTAGCAACAATTAGGTGCGAATTCTTAATAAAGCTGACTTCCACTGACTAACTTTTCCAGTTTTCCCATCAAACTGATTTCTTTGTATAACATTTGAAACAGCAACCAAATACCATTTTTATGTTTAGTTCTAAGTTATGCAGTTTAGGGAAAACATGTTGAAACTAAACATTTTTGCAGCAGAACAATATGTAGAACCTGCCTTAAAATATATTTAAGATTCATTTTTAAAAGTATACACTTTATATTATTTTTGTAAGATGAACGTAAGAACACACTCTTGTAGACCTTATTCATAGCCTACTAAGTTGCCCACTTTCTTTTCCCTCTATTCTTATATTTGGAAGGTGACCTGCATGATTGTACTGGCTTAATGCTAAAAAGTAATTTGTACTCTCATAAATCAGAGTGTCATATACGAATTAATGTTTTGTTTTCTGTGCTATGGCTGAGCATTACTCACAAAATACTTTTATGAAAAAAAGTTTAAAAGTATATAGTTCTAATTTTATAAGAACTTCTTTGCAATATTTACCAAAATGCATTCTTTTTTTTTTATTTTTTATTGTGTTTTAGGTTTTGGGGTACATGTGCAGAACATGTAAGATAGTTGCACAGGTACACACGTGGCAGTGTGTTTTGCTGCCTTCCACCCCTTTACCTACATTTGGCCTATCTCCCCATGCTATCCCTCCCCAGCACCCCCACGCTGTCCCTCCCATATTCTCTCCAATAGACCCCAGTGTGTAGTACTCACTTCCCTGTGTCCATGTGTTCTCATTGTTCATCACCCGCCTATGAGTGAGAATATACGGTGTTTCATTTTCTGTTTTTGTGTCAATTTACTGAGAGTAATGTTCTCCAGATTCATCCATGTCCCCACAAAGGACACAAACTCATCATTTTTGATTGCTGCATAATATTCCATGTTGTATATGTGCCACATTACAAATTCATCCATGCCAGATTCATCCATGTCCCTAGAAAGGACATGAACTCATCATTTTTGATTGCTGCATAATATTCCATGTTGTATATGTGCCACATTATAAATCTGGTTGTCTCCAGATTTTTTAATGATCGC
>CM052660.1:47437817-47453301 GCA_028533165.1 Leontopithecus rosalia | reverse complement strand
CTGTTTACAATAGCAAAGACCTGGAACCAACCCAGATGCCCATCGATGATAGACTGGACTGGGAAAATGTGGCACATATACACCATGGAATATTATGCAGCAATCAAAAATGATGAGTTCGTGTCCTTTGTAGGGACATGGATGAATCTGGAGAACATCATTCTCAGCAAATTGACACAAGAACAGAAAAGGAAACACCATATGTACTCACTCATAGGCAGGTTATGAACAATCAGAACACATGGACCCAGGGAAGGGAGTACCACACACTGAGGTCTATTGGGGGAAATAGGGGAGGGACAGCGGGGGGGAGAGTGGGGGAAGGATGGCATGGGGAGAAATGCCAAATATGGGTGAAGGGGCAGAAGGCAGCAAAACACACTGCCACGTGTGTACCTATGCAACTATCTTGCATGTTCTGCACATGTACCCCAAAACCTAAAATGCAATAAAAATTTTTAAAAAAAGAGTGAAAAAAAAAGAAATCTCCATTATGCATTAGAGGGGATTTCAATAAGAATATGTACACCCTATCACATTTTATCAAACTGAAAACTGATGACGCAACATTTTCATAGGTACAGAGCAAGTTTAATTCATTTAACTCATGACAGACTTCAAGTGTCTAAGAATAATTATCAAGTATTCCTTTAAAATTTTTTCTTTACAGGCTAGTCATCCTTACTTCCTTCAAGTAATTGTTAATTTGCTTGATGCCAGGAGCTCTAGATTACGTATAACTCATTTTACTAATTTCCATTATAATATATATTTCTTATATACCATTTGCTTCCTCAAAATCCACAGGTCAGTTTCTGCCACCAAGTTTTGAGGTATATTCTGATTAGTGAACAAAATCAGGTAGAAAACTCTTTTATTAAAAGTAACCAAAACATAGTTGGGAGGGAGTGGTTAGGGCACACATTTTTTACTTTTGTTTATCTCTTAGCCACTACTAAGTACTGTCACAAATAATCCTATAAAATGCTTCTCCTACACTTGAATAATCAAATTTTGAGGTTATATGTAGAATTTCACAATTACCCTTTTATTCCTATATTTGACAAATGTTACCACTTAGACACTGGTTTTCTGTTTCTTGTGTGGTAGTGGATAGACTTTTACCTATATTTACCCTAACAAATGAATTGATCAGCTATATGTTGCACAGAGGTCCTGTTAATTTTCTTCTATTCTTCCTTTAGTACGTGTGCTACTGAAGCAATCGCCAGCTATTGTTGAAGAATTGATATGTCCTCGTAAGAACAGAAGAGAGAGAGAATCACAGGAATAAAGTTGGTAAGCCAATTTTTTTTTCCTAATTCCTATCCTTTCCTTTAGTTCTCATCTTCCATTCTAGAGCTGATTCACAGGAATACTTCAAATACTTCTTGGACAGATCTTTCTGGAGTCCCTTCAAAAATTCCTGTTTATAGACACACATAGGATATGAGAGGGCCAAAATTCTTCATGAGTCCAATTCTTCTGTTAGAACTCAAGAAAGGAGACTAGATTGGAGAGTTGGATTATATTTTTTGAGTCCTGTTTAAATAATGATATACACCACATGTGCACAATTAGATGCTGTCCCAAGTTAAAGAGTTCTGTCCGCTTTCAAAATTCAGGTCCACCTGGAACCTTAGAATGTGAGCTCATTTGGAAATTTGTTTTTGCTGATGTAATTAGTTAAGATGAGGTGATACTGGAGTAGGTTGGTCCCTAAATCCAATCACTGATGTCTTTCTAAGAAAGGAAAAAAGAAAAAATTCAGACACAGAGACACAGAAGCACACAGGGAAGAAGGTCAGGCAAAGGAGGAGGTGAGATAGGAACAAAGCAGCTACAAGCCAACCAAGACCAAGGATCCCTTGGAAGACTGGAAGAGGCAAGGAAAGTTCTGACCCTAGAGCCCTCAGAGGAAGCACGGCCCTGACAACACCTGGATTTCACACTTCTAACATCCAGAACTATAAAATACAGTTCTGTTATTTTTAAGCCACCAGGTGTGAGGTAATTTGTTGCAGCAGCTCTAGAAAACAAATATATACGGTGCACAGGACTGTTCTTTCCAATAGGTCTGAAGGAGATGTGTATATAAACATCTCCTTGTATAAATAAATATAAAAAAGATTAAATTTAACAGATGTATAGATTCATAAACATTTGGCAGATTTACACATTTATAAATATAAAACAGATTTATGTAGTTTTATAAATATAAAATATTTATATATTTTGTAAATATAAATATATCCATAAAAGTCTAATTTTTAATTACTAAAGTTTTTTCTATAGGCTCTCAATAAGGCAAATATGTAATGATCAAGCAGAATAATTTTCCTTTATTATTATAAAACAGTAATACAGCTTTTCATTTATAGATTATAAAGAATCACTGTGGGCAATTAAATAAAAGCCTTTTCAAAATGGTATAAAATTAAAACTATAGTACTCCAACAAGGGATTGTGGGACATTTCTTGTTTGAAAGTATTTATCATATTATAGTTTACACAAAATATCCACTTTTATATTCCTACATTAATATACTCAGCATTTAGCTCTGGACTCCAGATGATTGAACTGTAGCCATTTATTTTGACTTAATATTTTTTCTTCATTTAGAAAATCCAAAGTTTTATTTAAAATGTGCAATTTTCAAATTCTAAAGCTTGTACTGAGAAGAAAAAATAGAATGGTAACATTTTTAAATGTTTAATAAAGGTAATGCATCACATTTAATATATCCAGAATCTTATCCAACTGATATTTATTAAATATTTGTGAATTATTCCTTTAAAGTAAAATTTTAAGCAGATACATGCATAGGCATACATGTACATACATGGTTCAATATGATGTTTCATTCCCTGCCTATAATTTCATGGGTAAAAAGAATACATATTTATGCTGAACTGAAACCTTCTTGCTTTCTAAAAGGAAGGCCAGGCACACACATTTCTAAGTGCAACCAGAGCAAATACAAATACATTTACATTCTTTTGTCTTTTGACCTTTTCAAGAAACATCCTGTAAGGCTATCTGGGTTACATTTGATTAGCTTTCAAATGTTTTAGCAGGTTTTGTGAACCTTTGTTTTAAATCTTTGATATGGTTTGGCTGTGTCCCCACCCTGTATCTCATCTTGAATTGTAATTACCATAATCCCCATACTTTGTGGGAGGGATCTGGTGGGAAGTAATTTAATCATGGGAGCTGTTACTCTTAAAGCTTGTTCTTGTGATAGTGAGTTCTCACAAGATCTGATGGTTTTATACAGGTTTTTTTTTCCTTTTTGCTCAGCACTTCTTCCTATTGCCATGTGAAGAAGAATGTGTTTACTTTTCCTTCTGATATGACTGTAAGTTTCCTGAGGCCTCCCAAGCCCTGTGGAACTGTGAGTTCATTAAACCTCTTTTCTTTATAAATTACCCAGCCTTGGGTATGTCTTCATAGCAGTATGATAATGGACTAATACAGAAAACTGGTACTGCAGAGAGTGGGGTGCTGCTGTAATGATACCCAAAAATGTGGAAGCAACTTTGGAACTGGGTAACAGGCAGAGGATGGGAAATGTTTAGAAGGCTCAGAAGATGACAGGAAAATGTGGGAAAGTTTAGAACTTCCTAGAGATTTATTGAATGGCTCTGACCAAAACACTGACAGTGATAAGGACAATGAAGTCAAGATTGAGGTCTTCTCAGATGGAGAGGAAAAATTTATTGGGAATTGTAGTAAAGGTCACTCTTTTTTTTTTTTTTTGAGATGGAGTTTCTCTCTTTTTACCCAGGTTGGAGTGCAATGCCGCAATCTCGGCTCACTGCGACCTCCACCTCCTGGGTTCAGGCAATTCTCCTGCCTCAGCCTCCTGAGTAGCTGGGATTACAGGCACGCACCACTGTGCCCAGCTAATTTTTTCTATTTTTAGTAGAGACAGGGTTTCACCATGTTGACCAGAATGGTCTCGATCTCTTGACCTCGTGATCCACCCGCCTCGGCCTCCCAAAGTGCTGGGATTACAGGCTTGAGTCAAGGTCACTCTTGCTATGTAAAGAGACTGGCAGCATTTTGCCCTGCCCTGGAGAACTGTAGAACTTTAAACTCGAGAGAGATGATTTAGGGTATCTGGTGGAAAAAAATTCTAAGTTGCAAAGCAATCAAGAGGAAGCAGAGCATAAAGGACTTCAAAAGTTGCAGCCTGATGTGAGAGAAAAGAAAGCCTCATTTTCTGGGGAGAAATTCAAGCCAGCTGCAAAAATTTGCAAAAGTAAGGAGGAGCCAAATGTCAATCTCCAAGACACAGGGAAAAATTCTCCATGGCATGTTAGAGACCTTCACAATAGCCTGTCCCATCACAGGCCTGGAGGCCCAGGAGGGAAATGTGGTTTTGTGCCCCCAATCCCACAACCCATGCAGCCTCAAGTCATGGTGCCCTGCATCCCAGCTGCTTCAGCTCCAGCCACAGCTAACAGGGGCCAGTGTACAGCTCAGGCTATTGCTTCAGTGTATACAAGCCCCAAGCCTTGGCAGCTTACACATGGTATTGGGCTGGCAGTCCCAAACCTCTATTCTTGACTTCTGGGAACCTCAATCAAGATTTTAGAGGTTGTATGGAAACGCCTGGATATCCAGACCCAAGTTTGTTGTGGGGGCAGAGCCCTCATGGAGAACCTCTCCTAGAGCAATGTGGGAAGGAAATGTGGGGTTTGAGCCCCCACACAATGTCCCCACTGGGGTACTGCCTGGTGGAGCAGTGAGAAGAGGGCCACCATCCTCCAGACCCCACAGCGTTAGATTCACCCACAGCCTGCACTGTGCACCTGGAAAAGCCACAGACACTAAATGCCAACCTATGAAAGCAGGTGAAGAGGGGGCATAGTCTGCAAAGCCACAGGAGCAGAGCTGCCCAAGGCCATGGGAGCCCACCTCTTGGATTGATGTGACCTGGATATGAAACACAGTGTCAAAGGAGATAGTTTTTGAACTTTAAGGTTTAATGACTGCCCTATTGGATTTCTGACTTGAATGAAGCCTGTAACCCCTTTGATTTGGCCTATTTCCCCTATTTGGAATGGGTGTATTTTACTAGTGATGGTATCCCCATTGTACCTAGGATGTAAGTAACTTGCTTTTGATTTTACAGGTTCACGGGCAGAAGGAACTTGGTTTGTCTCAGATGAGATTTTGGACATGAGTACATGCTGGAATGAGTTAAAACTTTGGGCAACTGTTGGAAGGGCATGATTGTGTTTTGAAAAGTAAGCACATGAGATTTGGGAGAGATGGGGGGTTGAATAATATGGTCTGGCTGTGTCCCCACCCAAATCTCATCTTGAATTGTAGTTTCCATAATCCTCATGTGTCATGGAAGGGACCCAGTGGGTGGTTATTTAATCATGGGGGTGGTTACCCTCATTCTGTTCTTATAATAGTGAAAGAATTTTTGCTAGATGTGATGGTTTTATAAGGGGCGTTCCCCCTTAGTTCAACACTTCTTCTCCCTGCTGCCATGTGAAAAAGGACACATTTACTTCCCATTTTGACATAATTGTAAGTTCTTGAGGCCTCCCAAGCCCTGTGGAACTGTGAGGTTATTAAACCTCTTTTCTTTATAAATTACCCAGTCACAGGTATTTTTTCACAGTGGTGTGAGAATGGACTAATACAATCTTTTTCTGCTTTTGTTTCTTAGGGATGTATTTCACGTCACGGTAAGAATAATGACGTATAAATCAGTCTTGTTAAGACTTCTGTGTATCATGAATTCAGCAGCTAATTCAAAGCATAATATTGTATATGGTAGAAAACTATCTACTGCAGTTGACTAATTTCAACTCTAACTATCTAAATGACAAAAAAATGAGCCATCAACATCAGCCCTCCTGAAAAACGTGTGCACTATTTTACTGATGAACAGTAACAACAATGAGCAATATTAGGAAGACTAAAACCCATAATGTAAGGTACTGTTTGACAGCCAAGACTTTAACAATGTCCTACTCTTTCTATTACTTCTAGATACTTCATTGTTCTTCTAACTTCAGCCCTCTTAATCTTTCACATTGCATTCCTATATTGCACCATTTCAGAATTTTCTGTCTCATAGCTGTAATGATACCAGATATTCCTTTGTGCACGGACCACCTGCTGTTGTTCTCAGCTCAGTTTTGGAGAAAACTGGCTTATGCAAAATTTTTTTTTTCTTCTAGTAAATGAAAACCAATTTGCAATATGTTTCCATGGGAAAAATTCTAGCCATAAAAATTATATAACTACATGCAAAATTGCTAAACCACATTTTTAAAAATACTTAAAATTTAATGATAAATCATAATCATAAGCCCATCAAGTAGCATCATAATGAAAATTGTGAACACCAAAGTATGTGCTACAGGGAAAAATGTAATCCAAAAGTTGTCAAACAGTCTACAAAGTCTATAAAATCTATGTATTGAACTTCTACTATGCATTCGGCACTGTTTTATGCCCAAGCATAATACAATATTCCTGTTTCAAGTGCAGAAGTTTGGGCTGTATATGGGATGTGGTTACCATATATCAATGGCCACTGAATAACAATAAAACTCACATTCTGTTCTCATGAAGGCATGCCTACAATGGCTACTGCCAAATGAGACTCCATTTTACAATAGCGTGTACATTTCTTATGTATGTTTTATGTATCTCCCTTATTTAACGAATGTCTCTCCATATGCTTTTCTCTTATTAGAGTTGAGTATTCTGTTCTTCTCTACTTTTAGACAACTAACTTTTATTGTTTATTCTATAAACTCTCCGTTTGTTTCTCATCAATCAATGTTGGGCATAAAGCCAGGTCCAACAGCAGTGCTTAGTCCATGGAGAATTACCTGTTTTCACATTACCATAAGACTATCGTAAAAATTTTCCAATGTGTGAATGCAGTCCTTAGAAAACTTTAATCATTACACATTTCCTTTGGCATTAACATTAAATATCCGGCTAACATATAAAGCTTTTCACAATTTAACTTAATACAAGCTATCTTCATCCCATACCATTCACTCAGCCTCAAAACTTAAAACTACATAACCATCCATCGTTCTTTGCCTTTTTCTCTGACTGCCAGGCTGTCTCTAAGTTACATCAGCTAGATTACTCAAGCGTTATCTCTTTTATACACCCGCTGGGATGCTTGCAGAGTAAATCTTCCCTATGGCTAATAGTTTATATAAACATCTATCATAGTTTATGTTTTTAGTTATATATTAACTTGCAAAACTAGTTCTCTGCTTGTAGGAATTCACCATACATGCTTCCCTCTGACTTCCTTCAAAACATACTTCAGTGACAAAACTCAGCAGGCACTGTAGCTTAGTAGTTAAAACAACATATTCAGGGACCAGGATTCTTGCCTCTGAATCCCAGGGCCAAGAAGTAGCTGTCTGACCTTGAGCAAGTTACTTGAACTTTCAGTATCGTAAGTTTCCATAGAAGTGTGCTCATACTAGTGTACAACAAGTTTTAAATTTTGTTGTTTCATTCAACATCTTTCCATTGTAACATTGATGAGAAAAAACAAATTTCTGGTGGGGGCCACCTTATGTATCGAGTTTGCACCTTCTCCCTTTATCTGCGTAGGTTTTCTGTGGGTACTCTGGCTTCCTTTCGTATCTCAAAGACACGTATGTCATGTTCATTGGTGTGTCTACATGGTCCTAAAATGAGAGAGAGAGAGAGAGACCGACCGAGAGAGACCGAGAGAGACCTTAATAGAATAGTGACATGTACAAGTTTGTTCCCACCTTGTACCCTGAGTTGCCCAGAGTGGCTCTGGCCAACTATAACAGGAACAAGAAGGCAATAATTATCTTGCTTGTATTAATCTTTCTTCAATGTACATATAGCTCACAATTATTTTCATATTTAATATTATAAATATTTTTATCTTTACTTAGATGCTTGTTGATGTTTTCATGACATAGGAACTTAACTCTTATTTATATCAATTGGCTTACGATCAAGTTTATTCCTATGTAAGTTGTTTTGCATGAAGTCAGAGTTGTCAAGAACCTATTAAGGATGTTAAGTGAGGATTTACAGTATACAATTCTTGAGTTATTTGGAGAAAAATGACAATATAATTAGACCCATAATGTAAAGATTTTAGAGACTGATATGAATTCAGTGTTTTTCGTTGGTTTGTTTTTTGTTTGGTTGGTTTTATTTTGTATTTGAGATGGAGTCTCTGTCACCAAGGCTGGAGTGCAGTGGTGGTGTGATCTTGGCTCACTGCAGCCTCCATCTCCTGGGTTCAAGTGATTCTCCTGCCTCAGCCCCCTGAGTAGCTGGAATTACAGGCATGTGCCACCACGCTCAGATAATTTTCATATTTTTAGTAAAGATGGGGTTTCACCATGTTGGTCAGGCTGGTCTCAAACTCCTGACTTTGTGCTCCACCCACCTCAGCCTCCCAAAGGGCTAGGATTACAGGCATGAGTCACCACACCCAGCCAAAGTCAGAGCATTATGAAAATATTAGAAAAAAAATAGGTGGAGGATAGGAAAGAAATAAGGAAAATAAATATAAAAGGTATTTATTTCAAGAAAGAATAATTCCTGTATGTAATCGTAAGATTGTAGTAATGGACAGATTTACTATAAAATCTATTCCAGTACTCAGATGAAGGAACTGAAGGCCTATTAAGTCACACAAGTTTAAAAGCAGACACAGGAATAAACTATTTCACTGGTCTCTTTACCCAGAGGTTTTTGTATTATCTTTTACTAAAATCTGCAATGTGTTTTCCTTATATCAAACTTGTTCTTAACATTTTTAGACATTCTGTGACCCTTTGTTGACTACTTGATTTAGCTCTATTTGCCATTATTTTAAATGTATATGATAAGCCTACATTGAAGTTTTCGAAATAAAAACATACCCAAGCTATTCCTATCCACAAATTTGAGAATAAAAAAGGATAAATAACAACAGTCTAATTTCAATATTAAAAGGGAGATAGTTGAACTAAAACAGAAGAATAAACGGAGTATAAAGCAGACACTAAGATTTTCATAATTTCATAAGAATTGTGGTTTCTTAACTAGATTCATTCATTTAATAAACTGTTACTAAATACCTGCTATGTGCCTGACTCATCTATTCATTAGCAAGATTAACAGGCTTCCTACACTCACAATGCTCCCATTTTGCTAGAGAATTCATATTAAGAAAAAAATCATCATGACCATCGTAAAACTTGAAATAGGGAAAAAAGCCACTGAAGTACTTTTGAGAAAGCAGTGATATTACTATATTGCAGGTTTTAAAACATCACTCCAGAAAATTATTAGGAGGCAGTTGGAGAAAGGTAGAGTATATACAAGGAGACAAACCAGATGCTAACGGAACAGAGCACCACATTCCAAGAAACAGGCAAGCAAAACATGGAGCTGGAATCCGAGCTTTTTGCAGAAGATTAAAAGAGAAGCATTGAGAGACTTATATTTGGTATAATAAACAAAATATCATTATGCATTTAACATAGGGAGTGAGGGAATGAAAGGCATCAGAAATAAATTTTATCTCTCTGGCTTAAGATACTAGGTAGAAGACGGTGGCATTTAATGAGATAAGGAAAACGGAGAAATACGTATTTCATTGGAGGAGAGAGATGCAGGATGATCTGAATTTTGAACCAATGAGTTTGAAGTGCACGTGAGGAAATCCCAAGTGTGTGTGTGTGTGTGGGGGGGGGGTTGCTAAACAGCCAAGCCTAACTGGCAACATTCATTGCAAAATCTATTTTTCAGAGAAATGGTGACATTAAGTCTAGAAAGAATGTATTTTGAATAATACCATTTATATTAATGCCCGATAAACAAAGTGCCTAAATCTTTCTTTTTAAATAATCATTCATTAAATGATATTAGAACACAGAATTTCTACTTTACCTCACCTTTCATAAGAGTGACAGCATCATAGCCACTGGCATTCATGCTTGACTACGCAATATCAAAGAATACTCTTCATTGTGTTCATAAACCTCCTCTTAGATGAATAAATACATAAAATGTAATGCCTACCAACATTGTCTAGCAATTATTCTTCTGCAAAGCATGAGTACATATTTGTGCTATTGTGGCCTTAGGTTTAACCTAATTAACTCGGAAAATCGTTTATGCATAACAGCCTATCTTTGATGTACAGGAGCCCATGTCTATTTTCTTTACTTTTTGCATGTTTTACGTAACATTAGCACACAAAAAAATAGTGGTTGCGGTTCTTGGTTCTTAGCACTGCTATTTATCACATCCCTGTCCATGCTGTTTTTTCCACGTGTGGTTTAACTACCAAATTAATCATTTGAGATTAGACCATCTCTTGGATTCATGCTCCTACACCTACAATATCTGAGCTGCCCTTAGGTCTTTATAACTGTATATACAAACACATGTTGTGAACAACACATGTGTAAAGCCTCCGGAATCAGACAATCACATGTTGTCAACACCACATAGGTAAAGCCTCCAGAATCAGACAATCTATATGCAAATATTAAATATTGGTTAAGACCCTGAGAAAGCTTTTTCAACTATTTGTGCATATATTTCCTCATCTGCAAAATGAAACCAATATTAAAACAGAACATCCCCCTTTGGACTATAGTAAGAATTTAATATTTAATTCTTATTAAATTATTATGGTAAGAATTTCATATTTTAAATATTCATTTTTAAAGCATATACAAATTTCTTAGAATTCTTACTAGCAAATGATGAAGGCCTAAGGAACTTTAGTAATTTTTGTATATTTTTTTAAATTTTACCAGGAATGTCAGCAAAGGAGAGTAATTTTATTATACATTAGATTGTTTATATGTAAAATCCTATTACATGAGTTGAGACAGTTAATGAAAATAAAAAATAATCTTCACCGGGTATCCTTATATGTTACTCAGCCTTCAATTTCTCATAGTATCTTGAAGAAAATGTAGCTAGTAGTTACTTTTCAGAATCTGAGAAGTCTTCTCCAAATGTGTGTAATAATTTTTGGCAATGTTGACAAGCTTTAGGACTTTCTGTAAAGTTGGTATTTAATGAGCTAAACTATTGTACTTAACATTTATATCCTAATTTTTGGATGGAAACACACACACATACATATGATAGCCTAGCTTACTTGACCAAAACTGCACAAAAATACATGTTTGCTGCGTTTATCTTGCATTGGTAATGTCAATTTTCTTTCATCTAAATACAAGTGATTTGGAAAATTCCTTACATCAAAGTTCTTCAGCTATTTGTTAATCTTTTTTTTTTTTTTGAAAAGGAGTCTCACTCTGTTGCCCAGGCTGCTGGGGTGCAGTGGTGCCATTTCAGCTCACTGCATCGTCTACCTCCCAGGTTCAAAAGATTCTCCTGCCTCAGCCTCCCCAAGTACATGGGACTACAGGCACCTGCCACCACACTCGGCTAATCTTTTATTTATCTATTTATTTTTAGTAGAAACAGAGTTTCGCTATGTTGGCCAGGCTGGTTTTGAACTCCCGATCTTGTGACTCACCCACCTTGACCTCTCAAAGTGCTGGGATTACAGGGATGAGCCACCACGCCCAGCCTATTTGTTAATCTTGATCATGTAATTTTCAGCTGTTGCGTTGCTCCACGATTTTCACATTCTCTTCTTTTAGTTTGTATCGTGTCAGTTTTTATCTTTTTCATAAAACACTAAATATGTTTACATCATTTTAAAACGTTTCAAACATAAAACAATATCCTAAATAGCTTAACAGTAGCTTCCACACATGTTGGGTATTAATATAAAAACTTTTACATTTGTTATATGATCAATCAGTCTGGCCATATCAGTACTCAATAATAAGAACAGTCACATGTTCAACTCTGTTCAGTCATTAGAGAAGCATATATAAAACATATTCCAAGTAAAGAGATATTATACAGATGAAAAGCTAATAAGCTGAGTGAATGCCAATAGGCTATCGGCTTTGACATTAGATGTTGCTTTGATGTTGCCAATTTCACTTTATATATTATAAGAACTTCCATTTACTATTAGGGTAAATTTCAAACCATAAAATTTAACATTAAATGTAATTTGCAATGTGATCCCAACAATTCAAAATAATTACATATTGCCAATGATAATAAGACTAAAAACTGTGGCTATGGTTTATCAGCAAGAAATCTGAGACCTAGTAAGAATAGGTAACTTATCTAGGGTCATAATAGTAGATGGTGAGACAGCCAGGAGCTGAAATGAGGTGGTCTGACCTCAGAACCTTTGCTCTTAGCCTCTAAATATATTAACAACACTACGCCAAATCCTTGCCAGGAAGCACTTCACCATCTTCTAGTGGGAAGCCAAGTAAACATATACTTTTAATGAAAGTGTCTGAGTACTGTCAGAGGGGTATAAATACTTCTACAGCCAGTAATTTTTTTTTCACCATCCTGGAAGACCCTCAAGGTCAGGGATTGTATTTTATTTGACTTTGTACTCTCAGAGCCTCCCATGATACCTACCCCATAGAGGACCTCATTAAATGTGTGTTTTTGTTTTACCACAAAGTGATTCTAAAGCAGTAGTAGGGCTAGAGAAATAAAGGCTTTACGGTATAGAGGAGTGACATTTAAACTGTCTTAAAAAATAAATATAGGTGCTCAAGAAAGAGATTCAGAGAAGAGGACAACTGAGGCAGAGAAACCAAGATGTGAGAACAAGGTCTGAAGTGGGAAAACAATGGATGTATCTAAATAATAGGTGTTTGGATGTAGGGAAGCCAGAGACCGTGTGGGGAAAATTCCTGAAAGAGAGTTGTGGCAGTTTAAGAAGGAAAACTTTTACGTCAGGCTTACACCTTCATAGATTCACCTGCACAGCCAGGGCTCTCCTGCAGCAGAACTAGTAGTAGGAATGGGTGCAGTTCAAGAAGCTCTCCGAGAGCCGGGGACACCCTATTTGTGCCTCAGTGTGGTTGAAATTTAGTCTTTCCATATATGAGCATTGCAAATTTTAATAAAATGCAACAAGGGCACAGTTAGGGAAAGCTTAGAGGTAACTACAACAAAGGAAGGTTTTTATATCCAAGAGTATAAAATTAAGTTTTCAAAATGTGCGAAACAGAGGGCTTATAAATATAACATAAATGTATATTAATTTGTTAATAATAGAACTTGCATGAAGATAAATCTGGTTACCTGGTTTTAAGCACTGAGAGGAACTAAGAGTTCATATGCATTTTGAGGGAAATATTTTTAAATAAGATTTTTGTGTTTATACACAAAATTATAATAGCTTACAGGTAGTAAACCTATATGGGGTTGTTGTCTTCACTAGACAAAATCTGTAACTAACATCTATATTTACAATGTCTGGGCTCTTATCAAACAATAAATAGTGAAGTCAACATAGGTACCTTATCCCATGTAATTCATTCATCTTTACACAAGCAATAGTGCTCTAATATGATATTAAAATACCATGTCGTCCCTCTCCACTTGACCTTATTTCCAAGGTTGAGTGTCTAGCTAGAAAGCTAGCTATTTTAAACTAGAATGACCTAATTCTATTGAATTAAAAGACAGGACAATGATCATCACAGAAGACAGAGAAAGTGTACAGTTAAAAAAGATGTTTCACTAAGCTAAGCGAGGAAGGAGGGCCAAAATTAGTGTCAGAAATTAAGGTTATAATACAAGGTTTACAGATTAAAAAGCAATACCTTATGCCATGAAGTAGTTTAATTTTTTTACTTTTTCTTACTTGTGGAGTTCTGCATCCTCTCACATTACTACATTTGTCTGCAATATATTTCCCTTCTCACTTTTAAAATAAAGTTTTAATAATTAAAAGTAGATAATAGGTGTATATATTTTTTCTATTACTGATACATAACATTTGTACATATATATAGGGGACATGTGATTTTTTGTTATATGCATAGAATATATAATGATCAAGTCATGGTATTTGTCACCTAGAATACTTTTAATCTCAATGTGTTAGAAACATACTCTCTTCTAGCTATTTTGAAATACACCATACATTGTTGTTAACTAAAGTTTACTATCATTCACTGGGAATTATTCTTTCTGTTTAATCTATGTTTTCACCCATTTATGTACCCATCTTCATTCTTCCTACACACATTTACTAGCTTCTTGTATCTAGCATAGTAGTCTCTACCCTCATGAGATTACCTTTTTTAGCCCCTGAATATAGTGAGAGAATGTGATAATTGTTTGTGGGCCTGACTTATTTCATGTAACATAATGATCTCCAGTTCACCCCATGAACCTCTTCAGACTCCTTGCCAATTGTAGCCAAGCAAGCTGAATCACTTTGATCTCCTTTTTTGCCTTAGGTGTTTTCTGTCACACATCTGTTGAATCCCAGTGTTTTTCCTTAGGTGACCTATTTAACACTGTGATTGTCTACTTCTTATTTTGTGAAGGACATCCAGTCTCACACATGGAGAGCAGAGTACCAGATGCTCTCCATCAGCCATTTTGAAAGCCCTCCTTCACCTCTTTATTCATTGATCAGGTACAAAGACCATTGAAAAATGTATGGGTTAAAGGGCACAGACACCCAGACAACTGAAAAAAAATGTGTAATTTTGACTCTCCTACCATTAATTGTAAGTCTTACTGATAATACATTCAACTATGTATTGATTCTGTATATGTACCATACAGTGTAGTCTTACAACAAAGCAAGCCAGAGAAAATGTTATTGAGAAAATCACAAGGTAAAGAAAACATATTTGTTACGTATTAAGTGGAAGTGGATCATCATAAAGAACTTCATCCTCATCCTCTTTAAGTAGGCTGAGGAGGAGGAAGAAGAAGGGGTTGGTCTTGCTGTCTCACGGGTAGCAGAAGTAGAAGAAAATCCACATTGTAAGTTAAAAAGAATGTATCTTCAATAAAATATTGGCAAGCCGATTGCAACAGCACATCAAAAAGCTTATCCATCATGATCAAGTAGGATTCATCCTAGGGATGCAAGGCTGGTTCAACATACGCAAGTCTATAAACATAATTCACCACATAAACAGAACCAAAAACAAAAACCACATGATTATCTCAATAGACGCAGATAAGGCCTTTGACAAAATTCAACAGCCCTTTATGCTAAAAACCCTCAATAAACTCGGTATTGATGGAACGTATCTCAAAATAATAAAAGCTATTTATGACAAACCAACAGCCAATATCCTACTGAATCGGCAAAAAGAGGAAGCATTCCCTTTGAAATCCAGCACTAGAAAAGGATGCCCTCTCTCACCTCTCCTATTCAGTATAGCACTGGAAGTTCTAGCCAGAGCAATCAGGCAAGAAAAAGAAATAAAGGGTATTCAAATAGGAAAGGTGGAAGCCAAATTCTCTCTATTTGCAGATGACATGATAGTATATCTTGAAGACCCCATCATCTCAGCCCAAAAACTCCTGAAACTGATAAGCAACTTCAGCACAGTCTCA
>CM052660.1:47420754-47437317 GCA_028533165.1 Leontopithecus rosalia | reverse complement strand
GTTTGTTTAGGTCCCATTTGTCTATTTTGGCTTTTGTTGCCAATGCTTTTGGTGTTTTGGTCATGAAGTCCTTGCCTACTCCTATGTCCTGAATGGTTTTGCCTAGATTTTCTTCTAGGGTTTTTATGGTGCCTGGTCTTAGGTTTAAGTCCTTAATCCATCTGGAGTTAATTTTAGTGTAAGGTGTCAGGAAGGCATCCAGTTTCTGCTTTCTGCACATGGCTAGCCAGTTTTCCCAACACCATTTACTAAACAGGTAATCCTTTCCCCATTGCTTGTTTTTGTCAGGTTTATCAAAGATTGTATGGTTGTAGATGTGTTGTGATGCCTCCAATGCCTCTGTTCTATTCCTATAATGGAGATGTTTAAACAAAATTACTGTGAAGATACTATATAATAATATAGTTGTAACAAAGAACTTTAGAGTTGGAATAACTGCGTAATTTCCATTAATTATTCTTAAATATTAGATTTTGGTAAGGGTAGGTTGTAGATTTACATGTGTAAAAACTATCCAAACTTATTTTGAACACCTCTACTATTAGCTTCAGTTCTATTTAAGGTCAGCGTAATAGATTTACCTAGGTCCCAAGCTATTAGAGAAAATGGCAAAGTAAATTTTAGTTTAACTTTCCAAAACACAGATGCTAATTGTATAAATAAAACTCTTTCCAAATAATTTGACCAGAATTCATAAAGCAGAAACATCTGTTGTTCAGACTCATCCAAGCTATACCTTATTCTGTATGCTGTATTCAGAAACCACAAAAGATAATGCTTACTAGTTGAAGTCTATATACTTTCATGCATTATTTATAAAGTCAGTAAAAATTTCAAGTATTTGCATAATAATTGATGTTAGCAATAAGAATATGAGTTTATAAATAGTTTCCAAGTGCCAGTAAATGCCAGTGATGGAGATAAACAGAGAAAGGTGATTTTATCATACCTGATTTAATGCCCTTTTTTCTTTTATATTTCAACAGTCAGTGGAATCATGGCAATAAAAAGAGATAAACAAATTTTACGTTGTTAAAAATAACATTTAAATTGTATTTTTGTATGTGAGAATGTGCAGACACTGAGTATAAGAATTCTGCATTTTTGAGTTAGGTGAATTTAGAAATGTTTTTGCATGATTTAAATTTGGCAAGTTTCTGTATATTCACTAAAGGATACATTCTCATTAAATCGCTCATCTTTCTTTTTCTTTTTTGAGACAGAGTTTCACTCTTGTTACCCAGGCTGGAGTGCAATTGTGAGATCTCGGCTCACTGCAACCTCCGCCTCCTGGGTTCAGGCAATTCCCCTGCCTCAGCCTCCTGAGTAGCTGGGATTACAGGCACGCACCACCATGCCCAGCTAATTTTTTGTATTTTTAGTAGAGACGGGGTTTCACCATGTTGACCAGGATGGTCTCCATCTCTTGAACTCGTGATCCACCTGCTTCAGCCTCCCAAAGTGCTGGGATTACAGGCTTGAACCACCGCGCCCAGCCCCTGCTCATGTTTCTTTATTAGTCAGTACATCTAACTGATAACTTTGGGATACCCCTTTTGGTGAAACTAAGTTATTGTTTTTAATTTTATTGAATAGGTCTGAGAAGCATTTTGTTTACAGAGCATTTGTAAAATAAAAAGTGATTAAATATGTGGATAATCTGTGTTTTCCTTTGAATGTGGAGATGCCAGAAGTAAATATAATGGACTCCATGGGACTTTTTTTCAGTTGAAGCTAGTAAATTCGCTTTGTTTATCGGGAGCCTTATAGAACTGAGCAAAGTTATTCTCTATAAATCCTATTCAAAACTTTACATGTCGGTCCTGATTGTTTATATTTGTCTTAAGTAACTTTAGTAAGAGGACAGGTTAATTGAAGGAAACCATAGACCAGTCTGCTTTAGAAATTTTATTGTTCTCTTAAATCCAGGAAACTGTAAGAATGATATGTGGGACAAAATAAGAACTATAGCTAAATAACAAACCTTATTTGGAATATATATAAGTTTTTAAAAAGCAAACTAAAACAATAAACTATAAATAAATTAGAAAAAACATTCTTTCTTATGTTACCATGTCCTGATTCCATTTCATTAGTTGGTCCAATCTTTAGTGCCTTTCTGCAACTCATAATACTTGGCAGAAAGCCAAGAAAATATTTTCATTAGAAAAAGAAATACTCATCTGCCACTTCGAACTTTCTTCTAAAAGTGGAAATGGTTTTCCCTAGAGGTTTTCTTCTCTTTTCTCTATTTGAGCTATTGCCAAATCTCACTATTTTCATCATGGATTCAAACATTGGGAGGATCTAGGCTTTTCAAGACCTCTCTTTACTGATGATACAGTGCATAATATTCCTTAAGTCAACAGCAAGAGGCGAAATTAGTAATTTGCTTTTGTAGCTACTACATATGTTTATCTCTCAGTATCCATGGGGGATTGTTTCCAGGACCATCCCCCCATCCCCCAACAGATTCCAAAATCTGCAGATACTGAAGTCCTTTAATAAAATGGCCTAGTATTTGCATATAACCTACTTACTTACTCTCATATACTTTAAATCGTTTTTAGATTACTTGTAATACTACAATATAAATGCTTTGCAAATAGTTGTTATGCTGTATTGCTTAGGGATAAACAATAATAAAAATGTTTCTACCAACATTTTTCTTATTATTGGAATTTTCTTCAAAATCCACAGTTCAGTATCTGCCACGCAGTTTGGGGGCATATTGTGATTAATGAATAAAGTCAGGTAGAACAATCTTCTTTCATGAAGCCATCCATTTTTTTCTTCAATATTTTCTGTCCGAAGTTATTAATTGAAACCATGGATAGGGAAGGTTATATTTACCAGGAGAAACCAAGAAAACTGTGTGTGGCAATATGGGAATGTTTCTCTATATTTCTCTCTCAGTGTGTATATCTTGTTTTTACTTTATTTGGCGAATACTAGGCAACTGTAACCCACCCCCATCCCTAGGAATTTATGGATATCAAGGCAGAAAGGAAACAATGGACATGGAACAAATTTCTTACTCCCATGGTATTACTGTTTACTAAAGGCCAAAATAATCCACAATAAAAAGGGCTCAGGTTCAATGAGAAGTGAAACGAAGGAAGAGTCAGTGGAATTCCGGTATTTAATGGGGTTAAGGGTTGGACCCCAAGTGAGTGCTCCCCTTACCCTCAGCCCCAATAGATCAGGATTTAAATGGTTTGAATTTCCCTGCCACAGCTAACGGAGAAGAGTCTTCTTATTACTTGCCTAGATATGGGGGGAAAACGAAAAAAGGGGAGGAGGAGGCCTTGAAAATTGCAGTTAACAGTACCAATAGAGTAAAACTCTTTATGACAGTTTAAGAGAAACTTCAAGAAGTAAAAATAGGAGAGGTAGTCTACAGACACTTCAGAATTTCACAGTGTGCCAGAAAGACTAAGCATACTCATCTAGAAGTTGAAGAGAAACAGAAACTGGGTTTGATTAAATGACAGTGTGAGTGCTACGTATAACACGTTTTCTAGCCTTTCGGAGAAGGCTGTTCTTGTTTGCCTTTGAAGATTACAGAGGATTACAGTCAGCATGCAGAGATAATATTGTTGTAACTTAAAGTTTTAACAATGAATTCTATTGCTAGAATTTCCTTTTGTAGTATTTTCCAAAAGAGAATTCCTACGGTTCTGATTATTGTTTCCAGCAAGAACCTTAGAACATTATGTTTCCCTTAGGTTCTTCTTAATTATGTAAGCTAGGAGGAGATGGAGGCAATTTCAGTAATCTGTTCTAAAACATACCCCCTCCTAATTTAAAAATGGAATGTTTGAACACTGGCATGTAAAGGATCCATGATATTGTCAGCCTCAGCTTACTTGGGAAAATAATAAAATGAACAGTCATCTACAGTATGATTAATGGATTCCCTAGAACTTAGCTGCTTCTCTTCTTCTGATTACCTCGCTTTGGGCATGTCACAACTCCTGATGAACACAGACCATAGATAAGACAATTAACCAAAATAATGTTGCAAAACACTTTATTGTTTGAAATTGGGTTGGGGAGCCAGATGTCACTCTTACCAGGGGAAATAATAAATGGTATATTTTTATTATGTATGTGGCCCAATTATCATGAGTAATAAGCAAAGCAGTATTTTTTAAAGGTTAGAAAAGTTATGTATATATTAGAGTGGAGAAACTTCAATGTTCTAAAATTGAACAAAATCTTTCCTTAAGAAAGATTTTGGATTCAATTAAATATTATAATTAGTTACAATATTTGGGATATCTGAAGAAATAAATGAGTTATATAGTTTCTCAAGGTTTTATTCAAAGATATGTCTTTCCACATTAGGTAGTTCACAGATAATAGTGGTTTTGTTTTCACAGTCTTTCATGTCAGATCGAAATTCATACAGAAATTCATGTGAAATATTGATTGACTATGCTTTTACAATGTACTTGATAAAATCTAAGTAGCCAAGAATTCTAACCTAACAGACTCGGACCAATATTATCTGCATCTTTTATGCTAAGAAATAACACTCCAAACCTATTTTTTAGGCTATTACTACCATTTGACCCTTTATAAGCTGTTATGTTTCAATTTATTCAAATAACATAATTGTCCAATAAGTTTGGATTGTCTCAGTAACAGATCTAATAAAGGTTAATGGGCCTTAAAAAAGAAAGGTGTCATGTGCAACAACACGGATGAACCTAGAAGATTTTATATCAAGTGAAATAAGCCAGGAACTTAAATATGACATAATCTCACTTATATGTACAGTTTAAATAAGTAAAAGTCATAGAAACATAGACTTAATTGGTAGTCATCAGAAGCCAGGTCATGGGGAAATTGCAGAGATGTTGGTCAAAAGACAGAAAATTCCAGTTTGCCTCTAGGAATAAGTTCAAAAATTGCACATCATGGTGACTGCAGTGAATAACAATACATTTATAACTGAAAATTGCCAATAGCGTTGATTTTAAGTATTCTCACCACACACACACACAAATAGGAAGTAGGTAAAGATGTTGTAGAAGCCCAAATTCTGCCTCATGTACCTGATGCTCAGCTGAAACCAAACACCGACAGACCAGTGCTTGGGATAGATAAAAGTTTATTGCATTTGGCCAAAGCAAGAATTAGGCAAGATCTCTTAGATATTTTCACGATAAGACAAAGCAGTGTTTTTTCCAGCTAAAGAGTAAGAGTGGGGAGTTTTAGGGAACCAAAGGAAAAGTTTGTGTTTCTTTAATGTCTGGTAACATCCTGAGCAACCAGACTTCTGGGCCTCAGCAGTTATTTGCAGCATCCTTTTGGCATTCATTCTTTCTGCCATGTTTTTTGTTACCTTGAAGTTATATTCTTCTGCTTGACAAAGAAATCGTACATCAGCAGTTTACAGTCGTATTGTGAGAACAAGTGATGTTGGCTTTTGTGCAAGCAAGCAAGGGCCTCATCCAAATTTTCATTACCTCAGTCACTAAAAATGCTGAGGTACTGATATCTCAGGGGGCCCGATTACAAGGTAATGCATATAATACATATGTTAAGTAGCCTGAGTTAGCCAGTCCACAATGTATGTATACTTTAAAACATCATGCTGTACACCTTAAATATATACAGTTTATTTATCAATTAAAAAATAATTTAGGCCGGGCGCGGTAGCTCAAGCCTGTAATCCCAGCACTTTGGGAGGCCGAGGCGGGTGGATCACGAGGTCAACAGATCGAGACCATCCTGGTCACCATGGTGAAACCCCGTCTCTACTAAAAATACAAAAAAATCAGCTGGGCATGGTGGCGCGTGCCTGTAATCCCAGCTACTCCGGAGGCTGAGGCAGGAGAATTGCCTGAACCCAGGAGGCGGAGGTTGCGGTGAGACGAGATCGCTCCATTGCACTCCAGCCTGGGTAACGAGAGCGAAACTCCGTCTCAAAAAAATATATAATAATAATAATTTAAAAAAACATTAATGGGTAGACTCGCAAAGATGAGATAACAGAAAATGGCAAAGAAGAGGAAAAGGTCAATATATATTTTGAAATAATGAAACATAAAAAACGGAATCAATAGTTGTACTTATTGATATGATCTTGAAGTTAGCAAAGGAAAAAAATTATATAAACAGTCTAGTTTTGTAAATACTGATCTGAGAGACAATAGAAAATAGTTCAGAATATGTTTGAATACAGTAGTATGTAGTTAAATATCGGTTTGAAAACATTTTTGGAAAATATTATCATATAGTGAGTAGTTCAAAACTTCATAACAAAAAATTTCTCTAGAAGAAAAATATAGACAGAAAGCAGCCCAAAACTAGGTCTTTGAACCTTTTGAAGTATTATTATAACCAATGTTTTTTGTACTAGTTTGTTTTTGGAAATGCTGGGCCTAAGAAGAATCAGAGGAGAAATATATGAAGCCTTTGCTTTTAAGCCAGGTGAAAAAAACTTTTACTTTGTCATGGGTCCCAAAGGAGCAGAGAAGGTATTTTTTTTTTTCTAACGAGAGATCTGATCATCAGACCATATACAGTATTGTGAAGGCACATGTAGTAAAATATATTACCTAAAAATGCACTGAAGAAACTGAAATGCAACCTGCTAATGAAGACAGATATGGAAAAGAGATATGAAGTAAGGGTTTGTTGTCGTTGTTGTTGTTTGGAAAAGAAGACCACAATAAAAGGATTTCTGTGAAAAGACTAAATACACAAAGTCAAATAAAATATATCACAGAATTTAAATAATAGACACCAGCTGCATGGGTTTTAAGACTTTAGTGAAGGAAAAATATAAGAAAATAATTAAGAATGAGATTCTGGAAAAGTAAGAAATACACAAATATTCAGCAATATTTAATGGTTTAATTTCACAGAAAAAATATTAGGCACTGATTAGAAACTGTGTTTATAAGGAAAGCATAGAATGAAAAGAGTCGTTAACCCTACTCACCTTTAACAATTATGGTACATCAAATTCACTTTTGATGGCAAAAGTGATGATGATATATTTTTTAAAGTAATCTAGCCTAAAGTATGTCCTAAACCACGATCTTTTAGACAAGTTTTTAAACCCCTTGCATTGTGTACAGTAGCAAGCTCATAAGGGGAAACGGAGCAAATTGATGATATGGAATTGGATTCCCTTTTTTGGGTTTTTATTCTAAACAAAATTTTCCTTGTGCCTCCTACTAAGAAAGATCTGCTTATATTCATTTCCTATATGGTTTGGTATATGAATAAAATGTGATAACAAATATAAAAGATGGGTAAATTTTTACATATACTTTCATAGCATTTATGGAGTAAGAAAAAGAAAAAAAATACAAACAAAGCAACTCAGAATTGAAAAGTCAGGGACTCTGACTCAGAGAAGCAGAATGCTGGGATGAGAATCCTCATGATATGAAAAGCTGGATCTCAAGGCACAGAGTAGACAATTAAGAGAAGCATCTCCATGGAAACAGTAGAGAATGATGCTTTTCTTGACCTCAGGAGAGAGAAATTCACATTTTTGTCAAATTAAGTAAGGGTTTCTGTGGCCATTTAAAAATGTGTAATGTAATATGAGAAAGTACTTTCCTCACATGTAGTTAAACATGGATGATTGCTCTGATCAAAAATATGCCTAGAGCCCAACTTGCTGCCAGAGTTTAGGAAAATAAATAGAACAGTCCTTTTAAATGCCAGGCATCACACTAAACCAAGGTGCTCATGCCATCACTGGCAAATAGTAAGCTCACAGTCATCTTTTTTTTTTAACACAAATATTTATTGCCGTTGTATTAGTGATCAGCACTGAAAAGTCCACCTGCCAGTAGCCAGCATTGCAGTATATCTATTCAATTGAATAATACTCAGTATTAAAAAGAACGAACTACTGATACAAGCAGCAGAATCGATGAATCTCAAAATAATTGTACTAAGTGAAAGAACCAGACACAAATGAAAATATACAGTATGATTCCATTCTATTAAATTCTAGAAACAGCAAAAGAGTCCATACGAACAGAACGTAGATTAGTGGTTGCCTGGGGCTAGGCCGGGCAGAAGGGAGAATCAACAAGGGGCACAGGGAAACTTTTGGGGGTGAAAGCTGGGTTCACTATCTTCATTGAGGTGATCAGTTCTTAAGTATATAAATATGTCAATACTTATCAGATTGTATACAGGTATGTGGGGCTTATATGGCAATTATATCTCAATAAAGCTGTTTTTAATAGCTGAGGGGAACATTTTAGAGAAAATTGTATGGCCACATTATTTAATATTTTAAATCTTGAGTCATCGCCCTCTAAATTACCTACTATGATAGAATAACCAGAACCACAATTGCTAACATATTTGAATTGTTTGTCTAAGTTATAACTTTAAGCAATATTGGTCGGCCATTCAAACTCAAATTTGAAAGAGAACAACAGACAATTAAGAAACAAACATTTTCATTAGTGAAGGAAAAGACCTTTTAATTTACTACATTGTGTCTTTAAGTTGAAAAACTCATCCCCCAGAGAAGTTTTAAAATATCAGGGCAAACTTGGTGTTCTAATTGTAATTCCATACTATATTTACTTTATATTGTTCTCAAAACTGAAATGTGTTTAAAATTTGGGTCTACAAATATTTATATTATTTTTTGCTTTAAAACTTAATTCGACAAAGAAAATGGGAAGATTAACTTAATGTGTAAAGTATCAAGAATCTTTCAAGAATTTATTATCTGCCAGGTGTGATGGGAGGCTAAGCTGGGTGGATCACTTGAGGCCAGGAGTTCAAGATGAGACTGGCAAAACATAGCAAAACTCCAACTCTACAAAGAAAAAAAAATTATTACCAACTGACAAAAAGGTGACCATTTTGCTATAGAAATAGAGGATAAATTATCAAATATCTTTAAGATGAGTTGTGATGAAATACTGCTCATATGTAACTAACAAAAACATATAATCACTTTTAAATTCAAACAACCCAAAATTAATGAATTCTCTAGTTTTTGAAAGACAAATAATGTAAGCTGAGGCTGGGTGCAGTGGCTCATGCCTGTAATCCCAGCCCTTTTGGGAGGCTGAGGCAGGCCACTCACTTGAGGTCAGGAGTTCGAGACCAACCTGGCCAACATGGTGAAACCCCATCTCTACTAAAAATACACAAATTAATTGGGCATGATGGTGGGCACCTGAAATCCCATGTAATATTATGCAGCAATAAAAAATGATGAGTTCGTGTCCTTTGTAGGGACATGGATGAATCTGGAGAACATCATTCTCAGCAAACTGACACAAGAACAGAAAATGAAATACCGCATATTCTCACTCATAGGCGGGTGATGAAAAATGAGAACACATGGACACAGAGAAGGGAGTACTACACACTGGGGTCTAATGGGGAGAATGGGGGGGAGGGACAGCAGGGGTGGAGCGGGGGAGGGATAGCCTGGGGACAAATGCCAAATGTGGGAGAGGGGAAAGAAGGCAGCAAAACACACTGCCATGTGTGTACCTATACAACTATCTTGCATGTTCTGCACATGTACCCCAAAAACTAAAATGCAATAGAAAAGGCAACAGATACAAATAAATGTTTCTCCAGAAAAAAAATCTGTGAATGATAATAAGCACATGAAAAGATGTTCAATGTAATTATTCATTAAGGAAATACAGGTCAAATACCACAATAAAATAGAGGAAACACTTCACTCATTAAAAAAAAAGAAATGTACAGTATTCTATAGCTTTTTCAACTTATATTACTTATTTTTGAGACCGAGTCTCACTATATCAACTAGGCTGGAGTGCCATGGCGTGAACTTAGCTCACTGCAACCTCTGCCTCTTGGGCTCAAGCAAATCTTAAATAACTTCAGGATTAATAGATGTTTCAGGAAAGAATGGACAAGTAATTTAGAGACATAGATGAACACACACAGTACGAGAACTTCATGAAGTATGCACAAGTTTTAACAGTCAAATTGATGAAGCAGAAGAAAAGATATCAGAGGTCGAAGACCAACTTAATGAAATAAAATGAGAAGACAAGGTTAGGAAAAAAAGGCTAAAAAGGAATGAGCAAAGTCTCCAAGTAATATGGGCCTATGTGAAAATACCTAATCTACATTTGATAAGTATACCTGAATGTGATGAAGAAAATGAATCCAAGCTGGAAAATATTCTTCAGGATATTATCCAGGAAAACTTTCCCAACCTAGCAAGGCAGGTTCCAGGTAATACAGAGAACACCACAAAGATATTCCGCAAGAAGAGCAACCCCAAGGCACATAATCATTAGATTCACCAGGGTTGAAATGAAGGAGAAAATACTAAGGGCAGCCAGAGAAAAAGGTCAGGTTACCCACAAAAGGAAGCCTATCAGACTTATAGCAGATCTCTCAGCAGAAACCCCACAAGCCAGAAGAGAGTGGGGCCAATATTCAACATCCTTAAATAAAAGAACTTTCAACCCAGAATTTCATATCCATCTAAACTACACTTCATAAGTGAAGGAAAAATAAATTTTTTTGCAAACAAGCAAGTACTCAGAGACTTCATCACCACCAGACCTGCTTTACAAGAGCTTCTGAAAGAAGCATTACACATAGAAAGGAACAACCAGTATCAGCCATTCCAAAAACATACCAAAAGGTAAAGAGCATCACCATAATGAAGAATTTACATCAACTAATGGGCAAAACAGCCAGTCAGCATTAAATGGAAGTATTAAACTTATATATATCAATATTGATCCCGAATTTAAATGGATTAAATGTCACAATCAAAAGACACAGACAGGCAAATTGGATAAAAAGCCAAAACCCATTGGTATGCTGCATCCAGACCCATCTCAAATGCAAGGATACACAAAGACTCAAAACAAAGGGATGGAGAAAGATTTACCAAGGAAATGGAGAGCAAAAAAAAAAAAAGGAGTTGCAATTCTCTTCTCTGATAAAATAGACTTTAAAGCAACAAAGACCAAAAGAGACAAATAAGGACATTACATAGTGGTAAAAGGATCAATGCAACAAGAAGAGCTAAGGATCCTAAATACATGTGTACCCAATACAGGAGCACACAGATACATAAGGCAAGTTCTAAATGACTTACAAAGAGACTTAGACTTTCACATAATAGTGGGAGACTTTAACACTACATTGTCAATATTAGATCAATACGATAGAAAATTAACAAGGATATCCAGGACTTGAACTCAGACCTGAAATAACTAAACTTAATAAACATTTACAGAACTCTCCACCCCAAATCCACAAAACATACATTTTTTCTCAGTATCATGTCACACCTATTCTAAAAGTGACCACAAAATTGGAAGTAAATCACTCCTCAGCAATTACATAGCATTTCACAGATTTAGATGAAATATTGGTTGGCTGCTTGTTTGTTATTTTCCTCCCTTATTCCTTCCTGTCTCCATTGTAAAGCACATTTATTGGCATAAAAGAGGTTCTTAATACGCATTTTTAGATTGCATTCTAGCCTGGGCAGTAGAGCAAGATTCCTGTTCTCTTTCCCTCTTTCTATTCCTCTTTCTTTCTCTTTTATTCTTTTTTTTCTTTCTTTCTCACTCTTTCTTCTTTTCTTTTTCTTTCTTTCTTTCTTTTTTCTTTTTTTAAAAAAGAGAAATAGATGAACACATAATGACATGACAAGGTTATGTGCCAGTTTATGAGTGCTTTAGCTTAGAGTTAGGTCAGTCTTTCAGGTACTTCTCACAGTTGAAACTGTATGAAATTAAAATACTCAGATTTCAGGAAAAACTGTGTACCATGAGATGAAATTTACAGAATAAAATCCTTCTATTTGAAGGAATATATAATGGAAATGCCTAGAAAATTATCTGGAAATAATGATAATAAATTAATGATACTCTTTATTTGGCTACTCCAGGTCAGGGCAGGGGGCAAGGATCATATGTGTGTGTGTCTACAAAGAAACTGGGTAGTACTCTGGGGTCTCTTGCATGTGCCATGCACACTTCGTCTATGTGAATGCTACTCTCTGCAATCATGTAGTATACATGTAGTGTGTAATCTTTCCTTTGGCAGTGGGATGGGTCATGGTTATGATATGAAACAAACTTTATCTTTATACATAATTTTTTGTTTTTACAGCAATAATTTTTTTGAGATGTAATTTTTTTTTTCAGATGGTGACTTGCTCTTTTGCCCAGGCTGTAGTGCAGGGGCATGTTCTCAGCTCACTGTAACCTCCGCCTCCCAGATTCAAGCAATTATCTGTCTCAGTATCCCCAGTAGCTGGGATTACAGGTACCTGCCTGCCCAGCTAACTTGTGTATTTTCAGTAGAGATGATGTTTCAACATCTTGGCCAGGCTGGTCTTGAACTCTTGACCTAGTGATCCACCCGCCTTGGCCACCCAAAGTGCTGGAATTACAGGTGTGAGCTGCCATGCCTGGCCCAGATGTCAGTTTTTTTTTTTTTTTTTTTTTTTAGACGGAGTTTCGCTCTTGTTACCCAGGCTGGAGTGCAATGGTGCGATCTCGACTCACCGCAACCTCCGCCTCCTGGGTTCAGGCAATTCTGCCTCAGCTTCCCGAGTAGCTGGGATTACAGGCGTGCGCCACCATGCCCAGCTAATTTTTTGTATTTTTAGTAGAGACGGGGTTTCACCATGGTGACCAGAATGGTCCCGATCTTTTGACCACGTGATCCACCCGCCTCGGCCTCCCAAAGTGCTGGGATTACAGGCGTGAGCCACCGCGCCCGGCCCCGGATGTCAGTTTTATAATGAGAGAGAATGATAATGAGGACCAGAAATACCAAGTAAATATTCCCCCACTTCTTGTTTGTTGCAGAGTGTTATTTTATTATCTAGACATCCTGAGTTAGTTTTAAAGAGAATGAAGTTTTTTTAAAAATCTTTTCACAATAATATGATTGCAAGGAGAAAGACATGTGAAGACTTTGTATATAGATTCAATGACAAGATTTTAAACATGTGCATGTAAACTTGGCCAACGAGAGGCACTAGGATCTATAGAGGCTGGCAGCATATAGCAGAACTTCAGCATAGCTTAGAGCTCTGTTACAGAAAATTATGAGCTGAAAGTAGAGACAATGATGAGCTGACGGAGGTTGGAGCAGCCAAGTTAATTAATTAGGACTCTCAGTAAACACTAGGACAAAAATAAAAAAGACAGTAACCCACTAGAACAAAATATAGAAGCCAAAGAGTCACTACCCACCCATAGTCCCAGTAACAATACATGACAAATTTTGATTTAAAAATTAGAAGTAGGAGAGAAATTAGCATTTTATGAAAAAAAAAAAAAAACAGCTAATAGTCAGTCTGACAAATGGATGTTTAATTCTTGGATCCTTTGTTTACAGTTGCTAGTGTATCTTCCTCTCTGAATCTGTTTCCATATAAGGGATATGATAATTACTATTTTATACAGATACTTTGTTGCATCGTTGATTCATTTGTGTTAGTTACATGAATAATGAGGCTAAGTGCCTAGGACATTTTATGGCACATAAATGTTCATTAAATGATGGGTTTCTGTCTCTTCAAACGTCTAATATGAAAAAAATTCCATTTCCTAGTCGCTTCAGAAGATGACTATGAACTCATCTTAGAGTTGATGAATATATCAGACAGGAACTGGTCAGAAAAAGATCCCAATTTATATATTTCATGTAAAAATGTGTTTAATATAGGGATTAAGAAGGCGACTTATCTCATGATTAGATGTTATGCATGGACAAAGAAAGGAAATAAAATACTTCAAAATACATCTGTTTTCATAAAGGCTGGAAATGCAATAATTATGGAAAAGTTGCTAACAATGATTTTAGATGGTTGTCAAACCCAAACAGGAGGTAACTAGAAAAACCCTCTAAACATCTTCTCTATGCCATCTACATCTTACATTCATGCCCTTATTTAGCATAACATCACCTGGAGCTCTGTTTTCATGGGATCCTAGAAAATGTAGTGTCTAGGTTTCTCCCTTGTATTTTAAAGAATGCTTAAGAAGTTGGAAGACATGAGTGGATAACAGAAAACCTGTTATAGGAATAAAACTTGATTAATTTATGTGTAATAAATAATGGTGTTTCTTAACCACAATTCGGATTTTTACTACAGAAAGCCAACACACTAGGCTTTCTCTTCTTACTATCCACTACAGCTACAGTTAAATAATACATGTTGTAGTCTTTATTACTTGAAGTTTTTATAAGACATTTAAACTTCATGAAGACAGATAATGGATCAGTGTATTTTAATCATTGTTTAAGCATCCAGCAGTTCAGTTAAATAAATAAATATTTCTTTTCTTAAAATTAAACAACCTGCACATATATAACTCCACTCTGAAGAAAGGCAGTTGTTTCCATAATTACAGGAATTTCTGCATAATTATGTAAATAATTACCTTTCTTGAGAGTGGAGTTGTATATGTGAAGAGTGTTGAATTTTTAAAAACAAAATATTTATTATAAGAAAGGTAATTTACACACACACACACACACACACACACGCACACACACAGCCTTTTAGGCCTTTTGTTTTTATGTATAAAGCAAAGGCTATTCCTCGAAAAGTAGCATTTAGTTTCTACCTGTTGTATAGTCAACTTAATGAAGTATTAAATTCATTTTTTATGCCTAAGATTTCTGAGATCCCAAGTCCAATATAGTCAAGACTCAAGATCAAAATACTTAGACTTTTTCTCACAACACCCCTTGCCTTTTATGCTTCACCAAGTACTACCTCCCAGAAGTTGCTGCGAAAAGAATAATTTACCTGCATACATAATCATTGATTCAGCCTTGAAGCGGACATGCAGGAAAATATAATATTCCATCCTATGTCGACTTTTCTTTACTTGTTTTGTTTTAATATTTTTCTATACCCTAAGAAATAGTCATTTTAATAGATTTTAAATTATAGACTAATATGTATCAGGGATTCATTATTAAATGTGCTATTAATTTCCTTGATGGTGGGTAGCAGATAGAGAGGAATATATGGTTCCATCTCTTGAACGTCCTTTGTGCTCTATTATCTCAAGTTTATTTCATTAGTCAATTAATCTGCTTCTGTTACTGTGTCTTCCTGCTTTCCCCTGTCTCTCAATCCCTTTCTGTTGCTTATTATTCCTTATCATTCTAATAATAAATCCTGAAGCTGTTTTCTCACTAAGACATATCCTGGGAAGTCAATAAATACACATTAAGAAGACAAGATTTCTGAACTTTGTTAAGATATGGATTTCTGTCATTACTAATTCTGATTTAGCAAACGTTTATTGACACCTAGTCTTTCTAACTTAGTTCATCTCACTGAATTCTGTGGCCACAATTTTGTTGTGAATAACTTATTGAAGTTGCAACAGATGGTAAATCATTAATGGCAATGTCAAGACTTAAATCGTGCTCCACTGGTGCCCCCACAGCTGCTTCTCCCATATCAAGCTATAATTCAATAGCAAGTTACAGATCAGTAACTCCAGAACCCTGTTCAGGGGGTCAGAAGGACTGATTCATGGACAATCTCTTTGTAGATAAAGAATTCATCAGGTTTAATAGTAGTTCTTATGTCTTTCATTTCTAAAAATTAGCAGTTCTGGTAGTCTCATGATTTAGGTAAATTTGCTGTTGATTGGGGTAGAATAGTAGAAGTATATTTATAAAAACACCTTTTTAAAATTACAAAGTGTTCTTTGCATTGCTGAAGTGATTCATGAATGAGAAAATTTGAATTACTACACATTAATATTTTTTTCTAGCTCTCATATGAATCTCAGAAAAGACAGAAGTGAACAGAAATGAGAATGTAACACCGTCCTAGTAAATTATTAGGTGATTGTGTATTGTTCAATGATTAATTGATATTTTAAAATGTTTTCAGGAAGACTCACTTTTTGTGAATTATGTTCTTTTTTTGTATTTTTTAAATTGCATTTTAGGTTTTGGGGTACATGTGAAGAACATGCAAGATAGTTGCATAGGTACACACGTGGCAGTGTGATTGGCTGCCTTCCTCCCCTTCACCTATATCTGGCATTTCTCCGCCTGCTATCTGTCCCCAACTCCCCACCCCCTGCTGTCCCTCCCCTATTCCCCCCAATAGATCCCAGTGTGTAGTGCTCCCTCCCGTGTCCATGTGTCCGCATTCTTCAACACCCGCCTATGAGTGAGAACATGCGGTATTTCATTTTCTGTTCTTGTGTCAGTTTGCTGAGAATGATGGTCTCCAGGTTCATCCGTGTCCCTACAAAGGACATGAACTCATTGTTTTTGATTGCTGCATAATATTCCATGGTGTATATGTGCCACATTTTCCCTGTCCAGTCTCTCTTTGATGGACATTTGGGTTGTTTCCAGATCTTTGCTATTGTAAACAGTGCTGCAATGAACATTTGTGTGCATGTGTCCTTATAGTAGTACGATTTATAGTCCTTTGGATATATACCCAGTAATGGGATTGCTGGGTCAAATGGAATTTCTATTTCTAGGTCCTTGAGGAATCGCCACACTGTCTTCCACAATGGTTGAACTAATTTACACTCCCACCAG
>CM052660.1:47347167-47420654 GCA_028533165.1 Leontopithecus rosalia | reverse complement strand
GATGGTATCTCAATGTAGTTTTGATTTGCATTTCTCTAATGACCAGTGATGATGAGCATTTTTTCATATGTTTGTTGGCCTCATGTATGTCTTCTTTTGTAAAGTGTCTGTTCATATCCTTTGCCCACTTTTAAATGGGCTTGTTTTTTTCTTGTAAATCTGTTTTAGTTCTCTGTAGATTCGGGATATCAGCCCTTTGTCAGATGGGTAAACTGCAAAAATTTTTTCCCATTCTGTTGGTTGCCAATTTGCTCTAATGACTGTTTCTTTTGCCGTGCAGAAGCTGTGGAGTTTGATTAGGTCCCATTTGTCTATTTTGGCTTTTGTTGCCAATGCTTTTGGTGTTTTGGTCATGAAGTCCTTGCCTACTCCTATGTCCTGCATGGTTATGTTCTTAATTTTATAGTCATAGCTACTAAAATGAGAGAGCTTCTTATTTACCAATTATTTTTACAGTAATGAAGTAGCTAAAATAAGAATAAGATGTCTAAGGCCACATGGAGAATAAATGTTATAGCTGGAAAGTTGGCAATGGTTTGTGATTCTCATCATTTTGTGTTTTGTTTTATTTTGTCTTTTAATGTAGACTTATCTCAATTATTTTATTTCTGACATAGAGTAATATTATACAAGGCCTTCATTTTTAGAAAGTGTAATATTTGTATTATTTAATAAATAGGTAGATAAAAAACATGGACCAACATAATCAGCTTTTATAAATGTTTACATATATAGAAAAGTTTTTTAAATGAATAACCTATATAAAAATTTTAAATAAACATGTATGGTTCAAGAAGGGCATTTTAAATTAAATGTTGAATGCCATTTTAAGAATTTAATTCTCTAAAGTAAAGAACATCCACAAAATTTGATATCACATTTTAAAAAGATGCCATATCTATCTAGAATCCTGTAGAATGTATTTACTGATAAAATCTAAGGAAAAAATTTTCCATATGTAATTTATTAAATGGTATGTGATTTGTCATTTCATTTCCTTGAGAAATAGCATAGTAAAGTTTTTAGGAGGTTTTCCTCTAGCTGTAAATTCTTGAATATTAAGAAACTTGACCCAGTTTTTAGAATATTTTACCTCCTGCCTCAAAGCCACCTGCAAGCAGCTTATTTGCATGAGCATTAAACACAAGGGCTTTCATGTTCCTTTTACTTATTACTGGGATAACAAACCTCCATTCATTAAGCACAGCAACGTTTTTGTTGCAAATGAAAAATCAGCCAACTTTCTGCCACATCTGGCAGCAAATCTATAAGCTTTGAATGAACAGTAGACAGTCAATTGCCAGCATCCATTCTCTTAAACCACATGAAGTTGTTTTCTCCCCAGTCAAAAATGCCTTTTACTGTAATTTCATTTCATTTTTCAGATCAACCAAGACTTTAAGAGGAGATCAGGTTTTCAGCTTGCCATATATGTACCTATACAACAATCCTGCATGATCTGCACATGTACCCCAGAACCTAAAGTACAATTAAAAAAAAAGATCAGGTTTTATGGTACAGGTCGAGAAACATGTATTAGATAATCTAAGGATAAATCTCTTCATAGTTCATATACTAAATCTCCCAATGTCCAATTGCCAATAAAAGTTTAAGTAGTCACTACAGACAGAATAATTTCACCATATCAAAAACTGGCATTTGCATTGAAAAGCCATTTCTACTCATTTTTGACAAACCAGTAGCAAAGTTATTAATTTTGTTAAAAATCTAGAATCAATCTCAGTGAAGATCTTAATAGATTTTTTGCTGGGCAAAAGATGAGCGCAGTTTAAATGCAATAGCTACAAAACATGGCATTTAAAACATTTATTTCAGTGAAAAATAAAGAACAGCCACAGCATCCATAAAATTCAAAGTCCAGAATTAGCATTTTTACTCCACTGCTTCCAAATGAACTTCATCTTCTTTACTTTAAACCTTCAGAACAGTTGACTATAAATAGAATTATTAGTCAGACATTTGGAGCTATCTTTCAGTGTAGGCATATGAAAATCTGCCAGGGTACACATAAGAAAACTCCTTTGGTAATGGAACAGATAGCTATGCCTCATTAAAATGTTTCACCAGATAAACGCTAATAAGATCTTTTGTTCTTATAATTTGTTACTTATATTAATGGAGCCTCTCAATATGATGCCCCTCCCTTTTTATTAGAAACAATATCAAATTTCATCCCATGATTTATGCTTATTTGGGTTCTTTCCTCATCTTTCTTAAACTTCAAGTTAATTTAGACCCATGTTTCAACTGAGATTTTGCTGATTTCTTACACTTATTCATGCTGTGTATTATCCCAGCTTGAAAAGTCTCATTTTTAAATTGATATTAACTCTGCTTCTAAACTATGTTTTCTGTGTATAATCTATACATATATAGCATGTATACAGAATTTCTTTATGTCTCAAATTTTTGTTTATTCTCTATTAAATGATGAGTATCCCTAAATTATAGAAGAATAGTTAAGTCTTTGCAGGATTTAATACAAGGTAGTCAGACCAGTTCTGTGACTCTAAAACCTTCATTGACCTCAATTACCTGGACTCTTAGGTAAAGAGATGACTAGATATTCTAAGAATTATCGTACAGAAAGTTATTTAGTTGCCTAAGTGAGAGTGCTTTCAATTGTTTTCTCATTTGTGAGGAGAACTAAAATTGCTTTAGTTCTCCTTTCAAATAGGAAGAGAGCTCAAAAAACAAGGCAATTTAAAGAAGGAAAGAATAGGATATCCCTCTGCTGCTGGCACTCAGCATTGCACCTGTCCTGCAGTAGAACGACACATGATGAGACAGTTTTGGGAAAGTTTGATAGGTTTCCTCTAGAGTTTCAAGATGCAGCTAAACATGGCCAGTTGTTACTTGCTTCTTGCTTTTGAAATACTGAAGACTGCATGCTCATTAGGGCAGATTTTGATGGCGAGTTGGGGAAGAGAAACGATGCCAGATTCTTCTTCCCATTTTAGATGAGTGAATATGCTATATATAGGCCAACTGAATGCCACAGAAAATGTAAGAGGCTTGGGGTATCCACTGTCAGGTGTTTGCAAGAAGTCAACCAGAGAAAAAATTACTCGGGTTAACAAATATGTAGCACATAGTTTAAAAAAAATTACAAATTCACTATCTGACAGAAGAAGCATTTGAATACCACCATCTCAATAGAAATAAAGATCATGATATCTTTAAAAAAATTTTTCTCTTTTCTTTAATTCTTCCTGCTATAATTCTTGCTTTCTCTATTATAATCCTAAGGGAGCCATAAACATAAGAGGGAAATCTGGATAAAAAACCACAGGTCTTCTTGTTACATATCAGTTCTGATATAGGGGTGAGGAACAGGTGGGGAAAATGTTTTAATTTGATTGTAAAATTGTAGTTTTAGTTAATATGCGGCTAGGCCTTTTAAAATCTGAAATTAAATCAAATTTACTGAAAATAGATTTATTGTCTCAATATTAGATAGTTGGAGATTGGCTGGAATTACATCAAGTGATGGGAAAAAGGTGTTCCAATGAGCGTGTTTCAAGATAATGATGGGAGGGAACAGAAAACGTATTTTTTCCTTTACATCAATAAGTATAACCAATAAATTTGACTGATAAGCCTGTGTTTCCCTTCTTAAATATGTGCTTTGTTGACCACATAAAATTTTAATGTTGATTATATTTATCATATATGATATCATATATCATATATTTATCATATAGCAGTTCTCTTTATATTTCCAATTTGTGTCCCATAGGTATAGTGATTGTACATCCTGAGTTTCTTTTTTATTAATAAGAAGCAAAATATTAGGATCTCGATCCATCAGATACCTGCTTTGCATAGCTAAAGGCTAAGCAAGAAGAATGTAGTACCACTAACCATAAATCTGGATATGACTTTTACTGTACTCACCTTCTCAGGCTAAAGGAAATCTCCATTTTCCTCAAGCATACAGTTTATTTTTAGGATTGGGATGTTATATTTGTCTCACATCCGTTTGCCTGTGTATGTATATACATGTATTGTATTTCACTGTTATCGGTTTGATATTTTATCAAATTTAGCTTTCTTGGGAGATATGTTCCCCATAAGATAGGTGCAAAATCTATTTATTTGATTGAATTATGGAAATAAATATAGAACTTGTTGATTTAATTGTTTTCAACTTGATTATAGAAAGAATACCACAATTTCAAACATAAAAAGGCTTCCATTCTAGATGTGAAAATAAGTGGCTTGCAAAGAAGTCTAAATTATACTAATGAAGGAGATGCCCTAATACTCTATAGCTTTATTGATTTGTCTTCCCTCTGTTTTCTCTTCATCTACCAAACTTGTAGTGTGTGGAGTAGAAGCCTACCTTATTAGATGAAAAATAAAAATAGGAACAAGGGAGTGAGAGTTCGCTTAGAGAAACAAGAGGAAAACAAGTCAGAGTAGGACTTTTTTTTACAGTAGGATAAAATAAAACAATTTCTATCTCAAACACAATAACCATAATAAAGCTATGTTATTTTTAATGCTCATTGGCTGTTCCCTAAAGGAAAAAAACAAAAGATGAGTTTGTGAGATCATGTTTCTGTTTCCATCTCCTTTCACTCATGACTTTAATTTGTTTGTTTTTTTCTTATTTGTAAAATGAGAAAGTATTATTTTGTATCCAGCTGTCAAAGTTACTAAAAAATTAGTTGACAAAAATGTATGTAGGATTTTTCAAATTAATTTTTAATGCCAACGTAAAGCATTTTTTCTTTACTTTTTACTCATACCGTGATTCAATCTGTCAAGTTCCTTCTTTCATGATCTTTATCTCAGGGCCATTTTAGTATGGCTGTTGAAAGCAAAACCATGTAGCTGACATGCAGAGAAACTTGAACAGCAGATTGTAATTTAAAGGGCATGCTGGAGCAGAGCACTTCAGAAATCAAACTCAAGAGAAAAAAGAATAGAGGTAGAGAGAAATACCTTTACAACCTTTACATAAGAACTTCTACAATAGTAAGACCAATAATTAAAACATATATATGCCCTGTTTTCCACATCTAGAGAGAGTAGAATTTTCTTTATTTTCATTTGAATGAGCTATTTTATTGAAAAAGCAGCCAGTTTTAATTGTCTTGTGATCTATTAGCTACTAATACATAACTGGTTCATAAAGCTGAGAGTGACACTTCACTATGAAAAGGAAGTTGGTAGTTCTGAAATCAAAGCATATTTCCAGATGACACATAAGTGATTAAAAATTTTTAAACTAGAGAATAGTATTTTTTTCATTTACTAATTAATGTGTTAGTTTTTTAGCTGCTTTTATAATGAAGTGTTATGTTTGCCATTTGAACTTACACATTATTGCCAAAATTATTAAGAACAGCATCATAATCAAATGTCTTACTAAATCTTTTTTAGTAAAATTTAGTCTTTCTAAAATTAAGAACAGCATCATAATCAAATATGTCTTACTAAATTTCTAATAGATTATTTTTACGTCTTTAATAGACTTAGTTTAAACATACAAACATTGGCTGCTCCTAATCCAGTCAAAAGTCAAAATTGTGGAAATTATATGACAATTGCCTATAGTCTAGTTAAATATACTTCCCAGTCTACTCTTCAAGTTTTTTAAGAATTGGAGAGTATTTTGGCAACAGGGTCCGATTACCATTATATTGCTTTGTTCAAGAGTAGTATTTAAAAAGCCTTAACACTGAAAACAAAAGTAAACTCATTTAAGACTAATATAAACATTTATATTAATTGTTAAAATATTAATATAAATGAAAAATAAAATATAAAATAAAACATAAATAAAAATATATTAATATAAATGAAAATATAAAAGTATTTTCTTGATACTTTTGACAGTTTGTTTTCCCCATGCACTATATTCTGATGGTCACTTTTTTAAGCATGCCATGTCCATATTTTTTCAAATATTCTTCATCAGCCCCTTGACACCACAAGGCATAAGATGGAACACTGGACAAGTTCAGAAAAATACTTAAGATTCTGTTTTTCTGCTGTTAAGACATTGATTATAGAATTCGCTTTTTAAAAATGATATCTAATTAAAACTGCCATGATAAATTGACTGTACCCCATGAGACTACTGTAGTTGATAGAGACATATGAATCACGACGTTGAAAATGATTCTGTTACTCTATCCAGACTCAGTCTGTCAGTGGCAAGAGAAGACATGACCCATATCTACATATAACCACAATAAGCAATAAATAGTTCATTGAAATAGTCCTTGCTTACATTCTTTGATTTCTTTGATCCTATGTATTTCAATTTTTTCATTGGAATATAGTGTGAATAGTAGATCACTGTTTGCATATTGACAGAGTTAATACATAAAAGGTTGCTTAGAAGTGTGAGCACATAGTATGCACCCAATCACTGCCACCTGTTATTAGTATGAGTAGTGGCAATTGGTAGTATTATCCTCTCATCATTTAACTATAGAGCCAACATATATATAATGATAATACGATAAGTAGAAATCAGTTTTTACATTGGTTTTGATGGCTCACACTGTCTCAGTTCATGGTATCTTGTTACCCAAAGTGCCTCTTTTGGTAAGGTAGGCCTGATTTTAGTCTGTCATACAATTAAACCTAATAAGCTACAAGGCATTATATGGTTTTGGATAGAAGAACATTTGTGGATGTCAAATTAGGTACTTAGAGTAAGGTAAAAAATGTTGCATATCTGGAAAATAATAAATTTTATTTATCATCTGAAGCATCACTTAGAGCAGTTTTTCTGTCTTTGTTCCCAAGCAGAAAGCATTTGTTAGCCATGTTTGATGTTGAGAGAAGTACTGATAAAGTTATCAAAGATGTTGTCACCATTTACTGTGACTTTTTTTTGTCAATGTCAGGCATTTAAAAAATTTCTTTATTTAAAGGCAAAAGACAGAAAGCCTGTTTCATGAGTCAGGAAAGAATTTGCTGAAAGTAAACAACTAAATACATCAAGGTTATTGATTGGATTAGTGTATTGCATGTTTAAGCAGTGGCTCATGTCTGCAGAACCTCCCCTCAAAACATCTGATGAAACAGGTAATTTGCCTCTACATATTAGATTTAATTGTATGCCAGACTAAAACCAGGCCTATCCGGGCAATAGCGGCACTTTTGGTAACAAGACGCCATGAGTTGAGACAGTGTGAACCATCAAAACCAATGAAAAACTGATTCCTATTTACCATGTTGTCATTATATGTATGTAGGTTTTATGGTTAAAATTTAACAAGAGGATAATACTACCAATACTGCTACTAATGCTAATTGTGTTTAATGGCCTAGGATATTGCTGTACATTACTGTAGATTTATAAACACTCCACACTTCATCACACTAAATTTATTAATTTTTCTTCAGTAATAAATTAATCTTAGCTTATAGATAATTTGTTCATCATCCTGGCTGAAGGTTCTACTTGATGTTTAATGATTTGTTCATTGTTATTAATTAGTTCAATTCTTCCATCCTTTGTGTGTCTAGCAACTCCACAGGATATAACCTTGTTCATTCACTATCCTTGTTAAAAAGTGGAGACCTTGCTCCAAATGAAGATTATTTGTTTTTGTAGCTGCTGGAAAGAGTATACATTTTTATAGTTACACAAAAATCCTTTTTTGGGCTCCCCTCCTCAATGTAGAATCTGTGCTAATTAGGAGTGACAAGGGAGGCTTTATTCAGATTTCTCATTATTTAAATCAGGGCTTTGTGAGTTTTGACATAATTACTCCCTGGTGCATTTTTAATAATGATTATCTATGGAACAAGTGGCAACCCAAGTCTGGTGCCAACCAGAGGTATGGTAGTTATAGCGGAGACAGAGGTGCACATTTTAATCTCTTATTAAGTTAATCTCTTATTAAACTCATACTTTCAATTTTCCACCAATGTTAGATTTTGTATTTCAATTTTGTGATAAGTTACAAATTTGGTTACAAAATTATGTGATAAGTACCTGGACTTTGATAGGTACCGCTGAATAAATACAGTTTTTGTGTTTGGGATTTAAAATGTGTATAAGCTTTCTCTTTTTTATTATAGCATATTTGGTGTGTAGGTTAAGGACAATCAAAACTAACACAAGGGGTAAAATGCATATATAAAAATCAATTAAATGAACTAATTTCTCTGCTTGAAAATTTAATGAATCCTTCAGGAGTTTCCAGAGCTATAATGGCCCGTGGAGTGAAACTTCTGAAATCACTTCTCATTGGTATATATGCATTAACTTATTAATATTTCAGAGAACTATGCTGCTAAGCTCTAGGTTTTTGTATATGTTCCTTTTATAGATTTTTAATTTTGTTCATTAATAAAATATTTTATCTGACTAGTAAAGCAGAACACATTGCATATAAAGGTCACTGACTTGCCTTTTGTTCTACCTAACGTTATTATATGTTGAGGTAACTAAATCTTCAAAAACACAAACGAAAACCCCATTAAATCAGAATGTGTTCTTTGACTTCGCATTGTAACTCATTTTTATGACTTACTTTCTTTTCCGTTGCTGAACCTATTTCTGAAGAGTGCCTTTCTACTGTGTGTCTATTAGCTGCTTCTGTTTTACCTCAGGTTGGAAAATCAGACAAATTAGCTTGGGAGATTTGTGTGATACTTAATGCTAATGAGACAGAGTAGAAATCTAAAATAAGAAATCACTTTCTCTTTCCACAGATATTGTTGGGCAGCTGCATTTGAAACCTGCCCTTTGCCTGCAGTATAGTCCAGACAAAATACATCAAGCTCATGGTTAATCCCAATACTGAGAAGACCCAGACATGTTATGAGATCCAGTATAATCTGGGTCATGTGGCGAAGATTTCATAAAGAAGGAATATTTTAGTTGAGATATAAAAAATGAATACAAACTAGGTAAAAGAAAGAAAGAAAGAAAGAAAAGTAGGGAGACAAAATTTCAGCCTGTGGTTAACAGCTTTGTGATTAATAAAGACTCCTCTTAAAAGGCTGATGTGTCCAGGACATAGAAGGACAGTAAATGTATGGTATGAGATGGGACAGGGAGGTAGAAAAGAGGAAATCACAGAAGTACTCAGGGATTTGTAGTCCATGGTAAAGCTTGTAATTCTGAAATCAGTGATAAGTCTGACATAGTTTTAAAAAGAGGAAAAAAGGTAAGGTTTAAAAACCAGAGAAATAAATAAATACATACACTAAATCTCACTAAACCACTTTCCTAGTTCCAAAGCTCTTATTGAATAGATTTTCACTTTTTCACATCAATTTGTCCTACTAAAAATAAATATGTTCTCAAGAATGATATATCTGCTTCTCCAAGTCATGCCAATTGATTGCAATTATTTTAGTAAGACTAAATATGTTTTCTATTCTTGGTCTAACAAAGTAAAAGATGTAACAAACTTATGGTTTTAGTGTTAAGAAGTTATTTTTACTAATTAATCTGCCATCTTTGTTCTAGAGAATGAATTTGTCACAAGGGTCCTCTTGGATAGGTAAAATGGTCTGATATACAGTCAGCCTTGATTAATGATAGGCATAATTTCTAAGAAATACATTAGGTGATTTTGTCATTGTTTGTGCATGATCGACTGTACTTACACAAACCATGATAGTATAGCCTGCTACACATGTCTGCTCTATGTTACAGCTTATTGCTCCTAGGCTATAAACCTGCACAGCATGTTACTGGACTGGATGTGATAGCCAACTGTAGCACAGTGGTAAGTGTTTGTGTATCTAAACATACCTAAACATGGAAAAGTTACAATAAAAATACTGTATAAATGGTAAGCAGTGGTACACCAATGCATGGCACTTAGATTTGATGGAGCTTGCAGGAATGGAAGTTACTCTGGGTGAGTCGGTGAATGAGTAGTGAATAAATGTGAAGGCCTAGGACATTACTCTGCATTACTCTAGGCTTTATAAACACTGTATACTTCCTCACACTAAATTTATTAATTTGGTCTTCAGTAATAAATTAATCTTAATTTACTATATTTTTACTTAATAAACTTATTTTAACTTTTCAACTCTACAAGAGTCAAAATATTACAAAAATAACATTTAGTTTGAAGCAGACATTGTACACCTGTGTAAAACTATTTTCTTTCTTTATATCCTTGTTCTATAAGTTTTTTATTTTGTTAAACATATATTTTTCAATATTTAAATTTTTGTCAAAAATGAAGACACAGAAGCACACTTTAGTCTAGGGCTACACAAGATAAGGATCATCAATATCACTGTCTTCCATGTCCACATGTGGTCTCAGTGAGTGGTCTCTGGGGCAGTAGCACGCATGGAGCCGTCATCTCCTACAATAACAATGCCTGGTTCTGCAATATTTCCTGAAAGATTGGCCTGAAGCTGTTTGGCAGATACCTTTTTAAATATTTTTAAATTTCAGCATTTTGGGGTACATAGAAGGTATATATCTTCATGGGGTACATGAGATGGTTTGATAAATGCATGCAATTTGTAAATCACCTCACAGAAAATTGAGTATCCATTCCCTCAAGCATTTATCCTTTATGTTATAAATGGTCCAACACACTCTTTTAGTTATTTTTAAATATACAATTAAATTGTTACTGACTCCAATCCTCCTATTGAGCTATCGAATACTAGGTTTTATTCATTCATTCTTATTAACCTTTGTATCCAATAACCACCTCCCTCTACCCGCAACACCCTTCCCAGCCTTTTACTGTCTATCTCCATGAGTTCAGTTGTTTTGAGTTTTAGATCTCAGAAATAAGTGAGAAACAATTTGTGCTTGTCTTTGTGTGCCTGGCTTATTTCTTAACATAGTAAGCTCCATTTCCACCATGTTGTTGCTAATGACAGAATCTCATTGTTTTTATAGCTGAATAGTATTCCATTGTATATAAGAACCACATTTTTTTTAATGTATTCATCTATTGATGGACATTTAGATTGCCTCCAGATCTTGGCTTTTGTGAACAGTGCTGACAAAACAAGGGAGAGCAGATATATCTGATACACTGATTTTCTTTATTTTGGGTTTATACCTAAATGTTGAATTTCCGGGTCACATGATGGCTCTATTTTTAGTTTTCTGAGGAACTTCTAAATTGCTCTTTATAGCGATTGTACTAATTTACATTCCCACCCATGGCATATAAGGATTCCCTTTTCTCCACATCTTCTCCAGCACTCATTATTGTCTATTTTTTGGGAGAAAACTATTTTAACTGCTATAAGAGGATATCTTGCATTTCTCTGGTTGTTAGTAATGTTGAGCATCCTCTCATATTCCTGTTTGCTATTTGTGTATCTTCTTTAGAGAAATGTCTATTCAATTTTTGCCCATTTTTAATTGGGTTATCAGATTTATTTTTCTATACTGTTGTTTGAGCTTGTTATATATTCTGGTTATTAATACTTTGTCAGACAGTTTGCAATTATTTTCTTTGTTCTGCGGGTTGTCACTTCAATTTTTTGATTTTTTTCTTTTGATGTGCAGAAGATTTTTAGGTTGATGTGATTTCATGTTTTCATTTTTCCTTTGGTTGTCTGTGCTTGTAGGGTATTACTCTGAGAATTTTCACTCAGACCAATGTCCTGCAGAATTTCTCCAATTGTTATAGTAGTTTCATAGTTTGAAGTCTTAAATTTAGTCTTTGGTCCACTTTAATGTGATTTTTCTATATTGCAAGAGATAGGGCTCAGGTTTTATTCTTCTGCACATGTTTATCCAGATTACTCAGCACCATGTTTTATAGAGACAGTCTTTTCTCAAATGTATGTTTTTTGGTGACTTCATTGAAAATAACTTCACCATAGGTGTGTGGATTTGTTTCTGGGTTCTCTGTTTTGCTCCATTGGTTCATGTGTCTGTTTTTATGCCTACACCATGCTGTTTTGATTATTTTAGCACTGCAATATAATTTGAAATCTGGTAATGTGGTTTCTCCAGGTTTTTTTTTTTTTAATTTTTGTCTCAAGATGGCTTTGACTTTTTGGGTCTTTTGTGATTCCAAATAAATTTTAGAATTTTTTTTCTATTTTTGTGAATAATTTCATTGGTATTTTGATATAGATTGTATTGAATCTGTGAATTGCCTTGGGTACTATGGACATTTTAACAATATTTATCCAATTTATAAACATGGACTATCTTTTCATTGTATTTTTACTCATTAAATTATTTCACCAGTCTTTTATAGTTTTTATTCTAGAGATCTTTTGCTCCTTTGGCTAATTCCTAGGTGTATTATTTTATTTGTGGCTATTGTAAATGTGATTAATTTTCTTATTTCTAGTTTACATTCTATGCTATTGGTTTTCATATGTTGATTTTGTATTCTGCAACTTTCCTGAATTTGTTTATCAGTTCTAATAGATTTTTGATAGTCTCTAGGTTTTTCTAAGTGTAAGATTACAACATCAGCCGTCAAGGATAATTTGAATGACTTGTTTCCAATTTGGATGCTCTTTGTTTCTTTCTCTTGTCTGATTGCTCTACCTAGGACTTTCCGTACTATGTTAAACAACAGAATGAAAGTGGGCATTCTTGCCATGATCCAGAAAGAAGAGGAAAGCCTTTCAGGTTTTCCCCATTCAGTATGATAGTAGTTGTGGGTCTGTTCTATATAGCTTTTATTATGTTGAGGTTTGTTTCTTCTAAAAATAGTTTTTTGAGACGTTTTATCATGAAAGGATGTTAAATGTTATCAAATGCTTTACAGCCTCCATGAAATTCATCATAAGGTTTTTGCCCTTCATTCTGTTGATATGCTGTATCACATTGATTGATTTGCATATGTTGAGATATTCTTGCATCCCTGGGATAAATCCCACTTGCCATGATCAATAATCATTTTAACATGTTGTTGAATTTGGTTTACGAGGATTTTGTTGAGGATTTTTGCATTGATAATTATTTCATCGAAGATACTTGTTTGTAGTTTTTTTTAAAAAAATGTGTCTTTGTCTGACTTTGATATCAGGATAATGCTGGCAGCATAGAATAAGTTTTGAAGTATTCCCTCCTCCTTTATTTTTCAGGATAGTTTGAATAGAATTGGTATTAGTTCTTTAAATGTGTGGTAGAATTCAGCAGTGAAGCTATTGGGTCCTGGGCTTTGCTTTACTGGGATAATTTTTGTAACAGCTTCAGTCCTGTTACTTATTATTGGTTGTTCAGGTTTTGTAATTCTTCATGAATCTATTCTGTTTGCTTGTATGTGTCTAGGAACTTAGCCAGTTCCTCTAGATTTTTCCAATTTATTGGTATATAGTTGCTTATAGTAGCTAGCAATGATTCTTCAAATTTCTGTAGTATCAGTTGTAATGTCTCCTTATTCAACTCTAATTTTATTTATTTGGGTCTTCTCATTTTTCTTAAGTGAGTCTGACTAAATGCTCATTTTGTCTATTTTTTCAGCAAACATTTTTATTCATTCATCTTTTGTATTATTTTCTTCATTTGAAATTATTTTTTTCTCCTTTATTTTCTTCTACAAGTAATGTTGGGTTTGGATTGCTCTTGCTTTAACAGGTCTATAAGATGCATCTTTTGATCATTTAAAAATTTTCTTATTTTTAGATGTAGGCACTTATCGCTATAGATTTCTCTCTTAGTACTGCTTTTGTTATCTCATAGGTTTTGGTATGTTGTTTTTCCATTATCATTTGTTTCAAGGCTTTTTGAATTTCCTTCTTAGTTTTTCACTGAACCACACCATTCAGGAGCATATTTTTTTAAATGTTTATGTTTTTATAGTTTTCAAAATTCCTCTTTTAATTTATTTCTCGTTTTCCATTGTAGTTAGAGAAGATGCTTGATACTTTAACTTTTAAATATTTTGAGACTTGTTTTGTGACTTAACGCATGCTCTATCCTAGAGAATATTCCATGAGCTGAGGAGAAAAATGTGTATTTTTGGCCAAGTGTAGTGGCTCACTGCTGTAATTCCAGGACTTTGGGAGGCTGAGGCTGGGGGATCACCTGAGGTCAGGAGTTTGAGACCACCTGGCCAACATGGTGAAACCCTGTCTCTACTAATAATACAAAAATTAGTTGGGCATGGTGGCATGTGCCTGTAATTACTCAGGAGGCTGAGGCAGGAGAATCACTTGAACCTAGAAGGCAGAGGCAGCAGTGAGTCAAAACCGTGCACTCCAGCCTAGGCAACAGAGCCTGGTTTTATCTCAAAAAGAAAGAAAGAAGTATATTTTGCAGCTAAGAAGTGTTCTGTAAATATCTATTATACTCATTTTGTCCATAGTGCAGATTATCTGATGTCTCTTTCCTGATTATCTGTGTGCATCATCTGTCCAATGCAGAAAATAGGATGTTGATTGCTCCATCTATTATTATTGTATTGGGGTCAGTATTTCTCTTTAGCACTAATACTGCTTCTTTTTATATCTGGCTGCTTCAGTATTGGGTAAGTAAATATTTACAATCATTATATCCTCTTGCTGAATTTGCCCCTCTTAGCATTATATAATTTCCTTCTTTCTCTCCTCTTATTTGTCTTGAAATCTATTTTGTTTTATATAAGTATAGATAGTCCTGCTCTTTTCTTGTTTTTATTGGCATAGAATATATTTTTCCATGTCTTTATTTTCAGTCGATGTGTGCCTTTATAGGAGAAATATTTCTTATAGCCTACAGATAATTTGTCGTTTTTTTTTTTCATTCATTCAGCCACTCTGTGTCTTATGGTTGAAGAGTTTAGTCCATTCACATGACAGGTTATCATTGCTAAGTGTGGACTTACTCCTGCCATTTTGCTGTTTGCTTTCTGATTGTTCTGTGGTCTCCATTTCCTTCTTTCTTACTTTTAGTGAAGTTGATATTCTCTGACAGTAGGATTTAATTTCTTGCTTTTTATTTTCTGTGTATCTGTTGTATTTCTTTCAATTTGAGTTACCATGAAGATTGCAAGTATTATCTTACAAACCTGATCTCACACACACACACACACACACACACACAGACACACAGAGTAACTCTACACTTTAAAATTTCCCCCCACTTTTTAACTTACTGCTTTTTCTCTTGATGGCTTATTGTACTGTCTATGTTTTGAAAAGTTATTATACTTTTTTTTTTTGAGATGGAGTTTCGCTCTTGTTACCCAGGCTGGAGTGCAATGCAGCGATCTCAGCTCACCACAACCTCCGTCTCCTGGGTTTAGGCAATTCTCCTGCCTCAGCCTCCTGAGTAGCTGGGATTACAGGCACACAACACCATGCCCAGCTAATTTTTTGTATTTTTAGTAGAGACAGGGTTTCACCATGTTGACCAGGATGGTCTCGATTTCTTGATCTCGTGATCCACCCGCCTCGGCCTCCCAAAGTTCTGGGATTACAGGCTTTAGCCACCGCGCCCGGCCTATACTTATTATTTTGGATTGATTCATCATTTAGTCTTTCTACTTAAGAGTATTTTATAAATCACCATTACAGTCCTACACTATTCACTGTTTTTCTGTGTGCTTAGTGAGCTTTGTATACTCAGATAATTTATTCTTGCTCACTAATAGCCTTTCTTTGATAGGTCTGCTGTCAATGAAATTCCACAGCTTTTGATTATCTGTCAAAGTCTTTATTTCTCTTTCATTCTCAGATGGTATATTTACAAGATATGCTATTGTAGGGTAAAAGTTTTTTTTTTCCCTTCAGCACTTTAAATGTGTCATGTCACCCTCTTCTGGCTATAAGGTTTCCACTGAAAAGTCTGCTTTCAGATATACTGAAGCTCCATTGTATGTTATGGGTGTGTGTGTGTTTGCTCTCTGGCTGCTTTCGGGATATCTTCTTTATCCTTGACCTTTGGGAGTTTGATAATCGAATGCTTTGATGTAGTGTTCTTTCAGTTAAATCTTCTAGGAGTCCTATAACCTTCTTGTACTTGGATAGTAAGAACTTTAAGTTTAGGAAGTTCTCCATTGTTATACCTTTGAGTAAGCTTTCTACTCTATCTCTTTTTCTATCACCTTTTTAATGCTGGTAAATCTTGGATTTTTCCCTATGAGGCTATTTTCTAGATTTTGTATATGTGTGTTATTCTTGTTTATTATTTTTTTTTTAAATTAAAACAACTTTATTATGTATGTACATATACATACATATACACACATGTAAATACATATACACATATATGGGTATATATGTGTATATGTAAAGGATTGACAATTTTATGTATGTTAGTGCTTCACATATGTATATATTCAATCAGCATTTGTTTTCTCTATTTAAATGATTGTCTTTACTAACCTACAAAATATGATGTTGATGGTGCTGCTTAATTCTTTTCTTTTTCTTTCCTATTTTACAGGGTATTAATTTTCTCCATTTTATTTAACCTATTCATTTCTTGGAGAATATAAATCTCCAAGAAACATGTACATGTGTCTTTATGATAAAACAATTTACATTCAAAACCAGCTGAAAGGATTTTTTAAGGGCATATATTACTGTGACAATACTCAAGATAACTCATTTGAAGCAAATTCCATTAATACTGTCAGAATAGGGTTATTTATTTTCCTTTTTCTATTTTTTTAATTTCTATTTTAAACTAAAATATACATGTGCACATTTGTTATATAGGTAAACTTATGAACTGGGACTTTGTTGTGCAGTTTATTTTGTCACTCAGATATTAAGCCTAGTACCCATTAGTTGTTTTTCCTGATCCTCTCCCTCCTCCCATCCTTCACCCTCTCATAAGCTCCATTGTCTATTGTTCTTATCTATATGTTCACGTTTTCTTAACATTTAGCTCCCTCTTTTAAGTGAGAATATGTGCTATATGATCTTCTGTCCCTGCATTATTTTGCTAAGGATAATGACCTCCAACTTCACTCATGTTCCTGCAAAGGACATGATCTTCTTCTTTTTTTATTACTGCGTTGTATTCCTTGATGTATATGTGTCCCATTATCAAATTTTCTTCACTCTACCACTGATAGGCATTTACATTGATTCCATGTCTTTACTATCATAAATAGTGCCACGGTGAACATACACGTGTGTGTGTCTTTATGATAGAACAATTTATATTCCTTTGGGCATATGCCCAGTAATGGAACTGCTGGGTGGAATGGTAGTTCTGTTTTTAGGTCTCTGAGAAATTACCACACTGTTTTCCACAATGGCTGAAATATTTACACTCCCACCAACAGTGTATAAGGGTTCCCTTTTCTCTGCAACCTCGTCAGTGTCTTTTGTTTGTTTGTTTGTTTTTAAAGGTTTTGTTTAATAACATGGAAATTATTTTCCCTTGACATTAGGATTATTAAAAATATAAATATGTATGATGTACTGTGTAATATATTTGTTTATATCCCCTACAAATGGACATTTTTGCTGTTTTCAGTTTTTCTCACATATATTTTATTTTTTGACTTTTTGTAATTGCCTTTCCAGTTGGTGTGAGATTGTGTCTCATTGTGGTTTTGATTTGTGTTTCTCTAATGATTAGGGATGCAAGGCTTTTCCTCATATTCTTGTTGGCTGCATGTATGTCTTATTTTGAATAGTGACTGTTCATAACCTCTGCCCACTTTCTAATGAGGTTTTTTGTATTTTTATGGTAAACGTGTTTAAGTTTCTTAGAGATACTGGATATTAGACCTCTCAGATTGATAGTTTGCAAAATTTTTGCCTGTTCTGTGTCTTTTCACTCTGTTGATACTTTTTTTTCTATGAGAAAGCTTGTTAGTTTAACTAGATACTATATGGCATTTTTTACCTTTGTTGCAATTGCTTTAGTGTCTTTGTCTTAAAATATTTGTCTATTTCCATGTCATCTTCCAGAATGTTTACAGTTTGGGGTTTTACACTTAAGTATTTAATATATCTTTATGTCATTTTTGTAAATGGTATAAGAAAGGGATCAGCTTCAGTCTTCTGCATATGGCCATCCAGTTATCCCAGCACCATTTATTGAATAGAAAGTGTCTTTTCCATTGCTTGCTTTGTCAAAGACCAAATACTTGTAGGTGTGTGGATTTATTTCTGGGCTCTCTATTCTCTTCCCTTGGTCTATGTGTCTGTTTTTGTAAAGGTACCATGCTGTTTTTGTTTTTAAAACCTTACACTATAGTTTGAAGTTGAGAATCATTATGCCTCAAGCTTTCTTCTTTTTGCTTAGGATTGCCTTGTCTATTGGGATTTTTTGCGGGGGAGGGGGTTACATTTAAATTATAAAAGGTTTTTTTCCCCTACTTCTGTAAAGAATATCATTGGTGGTTTGATAGGAATAGCAATGAATCTATGAATTGTTTTGGGCAGTATGGCCATTTTCCTGATATTGATCTTCCTATTGATGAGCAAGGAATGATTTTCCATTTGTTTGTGTCATATCTGATTTATTTCAGCAGTGTTTTCTAGTTCTCCTTGTAGATATATTTTTAATTTTTCTTGTAGATATCTTTTATCTCCCCCGTTAGCTGTATTCCTAGATATTTTATTCTTTTTGTGGCAGTTTTGAATGGGATTACATTCCTGAATTGACTCTTGGCTTGACTTTGGTTTGTGTACAGGAATGCTAGTGACTTTTGTACATCAATTTCGGTATCCTGATACTTTGTTGAAGTTGTTTAGCAGAAAAGGAAGCTTTTCGGCTGAGACTATGAGGTTTTTCTAAATGTAGGATCATGTCATCTGCAAACAGGGATCATTTGACTTCCTCCCTTCCTATTTGTATCCCCTTTATTTGTTTCTCTTGCCTGATTGCTCTGACCAGGACTTAGCGTGTTGAAGAAGAGGGTTGAGAGATGGCACTCTTGTCTTGTGCTGGTTTTTCAAGGGAAATGCTTCCAGCTTTTGTTCATTCATCATGATGTTGGCTGTTGGTTTTTCATAGGTTCCTCTTATTATTTTGATGTATGTTCCTTCACCTAGTTTATTGAGAGTTTTTAACATAGAGTGATGTTGAATTGTATCAAATGGCTTTTCTATAGCTGTTGAGATAATCACGTGTTTTCTGTCTTTAGTTCTGTTCATGTGATGAGTCAGATTTATTGATTTTTGCATGTTCAACCAACCTTGCATCCCAGGGATAAAGCCTACTTGATCATGGTGGATTAGCTTTGTGATATGCTTCTGAATTTGATTTGTCAGTATTTTGTTGAGGATTTTTGCATGGATGTTCATCAAGGATACTGATCTGGAGTTTTTCTCTTTGTGTTGTGTCTCCTAAACCAGATTTTGGTTTTAGGTTGATGCTGGCCTCATAGGATGAGTTGGGGAGGAGTTCTTCCTCCTCAGTTATTTCGAATAGTTTCAATATGAGTAGTACCAACTTTTTTTGGTACATCTGGTGGAATTTGGCAGTGAATCTGGCTGGTCCTAGGCTTTTTTGGATTGGTAGGCTCTTGAGTACTAATTCTATTTCAGAGCCTGTTATTAGTCTGCTCAGAGTTTCAGTTTCTTTCGGTTTCAGTCTTGGGAGGGTGTATGTTTATAGGAATGTATCGATCTCTTCTTGATTTTCTAGTTTGTGTGAATGGAGATGTTCATAATATTCTCTGATGGTTATTTGCATTTCTGTAGGATCAGCAGTAATACCTGTTTGCCATTGCAAATTGTGTTTATTTGGATCTTCTCACTGTCTGTCATCTGTCACTGTATTTTCAAATAAACTGTCTTCAACCTAATTCTTGCATTTTCTTGATCAATTCTACTATTAAAAGTCCCTGATGCATGCTTTAGTATCTCAGTTGCATTTTTTAGCTCTAGAATTTCTGCTTGATTATTTAAAGTAATTTTAATCTCCCTGCTATATTTCTCTGATAGAATTCTGAAATCCTCTCTTTTAGCTTGAATTTCTTTGAGCTTCCTCAAAACAGCTATTTTGAATCATCAGTCTGAAAGGTCATATATTTCTGTTTCTCCATGATTGCTCACTGGTGCCTGTTTAGTTCATTTCTTGAGGTCATGTTTTCCTGGATGCTTACATATGTTCATTGGTACCTGGGCATCGGAGAGCTAGGTTTTTATTGTAGTCTCCACAGTCTAAGCTTGCTTGTGCCTGTCCTGCTTAGGAAGGCTTTCCAGATATTCAAAAGGATGTGGGCCCCAAGCGAAGTAACACTGTGGTTTTTGCAGACTTGTGGAGGTACTGCCTTGGTGGTCTTCGATAAGATGCAGAAGAATTCTCTGGATTACCAGGCAGAGACCCTTGTTTTTTTTTTTTTCTCTTATTTCCTCCTAAGTGAATGGCGTCTTTCTCTGTCTCTATGGAACTACCTGGAACTAGGCATGTGGTGATACAAGCATCCCTGTGGCCCCCAGCACTCACACTGTGCTGAGTCTGACCTGAAGACAACACAGCCCTGAGCTTTGGCGAAGTCCCTTCCCTTCGGGGCAATGAGTTTCCTCAGGCCTCAGGCATGTCCAGAGTTGCTGTTTGAGAGCCAGGTATTAGAATAAAAATCCAAAGCAATTGATCCGATGTTCTCTTCTACTGTGGCTAAGCTGGTACTCAAACCACAATACAAAGTCCTCCCTGCTCTTCTCCATGCTTTCCATAGGCAGAGGAGCCCTTACCCGTGTCTGCCACACTGCTGGTACACTAGGAATCTGCCAGGCCACCACCAATGTTCACTTGAAGCCCCAGAGCTCTTCAGTCAGCTTCAGGTGAATGCTGCTAGCCCTAGGACTCACCTTTTAGGACAGTAGGCTCCTCTGGCCCAGGGCAGGTCCAGAAATGCAGATAAAAAGCCTAGACCTAGACTCACAGACTCCTAGTTCCTGCTTGCTGCTCTACCCCATGCGGCTAAGCTGACACATAGGGTGCAAGACAAAATCCTCTTTACTTTTCTCCCTGCTGTTCTCAAATAGAAGGAATCTTTTGCTGTAGCTACCGTAGCTGGGAATGTGCTGGATTATGATGAAGCCAGCATATATCAGAGCCCAAGGCCCGTGATGTACTCCCTGGGTACCACTGCTGGTTATTCAGGGCCCAAGGGTTCTTTAGTCAGTAGGTGATGAATCATGCCTTCCCTTCAAAGCAGCTATTTCTCTTTTGGCCCAGGGAATGTCTAGAAATGTCATCTAGGAGTTATCGCATGAAGTGAGGGTGACATCACTCTGCCCAGTGTCCTATCCTACTGTGGCTGAGCTGGTATCCAAGATGCAGGACAAAGTCCTCTCTACTCTTTGCTCTCCATTCCTTAACTGGAAGAAAGGAGTCACTTCAGTTGCATTGAGCTGCACTGCCTAGGTTTGAAGAAGGAATGCCACAAGTTTTCTCTTAGTAATGCCAGGTGGTGTCCCTCCAAGGTCATATGCAGCCTGGTAAACTTGCTTTAAGCCCAGCCTAGTACTGGGAATTGCCTAGGAATTGCCATCCTTGTGTACCCAGATTGTCTTCCTAGTTTACCTAGGACCCAGAGCACTTCAGCTTAAGTAGCAAGGCTTGTCTAGAAAAAGACATAAAATATTTTAAGAAATATTTGTTAAAACAATTTAAAGAAAAAGAAATAAAATATGAAGAGTAAAGCATAGGCTATCAATACGCATATATGGTTTGTTATTTGCTAAGGTGTGATCAATATGTATTAAAATGTAACTATAAAAATAATATTAGTTTAATGTAGTCCAACCTCTGGGATGACAGTTCACCCTCTGGCTAAGGTGGGTCCAAATTCTCCCTCCATGCATGGGCACTGGCTGAGCCATGTATGGCTACAATCTCCACTGTGACTGGGCGGCATCTAGCTCAATATACTGTCTCCCCATCATTGTGCTTTCCCTCAACAAAGTACACAGATTCTCTCTCAGATCCACAGGCCTGCTGCTTGGGGATGAGAAAGAGGTGGTGTCAGTAATCCAAAACTATGTCTCTGTATTAGTCAGGGTTCCCTAGAGGGATGGGACTAATGGGATAGATGTATATTTGAGAGGGAGTTCATTAATTATTGACTCACATGAACACAAGGTGAAGTCCACAGTAGGACATCTGCAAACAGGAGAAAGGAAGCCAGTCCAAGTCCCAAAACCTCAAAATAGGGAAGCTGCCTTCAGTTTGTGGCTGAAGGCCTGGGAGGCCCTAGAAAACTACTGGTATAAGTCCAAGAGTCCAGAAACTGAAGAACTCAGAGTCCAGTGTTGGAGGGCAGGAAGTATCAAGCACGGGAAAAAGATGGAGGGCAGAAGACTCAGCAAGTCTATTCTTTCCATTCCTACTTTTATGCTGGCAGCTGATTAGATGGTGCCCACTCAGTTTGAGAGTGGGCCTCCTCTCCCAGTCAACTGATGGAAATGTTAATCTCTTTTGGCAACACCCTCACAGATACACTCAGGAACAATACTTTGCCTCCTTCAATCCAATTGAGTCAGCACTCGATATTAACCATCACAGCTTCCTTGCCTTCCTCAATGCCTCTTTTGGCACTATCAAGTTAAAACCAGGTACAGTGATTGCTCATCTGATTTTTGGTTCATGTGACTGTACTTTTCTGTATGAGATAGTTGCTAAAATGTGGTGTTCCAACGCAGGGGAGGGTGAACAGTGTAGGCTTCTATTCAGCCATCTTGCTCCACTCCTGTATTAGTCTGTTCTCACGCTGCTGATAAAGACATAACTGAGATTGGGCAATTTACAAAAGAAAGAACTTTATTGGAATTGCAGTTCCACGTGACTGGTGGGAAGCCTCACAATCATGGCGGAAGGCAAGGAGGAGCAAGTCATGTCTTACATGGATAGCAGCAGGCAACAAGGACGAGCTTATGCAGGGAAATTCCTCTTTTTAAACCATCGCATATTGTCAAACTTACTCATTATCACAGGAACAACATGGGAAAGACCTACCTCCATGATTCACTTACCTCTCACTAGGTCCCTCACGCAGCACATGTGGATTCAAGATGAGATTTGGGTAAGGACACAGCCAAACCATACCAACTCTCATCTTTTTTTGTTTGTTTTAGTAAATAGAAGGTGCACACTGTAAAATAATGATAAAATTATAGAAAATGCATAAACAAATATAGTCATTTATTATTATATACTATACAGAATTGGCTGAGCTATAATTGTATTTAATTTGTAGCACAGTAAGTTTGTTTACATCAGCATCAACATCGAGCACATGAGTAATGTGTAACGTTACAGCATTATGATTGCTACAGTGTCACTAGGTGATAGGAATTTTTTAGCACCATTATAATCTTATGGGGCCACCATGATAAATGCAGCCTGTCATTGATGGAAATGTTATGAGGCACATGACTATACATGCCAGAAAGGTAGATGGGGTGTGCAACCAAACTCAGCATTGTTTTTATGAGTCTAATTCTTACTCCACTTTCAAGAAAACAAAAATATGATGAGTAAAGCACAGACATCAGCAAGTGTATTATGGTTTCTTATTTGTTGAGGTGTAATCAATGTTTATTAAAATGTAAGAATAAGTACAATATTTAATGTAAATAAGTATAAAAAAGTGTCTTTATCTCAGGTATATTGGGATATATTTCTATCTTATATTAGGTCCCCTTGAAATAGGCTCTGAGATAAATACTTGTTTTCTGGGGTGCACTTATAAGGAATATTAAAAGGGGAATCTGGGCGTACCAATGCACTTACCTACAATGCTGATACACTAGGGAACACGCCCAGATTTAGCAAATAAAAGTACAAGTTGCCAGTTGAATTTAAATTTCAGATAAATCATGAATAATGTTCAGTATATGTAATTTCTAAATATTTAATGGGATATACTCATACTAAACAATTTAAATTCAACTGGGCATACTGTACTTCATTGACAACTTTGAGCTGAGTCTTCAGCTAGTGCTACTGGGCATCTTTCAGAGTTGTACCAAATTGATGCAAAGCAGTTGTATCGCTGCATTAGCAGTGACAGTTGCAGTGATATAAAGCAGTTGTATTACCACATTAGCCAGCCATGGGTCAGTAGCTGCCCTTTGAAAGGAGGCACCACTTTGGGCAGGTTAGTTCATTTTAGTTTGTCTTAGGGCAATATTTAGTGAAAGGTACAGATGTGAATGGTCAACTACTGATATCCCCTGTAAGTGTGTGATTGATGTGTTCCCAGGAAGATGGAATCAGGATGATGAACCACAGTGTCTAGTATAACAACTTCTCTATGTTAGCTTCAAAAGTGATGTTTACTTAATGTTTCTATACCCTACTTTTTTGTTTTATTGTTTTTGTTGTTTTGTTATGACTTTGTTCTCTTGATTCATTTTCCCCCTTAGTGTTTCTTATACTGAGGAATCGTAGCTACACATAATACAGAGGAATACTGAGGAATTATAGCTACATGTGACAATTGAAATTTCAGGGAAAGGGAATTTATGCTGAAATATTTGAATAACTTTCCCTCTTTAGCTTTTACTATGTCAAAAATTCATATAAAGCTATACCTTTACACAATTCATCTCTTGAAATTTTTGATGAAACAAAAACACATTATTGCCTTTATATTGCAAAAGCGAAAAATAAAATTAAATAGATTTATGTACAGAGACACCTGCTACAAAACAATTAGTTTTACATGATCCTGCACTATATTTGTGGAAAAGACTTAATTTGTCATTTCTTTAGAAATGAGAGGATAGAGGCCAGGTGCAGTGGCTCATGCCTGTAATCCCAGCACTTTGGAAGGCTGAGGCCGGCGGATCACCTGAGGTCAGGAGTTCGAGACCACCTGGCCAACATGGTGAAACCCCATCTCCGCTAAATATACTCAAAATGAGCCGGGCATGGTGGAGCATGCCTGTAATTCCAAATACTAGGAAGGGGAGACAGGAGAATCTCCTGAACCCAGGAAGCAGAGGTTGTGGTAAGCTGAGTACCCCATTGCACTCTCGCCTGGGCAACAAGAGCAAACTTTGTGGGTTTTGTTTTTGCTTTTGTTTTGTTAAAGAAATGAGAGGATAAGTCTGAAGAAATAAGGAGGAATAAGACAGCTTACTTGCGAGAAACACACACACACACAAACTTAATAGCTATGGCGTATACTAGATAATACATAATGTGAAGCCTCAGGTTTGGGGAGATTCTGTATAACAGAAAAGGCCTATCTTCACAAAAATGCTGATTTGATAGGAAATCTCACCTTATCTTTATATGGTTATTAACATTAAAGCATGGAATTTTTAAAGACCTTTTATTTTGTCAAACATTTACTTAAGCAAAGCACATTACACAGTTCCTGGCACTTTTAAATACTCAACAAATATTGTTTTTGTTGTTCTTTACTTTTTTATACTCGGGAGAACTGCTGTTTTAAATAGTCTATAATGGCTTACTATGTTTTTTTCAAATTAAAGTATCTTAAAGTAGATATATTTTGATCATTGAAAATAAAATAACAGCCCTAAATTGGGAGAAGTGGATGTAAAGTTGCTATCTTCCAGGGCTAGAGAGGTATGATATAAGACAGTAGGGACTGTCTAGTAGTGGAGACTGTGTACTCAACGTAAAGATATTCAAATTCAATTTAAAAGTAATCTAATTATCAGGTAGCCATACTTGAGTTGAGACAAGCAGTGGATCTGAAAGACAGGCCATGAGAGACGTGATGCCATGGCTAGTGCGGAAATATTACAGTGTAAAACTGGGGTCCCCAGCCCCTGAGCCACAAACTGGTACTGTTCCGTGGCCTGTTAGGAACTGGGCCACGTGGCAGAATAGGAGAAGTTGGCAAGTAAACATTATTGCCAGAGCTCTGTCTTCTGTCAGATCACTGGCAGCATTCAATTCTCATAGAAACACGAACCCTACTGTGAACTGTGCATGCAAGTGATCTAGGTTGCACACTCCTTATGAGAATCTAATGCTTGATGATGTGAGTGGTGGAACAGTTTCATCCCGAAACCTTCCCCAAACTCTGCCCATGGAAATATTTTCTTCCACAAAATCAATCCGTTACCAAAGAGGTTGGAGATCACTGGTGTACAACAAAATTAAAGCAGTATTAAATACGAAGGCATACTAGATATTATTTTCTTGCAAGAAACAGAATATTATTTAATTTTGCCTTAGTAAAACAGGGGTATCACTGAGGATAAAAGAATATCTTGGACTCATAGTAAATAGAAAATTATTAGGTAGCTGTTTTATATCAAGTTCTGAGTCTGCATGGTTTCTAGTCCCCATTCATCTGTTTATCATCAACTCTGATACAGATTAAGGTGAAAGGCTCTTGGTATTGGTTCCCTTTAAGTTTATACATGGCTTTGGGCTGCTGTGACAATTCTTATCCAATGCTATTAGAATTCTCAGTTGAAATGCCTGTAATTAACATACTAGAATACCTCATTTTCTAAACCAAAATTTTGAGAAACAACCTCATGTATTATACACTTCTCCTTAAGTTAGGCATCCATTCTTATTTTACTGAGCTGTAACCAGAAAGAAGGGTTATGTGGCACAGATAGGACTTGGTTTAAACTCTGCTTTATCACAATGCCAGACTAATATTTAGAGCCTCTACATGCTGAAAAGCTTATGTCACTCCCTCATTATGCAATTCAAAATGAAATTATTTTAAGTCTGTAAAAAAGTACATGCTGAAGCTAAACAGTTAATTCTAGTTTACAAAGTCTGGATAATATTATTGTCTTAGTCCATTTTCTGTTGTGAATAGTAGTATACCTAAAACTGAGTAATTTATAAAGAACTGAATTTATTTTCTACAGCTAAGGAGACTTGGAAATCCAAGGTCAATGAGGCATATCTTTTGAGAGCCTTCATGCTTGTGGAGATTCTCAAAAAAGTCCCTAAGTAGCACAGGGTATCACATGGCAAGAGGGCTGAGTATGCCAGCATGCTAGGTTAGGTCTACCTTCCCTGTCTTATCAATCCACCAGTTTCCTTCCCATGGTAACTCATAATACATTCATTTATGAATAGATTAATCCATTCATGGGGGAAGAACTTTCATGATCCAATCCCCGCTTTAGAAAGCCTGCTTCTCAGTACTGTCACATTTTGCATTAAGTTTCAACATGAGTTTTGGGGGGAACATTCAAACCATAGCAACCATGGAAGTTGAACCTTTCTAATTCTGTGCATGAATGTCTATATCTGGTATCATAAATGCTGAGGCACATTTTTTACCTGCCTGTGGGTAATGCAACACAAGTCAATCACTTGCTCAAGCTAAATCTCATTATGTCTCTCATTTTTTTTTTCTCAAATTCATGTCATCCCTCTACCAACAAACAAAAAGAACAAAGGTTTATAATGTTTCCTCTCCCAAAGTAAGGTGTGAATAACTGCTTTAGGCAGAGAAGATCAAAGTATGACCTCATTGAGCACTTTTATTGACTTCAGATTAGGGTTTCAACAAGTTCAGACTTCCTGTAGCTGCTTTACCCTGTCCAAAGAAATTATGAATGATCCATCTCCTTAGTGATTTCCCACCCACTCCAATCCAACCCTGTTTTCTATCTCATTTCAAAGTATGTCTCTAAGACTTTTTAGACAAATATGTCTTACCTCTCACCTAACATTCTTTTTTAGGAAATTATATTTTTGTCAAATTTTTAATCTATTCAGAGGAAATGATGGTAAAGAATAATGGAATAATCATAACTATTAAGGCGTTCCATCTAGCCCTAACTGAGAATCTTTTGCTAATTTAGTACCCGGGGGAAGAACTGGAATCTCTCTTTAGTGATCTGGTGGCAAGGGGAGTGTCTGGTTTTGGTGAGTCATTTCCTGACTTTGTAAATATGACTTGGTGAATAAATCAACATAAATAAATTTCGACTTGCTGCAGGTTCCTGAAATTTTATAGAAACTTAGAAGAGCTATAAGCTACCATAAATTTGAGAAGCAACCTTAGGCTTAGAGAAAAAAGACTGTAACTAGCTGTGAAACAAAACACACAATACTTATATATTGAAAGAGGACTTGAAAAGATAAATTAGGCAAATGAGATTTATGTTCAACATTTTTGTGAACATAAGTGGTTAATTATTCCATGTTGCTCCTTAATAAATTTTCTGATTTTAAGAAATACAACTCAAAAATGAAAGTTGTGATTTTACTCTAGACTATTAGCACATGTACAGAATTTGCAGAATTGGAGGTCTCTGCTGCTCTAACTGGCAATTACAAAATCAAAAGTAGACACTTAAGCTTATGCTGATTTCATAGTGCTGGTCAAATTCAATCAACATTTATAATATAATCTTTGAGGGGTTACTTTATATCTGTGGTTCTCAAGCAGGGACAATTTTACTTCTCAGAGGATATTTGTCAAAGTCTAGAAGGTTTTGTGATTGTCAAAACTTGGAGAGAAGGAGATACATTACTGGCCAGAGAAACTGCTAAACATCCTATAGCTTCCTCTGCCTTTAATAATTGTCTGACCCAAAATGCCATAGTGCCATTGTTGAGAAGCTGTGCTCCAAAGCTTACTTACTTATTAAGAAGTAAGTTTACTTATTTATTGTTAGAAGCGGTGCTTACTTATTTGTTAAATCATCATTATGTGTGAAGTGACTGTCATGTAACTAGTAGTAAACAATATTTTATTGATCATATATCATTTTTCATGCTCTATTCTAAGAACTACCTACATTACTCAATTTATCTTCACTATACTACAAAATAGGGTAGGCTATAATTCCATTTTACAGATGAGAAAATTGAAGCATAGAAGAGGTAACATTTATAATCACATAGCTGTTAAAAACAGATGTGTACTTACCTCACGTAGCTTGGTTTTAGAACCCCATCCACTGTGATGAAGGAAATCAAGGGATGCTTACAGTTTCCCTTGACTTTCTCCTATGCTCTTATAACTGTAAGAAAAGGATCTTGGCAATTCTCAATCTATAGAATAATTCATAATTCTGGGAGCTCCACAAAAATTATTTGTTTATTTTTTAAAATTTATTGCTGTATGCAATGTTCTGCTACAGGTATAATCAACTTCATTTGCAAAGTTAAAATATTTTAAATTAAAGGATTAACAGTCCCTTTTCTAATTTTATATATATATATATATATATATATATATATATGTGTGTATATAACTGTGTGTGTGTATAGGACTTAGCAAATATATGTGTAGGACAGCACAAATCATTACAGTTGAAATTTCACAGGTCAAAAATTTAAGCATGTATGTAGTTTGTAGGCATCTTATACTGATTACTTAATATAATACATTTATTTTTATTATCATATATACTATATTTTATAACATGCATAAATAAAAATCAAATGCTAACTAGGATAAAGTTTATTTTAGATAGTCCAGTTCGCTAATGTACACTAATGCTTCAATTATAACATTTAACTTCAATTACTTTAGATGCAAACTCCAGCCAGGGTTCACATATTGATTTCATGTTCTAGTAAAAACTACAAATAAAAAAACCACAAAGTCAGAGATTATTTCTTAATATATTGCATATACTTTAATCCAATTTAAGTCATTTTATTACATGTTTAGCTTTTTTTGTAATAGTGCTCTCATATGTTAATGGAAAATAATTTGCAAGAATTTTGTTTTCTTTTAGATGTGACATTGAAGTTCAAAACTTCACTAATAATTGCTACACATATAATACAGCAAGAGAAGCACTATTGTTTATTGAGGCAGGATGTAAATATTAAGTAACTGAAAATGGCAGAAAACTATCCGGTGTGATAATGATTCAACAGGAGAAGCAAAGAGCTTTTATTGGTTATTCCAGGTTGAGGGAGACATTCAAATGCCTATTAAGTCCCATCTCTACCAGTGATCACGTTTATGTGGTTCTGTACTGGCATGTTTCCTGAAGTCCATGTGTGGCCCACTGGTGGTAAAATAATTGTATATTTAAAAATACTTATGCATATTATATGTATTTAAAAAAAGTACTTCTTTCCATTTATGTTGAGAATGTCAGCAAATGAATTCAGCTCCTCTCAGTATTTCCTTTTCCTTCATCTGTTGCTATAACCAAAGTCCAAGCCACATCATCTCCTGCTTATATATGTGCAATTATTTCAATATCCCTTTGCTTTCATTTTTGCTCCTCTATGTTCTATTCTAGACAGAATAATTAATAGGATCTCTTAAGAACTTGTCAAATCATGCCACTCCTCTCCTTAAAACAACTCGTGTTACCCATTCATTTAGACTATACCTAAACACCCTAGTGTGACCTGCCCCATGAATCTGATTCAGACCTCACCAACTATATCATTTATATCTGTACTCCCAATTCACTTTTCTCGAGTGAAATAATCTTTTTTGTCATTGTTTCTCAATCATCATGAGCTCCTTCTTGCCTGAGGACATTTATGCTATCTCTTTCTACTTCTGGAAATGTCTTTTTTCCCAAATATTCTGACTAATTCTGCTGGAAGTTTCAGCTTAAATGACATCTCTTTGGTATTTCTCATAAAGTAGAATACAAGCTCCACAAGACAAGGCTGCAAGGGAGTTAGGAACTATTTTTTCAGTTTTGCATTCTTTGAAATAAAGCATTATAGGTCACACAGTAACAAAATATAAAAGGAGCACCATATATTTTCATTTCACATTTTTCTGTAATTATTATACATACCTATTGTCTTCCATTTTCTATCTATTTGCTAAAAAATTCTCAACATTTCCATGCATATTAAGTGAGTTGATTTCTCTGTGTGAGATTCTGTTTCATAATCCAGAGTGGTTCGCCTGCACCTTTTACTTCCTTAAGGTCTTAAGACAAAACAATTACAAAGAGACAGACTCTTTGAAGCTCCTAAACATAATTCCGCTGTCTCCCTCCTAATAGCTTAAGGAGGGCTTTTCTACACTTTCTCTGTTCAAGTTCCCTTTGCTCTTTCTAAGCTTTGTAGTAAAAACCTGCATTCATGTTCTGCCATCTGCTTTTAGTATTTTTTAAATTCACCCTTCAATTGCCATTTTCGTGATTATCCCCAGCAGGATAAAGCCACTTTGAGTAAAATTCTGCTCTAAGGGGAACTGATAATTGGGGAGAACTAACTACACATTGTAGAAGAGTATTTAGAACACAATTCCATTGTATTTGAGGAGAGAAATGCATTACTCACTAGAATGTCTTGAGTCAAGAATTTAGCAAGATTTTGGAAAAGACTTTCATAAGGTGGAACAGGAATCCACATTAAGTTCTTGAACACATAAGATTGAGTTGAGTAAATTAATCAGAGTTTGACAAAGTAAAGCAATGAATATAGTTAAGATCATGAAAGAAATTAACCGCATTTGTCTCATGTAAGGGTTTGAAACCACAAATAAATGCAAATGAAATAATTAGAGGTAGAGTTACACCTATAATTGCCGGCTCTATGAAAAGTCAAGAAGAATTTGAGATACATTTGTTTGTTGGACAAAATGCTACTTATGAAAGAATTGGAGTTGAATTTGAGTTGTTAATGTATATGTGTGAATGTGTGTGTATATATGTATATGTGTATTCTAGAGGTCTAGAACTTAAATTATTTTGACAAAGGATAGAGATTTTTGTTTAATTGCATTCTGACAAAATAATATTATCATAAGTATATGAGAAAGCCCTTCTCTCATAAATTTGCTTGGGAGATTATCAGTTGTATTGACCTTTATTAATTTAATAGATAAAATAACTACTGTAATAAAACGTTTATTGACTGACAGATTAAACAGTTTTAATATTGGTTTTATGTGTTTGTAAATTGTCTCTCGTAGCTATTGCCACTCCTCACCTTTTAAAATGTTTATTAATTTGTAAAAATTATCTAAGGACAGCAACCCTTGACATAAATATTGCAAATATTTCCCAATGCATACTATTTTCTTTTAGCTTTGTTTATAATTTTTAAATTTTTTACTATGTCTTAAAAATATTTATTGTATTAAACTTATTTTTATGATTTCTTTGGTCATTTTTCAGTAGGCCTTCTCACCAGCAAATTAGTTTTTAATAATGGTCTTTAAAAATATCAAATAATACATGGATTAGTTATTAAATACAGTCAGACTCTTTTGACTAATAAGGTTGCAAGTGATTAATAAAGTAATGGATAATTATACATTGTTATGCCAGCTTTCCATAATATTGTTCTAATGTTCTAATTTGTCTTCTGTCATACAGAATGCAATTTTACTTGTGCTACAAATTTTAGATAAAAATATATTTGAATGCATGAAGACTGAATGAACAGTGATACTATACCTAAACATAGGTTCTGTATATTTTGGGAATTATTGCACATATTTGAATACTGGCAAATCTTTACTATTTAAATAAAATTGATGTGTAAATCTATAATTTTAGCCTGCATTACTTTTATCTTTTATTTTTTAAATTACATATAACATATGTACATAATATGACTAAAGACAGTCAAAACAATATAACCAATTTTCACATATACACCATTTAATACAAAGGATAAAACATTATATGTACCGTTCAAGTACTCTGCATACCCCGTCTTAATTGATTTTACCTTCTTCCCCCTCAAAATATTATTTCAATTTTCTCTAACCTGTTATCTTAAACAGTTCTTTAAAAAATTGATTGTGGCTGGGCACAGTGGTGCACCTGCAATCCCAGCTACTTAGAAGGCTAAGACAGATCCCTGAGGCCAGTAGTTAGAAGCTATAATGCACTTTATTGCATCTGTGAATAGCCACTTCATTTTAGTCTGGGCAAAATAGTAAGACCCTGTCTATAAAATTAAATAAATAAACAAATAGCAGGTGTACCTGTGAACCATACCCACTCTGGCTGAGGTGGGAGAATTACCTGAGCTGGGGAAGTTAATCCGGTAGTAAGCTTTGATCACAGAACTGCATTCCAGCCTGGGCATCTGAGTGAGAACCTGTCTTAAAAAAATCTTGTTTGGGTTTTTTTTCTTTTAAACATATTGTACCTATTCACCTCCTTAAATTTACTTTATATTTTCAGTTGTCATTGGAAATACCATTTGGATCAGAGGATTTGTATGAGAGAGTCACATGTATAGATTGTCATTTACCCAGATGAGATCATATAACATTTCCCATTCTGTTTCTCATTTTGTCATTTTTATTTATGCCAACAAAGTCACTTTTCTACCATTTCTAATATTTTCAGTATTTGTCCCTGACAAGAAATTTACCTTTATATCATACCTAGTGGCCAATATAATATGTGGTATATATTATAATAATAAATTTTAGAATCTATTTGAATGTATTGATATCTTCAACGATCTTCTTTTCACATAGATCACATCGTGAATATTATTTAAAATAAACTTTGCATAAATACTTATTTTCTAAAATACTAAAAAGGGAATTATTTTGAAATAGTCCCATAGCTAAAATTTGACAACATGGAATATTCATTTTCTTCTTCCTACCTTTTTCCTGTTGTTACTGACTTTAGTACTTTTCTCATTTTATTACCTCCTTCTGTCTGAATATTTTAATACTATTATTTAAATTATTTTTCAATTTTTATTGGAACATCTGTATTTTTTAATTGATCTTGAAACTTGGTGTTTCATAGTAATACTAACCTTTGTAATTAGTGTGAAAAAATTTGCTACACAGTTGAAACCCTTCTTTGGATAAAAGCCTTATTGATAATTAAGCTGTGACAATAGGAAAAAAATCAAGTGTATTACCACAACTTGTGAGAAATAAAGCAGCAGGCTTTCTTATCATAGTTTGAATTTTTTATAAATATTTTAGAGGTATAGATTTTAAACATTTCTATGTGAAATATTTTGTCTGTTTTCTGTTCCATGACTTTGACATCACACTTCACTTTTTACCACATCAGTTGATGCAAACACCGATTTTTTTCTAGTACGTGCTTGCTTTTATGTTGTTCATTTAATTGAAATAAAATTCTGTTTGGAATCAACTTTTAAAATAAGAATTCTAGTATTATTTTAATTCCTTTTCTTGAATGTCAGACTAATCCCATCCCATGGTATTAAAGAACATCCAGACAGCCTGGCCCTACTCCTTACTACTAGTGTTGCTTTCAGCAAGTAAAATAACCTGCCTGTGCTTCAGTTTCTCATGCGTTATTTAATGCTGATAATGGCGTGCACGTAAAATTAAAAATTTTAGAATTTTAACTTGTAAATCTTTGTAAGATTGTAAAAACACTTAAATCAGGTAATATTTTCACATAGCCTGGCATACGGCAAAAAGGTGGCAATTGTGTTTTAAATAAAGTATCAGGTATCCACTGACTGAAAATTCTAACTTTACCAGAAATGTAATTTCAAAATACATGTAAGCTAGTCTTCCATATTTACATACCTACTTCTATTCTATGGCGAAATATTACATTTACCATTAAATAGGAGAACTCTGTCTTAATAACTTTCTTTACATAGAATCACCTGGTCTTTGTTTCACATTGATTCTGTCACATGAACATGCCAGGTCCAAAAGCTCACAAAAATGTTTTGATTGGAATGCTGTTAAATTTATAGATTAATGCTAAGTTTGTAGATTAAATGAACACTTTTGTAATACTCAATCTTCTCACTGTAATGATATGTCTTTCATTGCATTCAAGTCTTCAGTTTTTGGCTCTCTGGGACATTTTATTTTTTTATATATCTGATATGCATACATGGTTTCAAATTAGTTATTGTTACTATTATAAATAGGATAATCTTTTATTTTATAATTTTTATAGAAATTTAAGGGGTACGGTGTTGTTTTGTCACATGTATACATTGCATAGTAATGAGAGGATGAGAGATGGCTTAAAGAGTACAATGTACACTATTTGGGTAACGATTTGAGTGATGATTACTGAAAGTGCAGTGTAATCATCACTCAAATAGTATACATTTGGGTAATGATTTGGGTGATTACTGAAGGCCCAGTGTAATCATCACCCAAATAGTGTACATTGTACTCATTAAGCAATCTCTCATCCTTTACCCTCCTCCCACTCTCCCATTCTAGTAAGTCTCCAAAGTCTGTTATTCCAATTTTAGTCCATTATCTTATGTGAAATAACTCAGAAACAAAGTCAAGTACCGCATGTTCTCACTTTAAAGTAGGAGCTAAATAATGTGTACAGATGGACATAGACTATGGAATATTTTCTTACATTTTTTAAAAATGATGAAATACAAGAATGTTATACATTTTTGAATATTTATTGGTCAACTGGCTGAATAACTAAACTTACATTGATTCCCAAAGACGGCTTTTTTAAAAAGCTGGTTACTTCAGTTTCTGAAATAGAAAATTCTTCATTTATAAATATGATCATCAAATCTCTTTTTGACTATATTAAAACTTGTTCCATTTCCTCATCTACAGAGTGAACTAGCACTAAGATTTTGAAATTGTAGTGTACATAAAATCACCTTGATACGCGGTTGATTATATAGGTTCCTGAATATTGTTGTCAGAGATGGAGATGCAGGTGGGTCTCCTGGAATCTGAAATTGTAAACAGCAACTCAGTTGACCTTTGGTCAAGTGGTTCCTGGACTTCACTTTGAGAAATAGGACCTTCAAATTCACAGGCCAACAATAACAAAGAACTGTAATAGCTAACCAGCCACGTATTATTATTATTCAAATTGCTGTTGGTTGAGAGAAAGGGAGATGTTATATTGTATACAGACCATTCACTTACTTAACAACTAGAATATACACTGTGTGCCAGGAAATGTGCTAGGCTCTAAGTTTCCTACTAAACGTATGTCTGTGCTCCCTTCCCTCATGGAGTACAGTTCAGTAAGCAAGTACTTAGGCCATGGCCAGGTCTGCCATTCCTGGTCTCTCCTGTGTGTATCAACAGGCTGTGTATGCTTGCATACATGCAACATGACAGTACAGGTGTTGCCTGGTCCTTATCGTCTAGCTAGTAGATAAACAGTGTAACGGGGTAATATTGGTAGCTGGGAAGCTGGATGGTAGGTCCAAGTGAAATTACTTCGTGTAAGTAGCCAGTAACAGCCATTAATCTTAGAGTTTCAGAGTGCTTTGTTTGAGGACAACAGAGGCTAGGTAAATTAGAACCTGGCAGGATCTCACCCTTAATAGGCATCGTAACTACCATTACAGCTAATGTCGGTGTATGTCCTCTGAGAAACTGGGAGAACCAAGATGTCCTGGTCATCCACATACCCCAACTTGAAAGTGCCTGAAATGCCTTGCCGAGAATTAATCTTTAGGCATTTTAGAGAAAACTACAATACGTGTAAGATCAACTTTTTGGTGAAACAACTCTTGTGAAAGCTATTTTAAAGAGGTAATATTCAAGCAGACATACAAAGGTGGGAGTTCCTTTAGTAACTTCTACTGTACTTAACATACATGTTATTTAAGTATATATTAAAATATAAATATATAATATAAAAACAAATATTTAAGAATTTGTGTATCCCTTTAAAATAAGATATTCTTTAATTTTATAACATGGTTTCTCTTACATTTTTCTTCCCTTTTTTTACTGACCTCCACCTATTGACAGTTCCTCAGGTTCTTTTGCCCATCACATGCATTCAATCTCCAATGCACACTTCTCTACTATTATCCTAGAATTTGCCTTATTTAATCATTTAGGATGTGCACAGGTCACTCTAAGTAATGAATAAACTACAGACATAGCCCCCAAAAGCTGAATGTTCAGTGTTCTATACTCCCCAGTTGCCTTTAACTGAAGTATAAGTAGAAGGAAGTAAAATAGAATAAATTAAATGATCTAGTCAGATGATAAGTCCGTGGTGTCCTCAATATTGGTCTCTCTGACAAGTTGTATCAATTAAACTAAGCTTTTTATGTGAGTGCTGTGCAACAGGCATTTTCTTGGTCACTGGTGACCTAGAAGTGTGTAAGACACAGCCCTTGTAATCAGGGAATTCACTGTCTAGTCTTATATCAAAAGTACTGGTACCCAGAAATACACAGTATAGAAATGCACTGATCATTATGGTAGCAGCATCCAGCACTTAATACATGTTTACTGTGTTCCAGACACAGTAAAAAGACATATCTGTAGCTTATCATTTAATTATTTAAAATAAATATTATTTCCAGTTTACAAATCAGGCACTGTGGGATAGATAGACAAAGTAATCTCAGTATCACATTGCTAATGACTGATACTGTGATTCAAACCATGCATTCTGAGCCTAGATCTTAAGGACTTAATATTTTTCTGAAGTATGGCTTACAGTTATACTGGTGTTTTAATTTTATTTTAAAAAATCAATGAGACTTCAATTCTCATTTTTTAATTCTTTCAATTTTTAATTATGTAAGTACAGAGATTTTGCACATATATTGGAAAATGGTCTTTAAAACCAACTAAAACCAAAAGTCTAGTGCAACAGTTTAGAGGTACAGTGGGCCCTATGCATAATAGGAATGTAAGCATGTCTGTAGTTAAAGGTTCTATTGTTAATGTCTCACCCACCCAAGGATCATGGGTCTGCCTAGATCATACCTGTTACGGTAACGGCAGGTGCTTTTTCCTTGAATAAGTCCCTTTTTATAATGCATTTCTGTGTGCTGCACATGCGCACACACAGGCACACACACTTAAATTCTATACATCAACTCTTTGCAAATGCTACAGTAATACTGTAGAGCGGTATTATTCCAGCTATTCCTATAATGGAAACCTGCAGAGTCAAATCGTAGGCAGCAAATCAGGGCCCTTATTCAACAATGCCAGCTTAGTCAGAGTCATTATCTTCTCTCTTTTGCTCACAGTGGTTCTATCATTTTTGAAAGTGACTGTTGCCTTGGAACTTCTAATAGAATCCTCACTAAAATTTACATTTTAGCCTAACTTGTAGGAGCTTTCCTTAAAGGTTTGAAAATAAATATAATCATCTTATTGTATCTTCAGGAGCCCTCCTGTTTCCATTTTCCTCAGAAAAGGTGTACATTGTGAGTTTCATCAAGAAGGGAATCAGATTATTTGCAAATAGATGACAGCAGGACTCTATGTAATTTATTCCAAAAGAAGAGTGTTTCTTTGTAATTATTTACCTAAATGCCATCTATACAAAAGTTTATATAATTTCTACGAGAATTACTAAATCCATCAGTTGCTGTTAGAATATTCCCAACTAAGTATTTTATTTGAGCACACAATTGCCTTTGAACCCCAGCTTTCGGGACTTTACAGTCAAGCAAATCCTAAAAAAAAAAATAAATTAATTAAAAGCCGTGGCTGAATTCAAAGCCATGATCAAACTGCAGCCTGACTTGTTTTGTTAAGAAAGAAAGGTAAGTTGGAGAGCTGCCACATGCTTTAAAGCAATGAAAAGGATGATTAGCCCAAAATTTTCCCTCTAAATTTGTGTACATATGATTAAGAACTAGATATGCAAGCAGAAAAACTCTTCTTCAAATCCATTCCTTCCCAAATTCTTAGAGGCAGCAATGATTGTGGCCATATTATCAACCCAGCCCTGTTCTCCAGATTGCTGTAATACTCGAATTTTCTCTAGACTCTATTTTAATTGACGTGTTACACAGAAGAATTACCGTTGTGAGGTTCGCACAAGGTAGAGACAAAAGCAGGTGTGAGATGATGTCTTAATTTCTTTTCTGTTGCTATAACAGAATACTATGGACTGGGTAATTTATAAAGAAAAAAATAATTTCTTATGGTTCTGGAGGCTGGGAAGTCCAAGAGTATGGCATTGGCATCTGGTGAGGGCTTTATTGCTGTACCATACATGGTGAGAGAGGCATCTCATGGTAAGAGGGCAAGACCATGTATGTCAGCTCACATCTCTCTTTCTTCTAAAGCCACCAGTCTCAACATAGGGGCCCAATTCTAATGACTTTATCTAATCTTGATTACCTCCATCATAGGCCCCACCTCCAAATATCATTAACACATGAGTTTGGGCATTTAGTTACCAATGAATGAAATTTGGTGGCACATGCAAGCCATAACAAATGAGAAGATGATTTTTTTAGACTGTAAAACAAAACAGCTAAATATACCATAAATAGTTAATGCACCTTGAGTTCATTTTTGTATATGGTATAAGGAAGGGATCCAGTTTTAATCTTCTGCATATGGCTAGTCATTTCTCCCAACACCATTTATTGAATAGGGAGTCCTTTACCCATTTATTGTTTTTGTCAGCTTTGTCGAAGATCAGATAGTTGTAGATATGCAACCTTATTTCTGGGTTCCCTGTTCTATTCCATTGATCTATGTGTCTGTTTTTGTGTCAGTACCATGCTGTTTTAGTTGCTATAGTCCTGCAGCATAGTTTGAAGTTGGGTACCCAGATGCCTCCTGCTCTGTGCTTTTAACTTAGGATTGCCTTGGCTATTTGGGCTCTTTTTTCTGGTTCCATATGAATATTAAAATAGCCTTTTCTGTTCTACAAAGAATATCATTGGTAGTTTAATAGGAATAACATTGAATCTATAAATTACTTTGGATATTATAAGCATTTTAACCATAATAAATCTTCCTGTTCACTAGCATGGAATGATTTCCATTTGTTTGTGTCATCTCAGATTTATTTGAGCAGTGTTTTATAGTTCTTTTTGTAGAAATCTTTTACCTTCCTGGTTAACTATATTTCTAGGGGTGTGTGTGTGTGTGTGTGTGTGTGTGTGTGTGTGTGTGTGTGATAAATGGGATTGCATTCCTGATTTGAATCTAGGCTGACTGTTGTTGGTGTCCAGGAGTGCTAGCAATTTTTGTACGTTGATTTTGTATCCTGAGACTTGTTGAAGTTATTTATCAGCTTAAGAATATTTTAGCCCTCAACTTTGAGGGTTTCTGAATGTAGATTGGTGTCTTGTACAAACAGGGATAGTCTGACTTCTACTCTTCATATTTGGATGCCTCTTTTTCTTTCTCTTGTCTGATAACTCTGACTAGAACTTACAATACCATGTTGAATAGGAGTGGTGACAGAGGGCATCTTTGTCCTGTGCCGGTGTTCAAGGGAAATACTCCAGCTTTTGCCCATCCAGTATAATGTTGACTGGAGTTTTTTGTATATGGCTCTTATTAGTTCAAGGTATGTTCTTTCAATACCTAGGTTTTTGAGAGTTTTTGACATGAAGGGGTGTTGAATTTTATCCAAAGCCTTTCCTGGATCTATCGATGTAATCATGTGGTCGCTGCTTCACCTTGTACTTTTGTGTTATGGAGATGGCTTATTTCCTTAAACAATATTAACCAACATCTGCTAGGTTCCAATTTTTCTTCTGTGACTTTCTCACCTCTCTCAGCCTTCATAGTTTGAAGAGAGTTAGGTCCTTGCTCTGGATTTGGTTTTGGCTTAAGAAAATGTTGTGTCTGGTTTGATCTATTCAAATCACTCAAATTGTCTACTTACCAGCAATAAGGATTTGGCTCTTTTATCATTTGTATATTCACTAGGATATCACTTTAAGTTTCCTTTAAGTAGTTTTTCTTTAGGGCTGGGTGCAGAGGCTCAAGCCTGTAATCCGAGCAATTTGGGAGGCCAAGGCGGGAAGATCACCAGGTCAAGAGATCGAGACCATCCGGGCCAACATGGTGAAACCCTGTCTCTACTAAAAATACAAAAATTAGCTGGGTGTGGTGGTGTGCACCTGTAGTCCCAGCTACTGGGGAGGCTGAGGCAGGAGAATTGCTTGAACCCAGGAGGTGGAGGTTGCAGTGAGCCGAGCTTGTGCCACTGCACTTCAGCCTGGCTTTCAGCCTGGCACCTGGCAACAGAGAGAGACTCTGTCTCAAAAAAGAAAAAAAAAGTTTTTCTTTAAATTCACAGATTGGCTAACTCTTGGTTAAAGATGCCTAGCGTCAGTCTGTCTTGGTTTCAACATGCCTTCCTCATTAAGGTCAATCATTTCTAGCTTTTGATTTAAAGTAATAGATGTTCATTTCTTTCTTTCACTTGAACCCTTAGAGACCATTGTACGGTTATTAAAAAGCATAATTTTAATATTGTGTCTCAAGGAATTGGGAGGCTTGAAGAGATGGAGAAAGATGGGAGAATGGCCAGTAGGTGGAGCAATCAGAACACACAAAACATTTTATGAATGAAGTTCAATGTAATGTAGGAATGGTTTGTGGCACCCAAAAATAATTATAATAATTATAGTAAAAACCACTCATTACAGATCATCACAACATATATGATAATAAAGGAGTTTTAAATATTGCATGGATTACCAAAATGTGACATACAGATATAATGTGAGCACATGCAAAAGATGGCTAATAAATTTGCATAACACAGGGTTGCCACAAACCTTCAATAACAAAAATACAGTACTTGTGGAGTTCAATAAAGTAATAAAGAAAGCAATAAAAGGAGGTATTTTATACATAAACGATTATGCTGTTTCTAAGTAGGAATATATTTCTTCTTTGTTGTTAATATATGTCTTTCATTATTTCAGTGGCTAGGAATTTCAACTACCATGGTAAATACAAATCATAAGATTTTATAGTCTTGCCGGGCGCGGTGGCTCATGCCTGTAATCCCAGCACTTTGGGATGCCGAGGCGGGTGGATCACGAGGTCAAGAGATGGAGACCATCCTGGTCAACATGGTGAAACCCTGTCTCTATTAAAAAATATTTTAAAAAATTAGCTGGGCATGGTGGCCCGTGCCTGTAATCCCAGCTACTCAGGAGACTGAGGCAGGAGAATTGCCTGAACCCAGGAGGCGGAGGTTGCGGTGAGCCGAGATCACGCCATTGCATTCCAGCCTGGGTAACAAGAGCGAAATTCCATCTCAAAAAAGAAAAAAAAAAAGATTTTATAGTCTTGTGGGTTTTTGTTTCTGTTTTTTTGTTTTTCTTGAGACGGATCTGGCTGTATCACCCATACTGAAGCGCAGTGGTGCAATCTCAGCTCACTGTAACTCCGCCTCCTGGGTTCAAGCGATTCTGCTGACTCAGCTTCCCGAGTGGGACCACAGCTGCGTGCCTCTACACCCGGCTAATTTTTTGTATTTTTCGGAGAGACAGGGTTTCACTGTATTAGCCAGAATGGTCTCGATCTCCTGACCTCGTGATCCACTCACCTTGGCCTCCCAGAGTGTTAGGATTACAGGTATGAGCAACTGTGCCCCGTTTTGCCACCTTCTTTGTGTCACCTTTAGTTTAGTTTAATAAAAAAATTTTCCTTATCAGATTGAGGAAGTCACTTTTGATTCCTAATTTGCTTAAAATTTTTTTTATCATGAATAGGTGTTTATTTTTGATACGTGAATTTTCTATGTTGTTGAGATATGCTTTTTCCCTCATTCTGCTAATGAGATTTTCTTTATTTTATATATTAAACCAACCATGCATGCTAGGTAACACCAACTTGGTCATAATGCATTGTTCATTTCTAGATTGCTGGATTTTATTGGTCATTTTTAAATAAATGTGTTACGTATTTTTGTATCTATAATAGTAGGATATTCATGTGTATTTTTCATTCTTTAATATAATTTTGTCAGGTTTGGGTATCAGGGTTATGCTAGCACCAAAAAATGAAATAGTATGTGTTTCTTACTGCTTTTTGTAACAGTTTGTTTCAGATGTTTTCTTCTTTATAAGATGATAGAATTTGAAGTCAGGTAGCGTGATGCCTCCAGCTTTGTTCATTTTGCTAAATATTGTCTTGGCTATGCAGGCTCTCTTTTGGTTCCATATGAAATTTAAGGTGTTTTATTTTTCCCGTTCTTTGAAGAGGATCGTAGGTAGCTTGATTGGAATAGTAGTGAATCTATAAATTACTTTGGGCAGTATGGCCATATTCACAATATTGATTCTTCCTAACCATCTGCATGGAATGTTTCTCCATCTGTTTGTGTCCTCTCTTATTTCCTTGAGCAGTGGTTCCTAATTCTCCTTGAAGAGATCCTTTACATTCTTTTTTAGTTGTATTCCTAGGTATTTTATTCTCTTTGTAAAACCTAGGCAAAACCATTCAGAACATAGGCAGAGGCAAGGACTTCATGACTAAAACACAGAAAACATTGGCAAGAAAAGCCAAAATAGACAAATGGGATCTAATTAAACTCCAGAGCTTCTGTACAGCAGAAGAAACAATATTAGAGTGAACTAGCAACCAAGAGAATGGGAAAAAAAATTTGGCAGTCTAACTGTCAAAGGGCTTATGTCCAGAATCTACAAGAAACTAAAACAGATTTACAAGAAAACAAACAAACAAACCCATTCAAAAGTGAGCGAAGGACATGAACAGACACTTTTCAAAAGAAGATACATATGAGGCCAACAAACATGAAAAAATGCTCATCATCATTGGTCAGTAGAGAAATGCAAATCAAAACCACATTGAGATACTATTTAATGCCAGTATGGTGATCATTAACAAATCTGGAGATGTAGAGACTGGAGAGGATGTGGAGTAAAGGAACATTTTTACACTGTTGGAGGGAGTATAAATTAGTTCAACCATTGTGGAAGACAGTATGGCGATTCCTCAAGGACCTAGAAATAGAAATTCCATTTGACCCAACAATCCCATCACTGGGTATGTATCCAAAGGATTATAAATCGTTCTGTTATAAAGACACATGCACACAAATGTTCATTGCAGCAATGTTTACAATAGCAAAGACCTGGAACCAACCCAAATGCCCATCGATGATAGACTGGACAAGGGAAATGTGGCACACATACACCATGGAATACCATGCAGCAATAAAAAAATGATGAGTTCCTGTCCTTTGTAGGGACATGGATGAATCTGGAAACCATAATTCTCAGCAAACTGACACAAAAACAGAAAATCAAATGCCACATGTTCTCACCCATAGGCAAGTGCTGAACAATAAGAACACATGGACCCAGGGAGGGGAGCATCATACACTGGGATCTATTGGGGAAGACTATGGGAGGGGCAGCAGGGAGTAGGGAGGCTGGGGATGGATAACATGGGGAGAAATGCTAGATATAGGTAACGGGGGTGGGGGTTAGAGGCAGCAAACCACATTGCCATGTATATACCTATGCAACAATCCTGCATGATCTGCACATGTACCCCAGAACCTAAAGTACAATAAAAAATATTAAGGAAAAAGATGATAGAATTAACCAGTAAAGTCATAAATTACTTGGTTTGCATGCACTTTGTAATTTGAATTGTATATGTTTTAGAATTAATTCTTCAATTTCTTCAAAATTCCTAAAATTTTGATTGACATCACGTGAACGAGGAGATTTTAGCATCCTTAAGCTACTGAGTTTTACAATCCATTAATATTGTTTATTATACATTGTTTAGATTTCTGTAATTTCTTTCATTCATGTATCATTTAATTTTTTGTTTGTTTCTTTGTTCAGAGTCGCCGAACATAATATTTGGGTATTTACCAGGTATTTGGTTTCTTGACGCTATTATGAATGAGTATCAATTTTAACATTTCATTTTTTCTCTTTACTTTTAGAATAAGGAGTTATTTCTAATGAGGTTACCTCTACGTGTATTTATAATTTTACAATTACAATGGAAATATTGAAAATATACTTAACCTAAAATGTCATTTTTTTTCCGAATCTTCAACGACGCCCTAACTTTGCTTACTCTAAATCTCTCACTTTTGTTCCAAAAGTCACACGCAGTTTTTTTGTGTAGGTGATGTTGAAGTCGTCATTATTCTGTAATGCTCTGACAATAGCAAAGGAAAGTCTTTACAGGAAGTGACCATCTATAGCTAAAGTTGTTTTTAGACGAAGCCGGTTTTTAGCATAGTGTAGACGTGAAGGAATCTGTAAAAGCCAGGCACTATCTCTGAAAAGCAAGGCTTTCAAGTATTTCTTTCTGTTTTTCACAAATGTTACTAAAATCTTTTTAATTTCTTAATTATGAATTGTTTCAAAAATACGTTTCCTGCATTTAAAGTCACTGAGCTCCAAATTCTCATGAATGACAGTTCCTTGGCTATAGCCATGTTCCCTTCACTGTGGGTTGAACAACACACAATCCCTATAAAAATAAAAGAAGGAATTCAGTTTAGTGTTATTTATATAAAATATTTTCATTCTCATTTTCTTTCTCTCTCTCTCCTCATTTTCTCACCTTTTCGTTTCTTCCTCTGTCTTTCGTTGTTTAATTTTTGGTGATATTTTGCTGGTAGATACCTGAAAATAATCTAGACATAGTCTGTGATTTCCTCTAGTCTTTGTCATGGAAATTATACTTTGATAATGAATTAATAATTTTGATTAACTGTCACTGTGCAAGAATAACAAATTGGATCAGGCTCCTATTGTCTTTTTGATGTACTGGAAGAGTACATGTTATTCAGAATATTAATTGATTATGCATATTCATAGCCCAATACAACTAAATATTGATGGAAAATTTCATTTAATAATGAAAGATGACTTTTATAACCATCTTTAAAATATATATGACATAGTCTCATGATGGAAACATACATTTTATAACTACCAGTTGCTGGTAAGTTAGTAATGAAGTAATTAGGGTTATTACAGTGAAAAATAACAAAGTAGAAGGAGCTTTATCTGTTTATTTTTTAGTAAAACAGGAATATTTCATCCACCTTCATGATTTTGATTTTAAACTACTTTTTGAAAAAGCCCCACATTTCTTACAAATTAGTCCATTTTATGTTAGATTGGAGAATCACTGGCTTTTACTGGGCATTACACATATCCTTTCTCTAGGTATTTTTGCTAATGCACTAATTCGACAAATACTTTGTCTCCTACTCTGAAATACATTAAACGCAGAGGACTTGCCATTTTTCCTGACTGTGGGAGATTCTGGGCACTGACAGTCTTTCCCTCTCTCTGCCTTGTTCTCTGTTTCTTCAGCTTACTAAATACTGTTTTTCATCTCCTCCAGGTTTGACCTTGAAAAAAGCAATAGAGGTAAGACAGATTCTTTGGAGACCTCCAGATTTGTTTAGCTGTTTCCTGCAATTCCTGGGATTGCTGGAGCACTTGCCATCTGGTCACTTACTTTTGCTGTTGCTGTGGCTGTGGCTGTACAGCCCAGCGTCTTACTGCTCAGGTTTCCTCATTCCTTATGGTGATACTCTTGGGCTGGGCTTGAGATTATCTGCTTCTTATCTATTCTCTTGAATGATCCATATTCGCTAGCGGGAAATATCTGAGACTCATCCCTAGTTGGAATGCAGTTATTCCTAACTGCAGACTTTTAATCTCCTGCAAAAGTTATTCATATTTTCACCCTTGAAAATTGTCAAGAAAAAGTCAGACACTTGCGAACTAATTTCTCTAAACTTCCATAAATTTAGTTCTTTTCAGAGAGACTACCATGATGTTCTTTTGTCATCAAGCCTATTGAGAAATGCAAGAAGTTTGATGCCTCTTTATCGATAACTTAGAATCATCACACTGCAATATTCCTTTTCTCTTAAATCCTCAGTTTCCAAGCTATCCAGGCCTCCCAACTTGAAACAGTGTATTCTTTTGTGTAGGTGAGGGGATAAATGTTACACACTGAATTTCAGTCACTTCTTTGCCTTGTCCTACAAAAGTCGTCTGGAACTCTCTTCACTGAGAGTAGGTTGCATAGTTTTGGCTGAAACAGTTTCTTTTTAAACATTCTGTTACATATACATGATTATGTATTCAAAATGATTTCTAAAAGGAAAATACTTTCCTTCTAAGAGAGTTGTTGAGAAAATCAGAAGGGAAAACATATATGCCAAATGGACATGACAAAATAATTTGCACTATACAATAAATTACCTTTTAGAAAACCAGAGACAGTTTCCTGTGGCAGAACACACTGTTTAGTATAAGATTCTTTAGTTTAGAAAATATATTCGAAGTAGGCCATCTAAATTATTTGAATTTTAGGCTGTGTATACATAACACTAAAAATTGTCCATTCATTTTAGCAGTATCTATTTTAATTCTATCAAACGCTTAGTTCATAATGCAGCTCAGATACTTAATAGTCTACAAAGCTGTTTATTATTTCTAGTCAGAGGAAGTATTTACAATGGAAATTTTTCAAAAGTAAACAACCTAAGAAAACAAAAATCAGGACATACAGTCAGGAAGAAAACTGTGTAAAGTTTCAAGATGAGGGAAATATTAAGGCTCTTACTCAGTTAGACTTTATTGCAATTCAGAAACAATGGTTGGCAAATTCATAGATAGACACATTATCGTAGAATAAAATTGAAGTATATAAGAAAAATAATGAGAGAAAATAAGATAGGACATAGTCCACCTCCTTTAAATTTTGTTTGAACATTTTCCACTATGAGAATATTTGAATAAAATTAGAATAGAGACTTACCATATCCATACTTGAACTGTCAAATTTTCTGTTTTGAAATCATAATTTGAACCCTGTACACTATTATTATGCCTAAGTATTTCTTGATGCTGCATTTTAGTAGGAAATATCTGTTTGACTTGAAATATATTTCAAGATGTGCCATTTTTCTACTTTATATTATTGTATAAACTTTTAGAATTAAAAAGTGGCTCTTTTCCTCCATATGTCTCTCAACTTCTAACACAGAAACTGATTTTAAGAATTATAATTAAAGTGTATCAAAAGGGGAACGTTGAAAAGAGAATGAAATGTGAGTTCAGTGTCAATACACTTGCTCTGTCAGCCAGAAAATACTAAATAGCTATTTAAAAGGGGAAAAATATTTTTTCCTCATTTCTAAAAAAGTATTAGTCACAATGGACCCCTAGACCAGAAGCGATTAACAAGAGAAAAGCAACAGAAGTTTATTGACTTGTATATATCATATATGCAGGGAAGACAGCAAGAAAATGAGTAGTTGTCAAGGAGGTGAGTATAAATTTCAGCTTATGTAACATGTTGTTCAACAAAGAACAGTAAATTCTTAGGTAAGTGACATGACAGAGGAAAAGGATTTTGTGTCTCTAAGGACAGTAACTTGAGGCAAGGCAAATAAAAGGCAAATGAAGGCTAAGTAGAGCTTGTTAATGTAGATTCCTCTGGTACCATCTGCAGACCCTTAACAGTCTAAAGTTCTCGTCAGTGGTTTACATTTATTCTTCCTTGTTTAGAGGGAAGGTGGGATATTTTTTGCCTTTGTAAATATATATCCTGCTTTTAGGTAAATAGAGGCAGAGGGCTTTTCTTTATCTGTTTTTTTAAATTGCCCTCAGCTCACCAATCCTTATATCAAACTGTCCGATTTTGGGGTCACATATTCTGGTCTCCCATAGACAAATTGGTCCAACAAAAGTCTTTTCTTAAATTGTTTCTTCACTCAACTCCCACAGACACAGTTTCATATTATCTACCTAAAATCATATGTTGAATATATCCTCTAAAATGTATTAGATATATTTATGGGACTTAATAAGTCAAATTCTCAGATACAGCATGATTAAACGCATTGAAAAATGTGGTACTCAGATATTATTACAAGATAGAAATACCATTATAAGACAGGGAGTACATTATGTGTAACTATACCTTTGTGTGTGTAGGTGTGTCTGTGTAGTTGTGTGTGCACATTTGTGTGTGTATAAACTCAATATCATCAATAAGGTTCTTTAAACAAAATGACGCATAACAGAACCATCTTTCTTTCTCACTTTTACTATAACTAAATGATTATTCAAGGACCCATTGTATGTCATTTCAGTTAAGGTCATATTTTCCAAGAACTTAACAATGTTAAGTGGGTTCTTACTGTGTGTGTTTTTGTGTGTGTATAACACATGCACACAGAGATAGACAGGAATGATAGTCACTAAGTTGAAAGCAGTTTTTATTTTTCTTTTTTCCTTTGCTGTGTACCTTGTAAGAAGTCTACATATAACAATATATTCTAATGCTATATAATAATGTAAAAGTGAATGTAATTCTTCTAATTTATGGCAAAAATACTCTATCTCATCTTCCACGTTAAGAGTTTCTACACAGGCTGACCATGCGCATTTGCTCAGGCCTGTAATCCCAGTACTTTGGGGGCGCCGAGGCTGGCAGATTGAGGGGTCAACAGAATGAGACCATCCTGGCCAACATGGTAAAACCCCCTATCTACTAAAAATACAAAAATTAGCTGGATATGGTGGTGTGTGCCTGTAGTCCCAGCTACTCAGGAGGCTGAGGCAGGAGAACCTGGGAGGCAGAGGTGGCAGTGAGCTGAGAATTGTGCCACTACATTCCAACCTGGTGACAGAGCGAGACTCCATCTTAAAAAGACAACAACAACAAAAAAGAGTTTCTACACAGGCTAAAATTAAGAAAAATATTTGAATTTCTTTATAACATAGTCATATTTTCATTTTCTTTCCTCTTTTCTCTTTCTTTCCTTCACATACCTTTTTCTCTTTTCCTTCCTTCTCCTTTTCTTTTTCTCTTCTCTCCCTCCTTCACCCATCCTAAAACATGCAGTAAGCCATGTTTCATCAGTGCAGTCCTGTGTGATATGAAGTTTATGAAAGCATACATTAAAACATTTCTGCCCATCAAAATTAGTCAACCTAGAAATGGAAATCACATGTGCGTTATTAGCTATAGGGTGGTATATCATGAGAACCTTAAGAATTGTGCTGATGGGTTATGTGTCTTTTTCTCTAACAAGTGAATGGGCTGTTTATACTGAAAATACCAAGGCAGGATAGATGAAGATGGGGCACTTGTTTGATTAGAAATGGTGGATATAATATCGTTTTAAGTTCTTATGAAAATAAAATCTAGTGCAGTGGTACAATCTCTGCTCACTGCAACCTCTGTCTCCGGGATTCAAGGGTTTCTTCTGTGTCAGCCTCCTGAGTAGCTGGTACTACAGGCATGTGCCACCACACCCAGCTAAGTTTTATATGTTTGGTAGACACAGGGTTTCATTATGTTGGCCAGACTGGTCTCAAACTCCTGACTTTAAGTGATTCTGTCACCTGGGCCTCCCAAACTGCTGGGTTTACAGGAATGAGCCACCACGCCCGGCCACAATTTTTATTTTTTTGATTGAGATTTTATTATTTTGTGTAAGGATACATGAACAAGAAAATGTTTTAGTATCCTGTGTGTCATCATTTTGGGTATGTGTGTTAAAAACATCAATTTAGGGAAAGCATGAGATTACAGACAAGAAAGAGTACATTTTTTATAACTTTCATGCAGATCAAAAGATATTTTCATTCTGCGGACATTTCCCCTTTACATACTAAGGTAACAAATTCTACTTTCACACAACATTTGAGATAATAATAAGACTGGCAACATACTCATGAATATTGATTATTATGTTGAGAAAGTGGGAGCTCCATTTGCATCTTTCCTTTCTATTTTTTGTCATTTAAATTCTTTTTTTAAAATATACTTTAAGTTCTGGGGTACATGTGCATATCTTGCAGGATTGTTGCATAGGTACACACATGCCAGGGTGGTTTGCTGTCTCCATCCCTCCTGTCACCTACATGAGGCATTTCTCCCAGTGTTATTCCTTCCCAACCTCCCTGCCCCCTGCTGTCCCTCCACTAGACCCCTGTCCCCCAACATACCCCTGTGTGTGATGTTCCCATCCCTGTGTCCATGTGATCTCATTGTTCAACACCCATCTGTGAGTGAAAACATGCGGTGTTTGGTTTTCTGTTCTTGTGTCAGTTTGCTGAAGATAATGGTTTCCAGATTCATCCATGTCCCTACAAAGAATACAAACTCATCAATTTTTATGGATGCATAGTATTCCATGGTCTATGTGTGCCACATTTTTTTTGTCCATTCAATCACTGATGGGGATTTGGGTTGGTTCCAGGTCTTTGCTATTGTAAATAGTGCCGCAGTGAACATTCGTGTGCATGTCTTTATAGTAGAATGATTTATAATCCTTTGGGTATATACCCTGTAATGGGATTGCTGGATCAAATGGAATCTCTATTTCTAGGTCCTTGAGGAAATGCCTCACTGTCTTCCACAATGATTGAACTAATTTACACTCCCACCAACAGTGTAGAAGTGTTCCTATTTCTCCACATCTTCTCCAGCATCTGTTGCCTCCAGATTTTTTTAAATGATTGACATTCTAAAGGCATGAGATGGTATCTCAATGTGGTTTTGATTTGCATTTCTCTAATGACCAGTGATGGTGAGCATTTTTTCATATGTTTGTTGGCCTCATAAATGTCTTCTATTGAAAAGTATTTGTTCATACCCTTTGCCCACTTTTGAATGAGTTTGCTTGTATTTGTTGTTGTTGTTGTTGTTTTTCCTTGTTAATCTGCTTTAGTTCTTTGTAGATTCTGAATATTAGTCCTTTGTCTGATGGGTAGATTGCAAAATATTTATCCCATTACATTGCTTGCCAGTTCACTCTAATGATTGTTTCTTTTGCTGTACAGAAGCCCTGAAGTTTAATTAGATCCCGTTTCTCTCTTTTGGCTTTTGTTGCCTTTGCTTTTTGTGTTTTAGTCGGGAAGTCCTTGTCTATGCCTATGTCCTGAATGGTTTTGCCTAGGTTTTCTTCTAGGGTTTTTTTATGGTGTTACGTCTTATATTTAAATATTTAATCCATTTGGAGTTAATCTTACTGTAAGGTGTAAGGAAGGGGTCCAGTTTCAGCTTTCTGCACATGGCTAGCCAGTTTTCCTAACACCATTTATTTAACAGGGAATCCTTCCCCATTGCCTGTTTTTGTCAGGTTTGTCAAAGATCAGATGGTTGTAGATGTGTGGCATTGCTTTCAAGGCCTTTGTTCTGTTTCATTGGTCTATATCTCTGTTTTGGTACCAGTAGCATGCTTTTTTGATTACTGTAGCTTTATAGTATAGTTTGAAGTCAGGGAGCATAATGCCTCTGTCTTTGTTCTTTTTGCTTAGGATTATCTTGGCTATGCAGGCTCTCTTTTGGTTCCATATGAAGTTTAAATTGTTTTTTTGCAGTTCTGTGAAGGTCAATGGTAGCTTGATGGGAATAGTGTTGAATATCCTCAGTCATGTTGCCATTTATGCTGACTTTCCCATTTCATAATATTTCTTCCTAGGAAAATCCCAAGTTTAGGTTTCTTCATCTGTCAGCATTGTTTATCTCACTTTCCGTATGTGTACATGTGTTTGTTTCTGTGTGTGTATGTGTGGCTGTCAGATGTGATGTTAATATAATGTTAACAACATGTATTACGTTAATATAATATACTTAAAACCTTTGATGTTCAGGTACGTGAACATCACACACCTTACAGCTTGGGTACAAGGAACTTAGTGTTGTTGGCATTACAGTTTTACATTATTGGATGAGTTTCTGAGCTTGAAGGTAAAGGAGGAAAGGTGTAAGAATGAAATCAGGTTTATGAAAAGCCACAGTGTCCAGAGTTCTAGTGATAAACTCTGGGATTGCAATGGTAGCAATGTAGTCATCCACATATCAAATGTAAAGACAAGAGATAAGGAAAATATGTAGAATTCAAGGGAGATATGGAAGTGATTATCATTAAACAGCCCCCCAAACAATGGAACAAAAGATTTAATATGTATAAGTAATTCCCCAAACCTGTTATGTGCTCTAGTTGTTTGCTATACTGAAATCATTAAGCCTGAGAGTAAAAAACACAAATTATGTACTTAGTCCTGGGAGCATCTTTTACGTCCTGTTTCCTGAATCCTTTGTATTGTTTCTATAAGTAAAGCTAACTAAAAAAATGAAAATATTGTTTATTTGTCTTATTCATCCTATTGACTTTCTTCTCATCAAATAGCCAGTAGACATACAGTATTATATACATAGATTTGGCTGAGCATACTTACAAATAGGCAACCCCTAGCTTAATGTACATTATGATAAAAAGTAATGTTTTTGTAATTTCATAAATATTAAAATATTTTCCTGGGAGTATATAAACACAAATATGCATAAGTTAAAATGAGCCTCTGGTGGAAGAATACAGAAGTATCACACAGAACCATCCAGCCCAAGATAAAAACTATAGGAACTGTAGACTCAAACACTGTTAGGACTTCTCTCTCCAATTCTTATCACCATTGGTTAATACTATTACATCCCTCCTATTACGTAGTGCTGTGCACATCTGCTTTTGTTTCCTTTCCTTGAGGATGTTTGTGAAAAGGAGGAAACCAAGTAAGCTGCAGTCACATGAAAATAAACTGATCCTTATTTCTAGACTCAAGTTCACAGTTCTAGGACAGAACTCTCTGATTGCAAAATGCTGTTTCAGATGCTCAGATAATTCCATGAATACTGGATTATGCTGTATGCAATAGATGCTTCTGGATAAACTACGAAGACATGATACAGAAGCATTGCTCATTGTTAAATTTATACCATTAAGTTTTACATTCTAACAGTAAAAACTTTTTTCACGTAAATATGTTTCTAATAAGACGTGTAAGTGCATATGTGCACATGTTCATTCTCAAAACTCATGACTTTTTCCTTATATTTAAAAGTACACACACCTAAATATACATGTACAAGATTTTTTAAAAACACTGAACACAGGAGTAAAATTATTGGCTTACAGAGAGAGTTGATGTGTTTTAATATGTAAATGTTTCTCTGTGTAAATGTAGCTCATGGTAGGAGAACATTTCTAATGGTAACTACCGGACTGATACAGGATACATCTTGTTGTACTAAGTACTCATTCTTACAGCAGGTGGAATAATAAGATGACTTTGACACATAACAGCATTTGAACATTTTTTATTGCTTTTTCCTTATTGTAATTTTTCCTCTTTGAAAAGGACAATTAGATATTTGGGTTTGATAGTCATGAGAACAACCACAAAAGCAATGAATATGCTTAATCATATGTATGTATTTATATCACAGTTGTCCTTCTGGATAATTGTTGTATGTGTAAGATACTATATAATAGCAAATATAAAACTGAGGTAAAGAAAAAATGAAGATGGGGATCAGATATTAATATCTGAGCTAAAATTTATGTTATATTCACCATTAGCATTGAGATATGCTTCAAAATCAGTGTTTTCAGAAAGCCCATTAAAAACATGTATTTCCAGCTACAGTTTTCAAAATACCTGTAAGTTTAAAATAAATCCATTACTTAAGAAAACTATAATTCTTAATGGATTATATAGGAATTTCAAGGGATTAACTTGGGGGAAAAAAGAGTTGGAGGAGTGAAAAAATATAAACCAGTATGTTGTATATCATATGTTAGGTAATTAAATAGAGTGGTTAGAGATGGCTTCATTGAGAAATAGATATTGGAGCACAAGTCAGATGGTGACATGAGAAAAGGCCTTTTGCCTCTCTGGGGAAGGAGATCTAGGTACAGGACACCAGGCAATGGGGTTAAGTGGGGAGAGCCCCTGGTGTTTGGGAGAAAGAGCTGTTGGTTAGTGGCTAGAAGGACTAAATCATGACAGGCATTTTAGAATAACATAAACATTTGGCTTTTATTTTCAGGGAGATTGGGAGCCATTAGAGAGTTTCAAGTTGACATATGTTTTAGAATGATAATTCTAGCTGTTGTGTTAAAAATGGACTATGGGTAAGGCTAAAACATGAAAATCATTGAGGAATGTATTGCAGTAATCCAGCCAAAAGGATAATGTTGGCATAGACCATGTTGGCAACAATAAAGGTAGTTTGAAAAAATGTATAATCCTGGATATATTCTATCTATAATGGGATTTTCTCGCACACTAGATATGAGGCTGGAGAGAAACTGAGTCACTGAAGACAGAGACAGTCTCTGTCTGGAAATACTGGAAACATGGAGATTCCTTTGGCTTGCATGATAAAAAGAAATAGCATGAGGAAGAGACACAGAAGTACATAGAAAGATCCAGAGCTCATTTTGATCAGATCTCGACTTATTAGATGTGTGAGTGAAGATGTGGAGAAGGCAGTGGGGATGTGCATTTTCAGTTCAGGAACAAGGTCTGGACTGGAGATTTAAGTTTAGGAGTCATAAGTCAAGAGTATAGATGAAACTGAATAAGACAATAAAGAATAAAAGAACTTATAAAAACCAAGTCATAGAGACAAGGATAAATGAGCAGGGGAGACTAGGAGGGAGCAAACAATTAAGTGGAAATAATACAGAAGATGATTTTGTTCCGAAAGGTAAGTGAATAGCGGTATATGGAGGAGAGAATGATTAGCTGTGATAAATGTTGCTGATGGGGAAGGAAGCTACAGATTGAACTGCCTATGGCATTTAACAACCTGGAGCTCATTTGTCAAAAAGCTCTTTCTCACCTAGTCAGGAGCTTTTTTGGTAGGACTTAAGAAGGAAGCTTGACTGGGATATTTTTAAAAATATGTAAGGTAAGAAAGTGGGGACGGTATATGACCAGTTATTTTGATGAGTTTTTCTATGAAAGAAAATTTTTCAATGACAAACACAGTCATGACATAAAAGGGACATTCTGTTATGAATGTGTTTTCAATAGAGACATAATTTTTCATAACCTTTATAGAGCATTACTGGGCTACACAGTGAAGTTATTTCAGAAACTGTTTACTGCTGAGAGACAAAATTTTCTGAAGTGGGGAGCATCCTACCTGTGACCAACTAAACCAAATTTATGCAAAGTAGATTATGCTTAACTTATTCTTCAGAAATATCAGCCTACAGACTTCTGAGTCCATCGCCCTACTCTGTGGTAGGTCTAACAGCCAGTCAATTAAAGACCCTCAATTAGATTCACAGGGGAATGAAGAGACTGTTTTAGCAATAGCATATGAAGTTTTCCTAATTAAAAAAAATTGAATAGCAGCACTGCTAGATGGAGGAATAGTGTATATTTTTACTAAAATCCCAAATGAGCTCTTTGATAGTTAAGGCACATTGGAGCAAAATATAGAATTATGTATTGTTACAAATGCTGTCAATATGATTTAAGTACAGAAGTATAATCTTTTGTTATTCACAATAGAAGCTAATACATTAGTAAATTTCTATTTATTTATTTATTGAGAGGGTCTCGCTCTGTCCCCCAGGCTGGAGTGCTGTGGCATAGTCTTGGCTCACTGCAACATAGTCCTCCCGAGTTCAAGTGATTTTCCTCCCTCAGCCTCCGGAGTAGCTGGGATTACAGTCCCCCCAACCCACATACACCTAATTTTTGTATTTCTAGTAGAGACAGGATTTTACCATGTTGACCAGGCTGGTCTTGAACTCCTGGCCTCAAGTGATCCACCCACCTCAGCATCCCAAAGTGCTGTGATTACAGGTGTAAGCCACCACTCTTGGCCAAATTAATATTATTTTTTGTTGTTGTTAAACTAGGCTTTAAAATATGTATGCCATTCTTATAGTGGGAAGAGAGAGCGAGAAACAAAGTACCTACACTACAGAGCAAATTTTATAACTAAAAGTTGATTTTATACAGACATATGAAGGAAACTACATCTAAATAATGTCCAGTACCACAATGTTATTATGCCTTACCCTATATGGCCCTTGATTTCCTAAGCCAATCACTCAAGCGTTAATTCATAAATGTCCTCTTAATTTCTCCTGAATCTATGTCCATTGTTAATCAACTGAGATTCTCTTAACAAGACCTATTCAGAAGATACTGTCTTGAGGTAATGTGCAGATATGTCTGTTTGCCCTTTGCATCCACTCAGGCTGCATCTGCTCAGGCTGCATGGATTACATCCGAAGGCTCCTGAGCCATCTAACATTCAGTTGGTTTCCACAAATGGGTAAAGAAAGGAGAAGATGAAGGGGAAGAGGCCAGTAACAGCCACGTATGTGCCGCATAGGTTCTCTCCAAGCTGGCTGCCTTCTTTTCTAAATATGACTCTTGTTATATGGCATTTGCCCATTAGATTATTTTTTTTGACAAAATTTTTCTTTTGTATTCCTTGTTTTGTCAGTTTATGGTATTACCTCTTATAGTTCCCCTATTCCCCTACTCAAACCTCTCTTAAGCTTTCCTTTACTAAACACACATTGGTTTATCCTAATTCAAGGGTGATGTTTTCTTGCTGGTACACAAGCTAATATAGAAATTGGTACTTGAGTGATCTCCAAGAAAGAAAAAAAACTCAAAATGAGATTCTTGGATTGGACTGTGCAAAGTAGTAAGATACAAAACCGACGCGCACAAATGAGTTGCCCTTGTATACCTAACAGTTAATAAGCTAAAGAAGAAATTAAGAGAATAGTTCGGTTTATAATAGCATCAAAAAGAATAACACATGTAGGAATTAATTTAACCAAGGAGGTGAAACATTTATACAATGATGATTAGAAAAGCATTTGAAAGTAAAGTACCTGTGTCAGGCTATAAAAGTGCTGCTTCAATGTGTAAAATGATTTTCATCATCTTACAAACCAAAGGAATAAAATGACTCTTAGAAAATATCTGAAAGAATCATATTTAATTTAGTTTATTTGATTTTTTGAAAAGAGCAAGTACCTGTGCTATGGGAAAGGAATATGACTTAGAAAGTTTCCTTCATTTGCAGTTAGAGAGTACATGAAATTAAATTTATTTGGCTGAATTAACCTCGCAAATGATAAGCCTATCAGAAAACTTTGAACATTTGAGTACTCTTTAGTTAATTATATTTGTGGTGCTTTAATTATCAAACTTAAGGTTATTTATTTTTCTACGACAGACACTGCCATAGAAATATGACAGAATTTAGTCTGAATACTTGCCCACTTTTACATGAAAAAAGCAAACTGTGCTTGAGTACATATGGTTATTAAATATGTCCTTCAATTAATTGATTCCAGAAACAAATTGCCTATAGAAACAAAACATTTTTCTGTAACAGAGTTCTGATTCACATTTAATGTAGTCACATCCCTGTTTTATTATTTTTCAATAATATTAAAGAATGTTGCCTTGTTGTTTATGGAATTGTTAATCTGAATGATTTTGTAGGTGAGAAAACAGATTTAACTGTAGGTTTATGACAACTCAAAATTCTCCTAGAGATACTAAAAAAAACTGTATCTGCTATTGTACAAATTTACCTATGGAGTAAAATGTTTTAAATATCTTATATTGCAAATTAAATCTGAAATCAGAGGAGAAATAGGGAACATTACGGTGTGACCTTTCCCTCTGCCTAGAATATACACTTGGATTTGGATCAGCCAGAAACTCAAAAAAAAAAAAAAAAGAAAAAAGAAAAAAGAAAATAAATGGAGCTGTTAAAATATGTTTGTTGGTTCATTACTCCTAGTTAATTCCACACCCATTTCTTAAACATCATCTTTGTATTATGTAATTCTTTTCGTTAGCCTACAATCAATGAGATGCTTTTGTTTATTTTTGAATATGTAAGGTGTCTTTGCATGCAATATTGCTTGGGTTTTAACTAATATTAAATATGTGTAAGTGACACATTTAAAATCAAACTTCTATTTGTGCATACATATAAATATTTTCATTCCTGTTATAAACACCAGAAGACTGAAACAGTAAGAGAAAACAATTTTTGTTCTGTGATTAAAGTTTGGTTAACTCATAAGCTTAATAAACTTACTACCCCTATCCAAAGTACTTTTTGTGCAATCTTTATTAAACTCCTGTGATGTTGATAAATTTCATACAAACTCTTCAAACATCTAAAAGAGTAGGCAAGCGTACCCAACAGGATTTTTTTCTTAAGGCATTTAATCAACTCTTTCAGTCTAATCAATCATACTTATAATGTACTGAATTGAAAACTCTTTAAAACTTTTAAAAGTTTAGTCAGAGTTTTTATATTTTAAATCACGTATCTAACGACAACAACAGTTACAGTCGCATTTTCACTGAAAAAAGGTATTTCACAAGTTCCAATGAAGTTTTGGTTAAAAAAAATGGGATCTTCAGCTTGGTAGAGATTTAATTTCTTGCTTAGGGAATTGAAGACAAGGCCAAGATTTGAAGTTTGTTTTTGATTCTAATGGAGCCACAGGTTAAGAGGTTGAGCTTTTTCATCTAGTAGGGATTTTTTTGGCTTTTATCTGTTCAAATCAGTCTTTCACATATATTTTAATGCCATATTTTTGGCTGGGTGTGGTGGCTCATGCCTGTAATCCCAGCACTTTAGCAGGCTGAGGTGGGTGGATCACTTGAGGTCAGGAGTTCAAGACCAGCCTGGCCAACATGGTGAAACCCCATCTACACACACATACACACACACACATACACACACACACATACACACACACACAAATTAACTGGTTGTGGTGGGTACCTGTAATCCCAGTTCCTAGGGAGGCTGAGAGACAAGAAATCACTTGAACCAAGGAAGCAGAGGTTGCAATGAGCTGAGATTGTGCCACTGCACTCCAGCCTGGGTGATGGAGCAAGACTCTGTCTGTCTCCCTATCTGCCTCTGTCTCTGTCTGTCTGTCTGTCTGTCTGTCTCTCTATATATATATATTTTTAAAAAAAACAATATTTGTTACTTTGCTTTCAACCCCTGAGATACAATTTTCTAATAAACGAAACTGCCTGATTAGATTCTTTTATCTTTTTTATTGTGGAGGAGAGTGGGGTTTAAAGATTGTTTTTAAACCACCTTAATAATTATGTTGAAATACATACACAGACACACACACTCACACACACACACACACACACTCTGCATGGTCTGCTTGTACTTTTAATTTTAACTGTAGCAATTTGATGGTCTGAAACTAATAAAATCTTGTAATATTCTGAGGGTATGAACCTTTCCCATTTACACAAATCTGAGAATTTGATATTGTATTCCATTAACATCTTTATATTTTATCTTTTAGTCCAGTTAATAGAATCAGCAAATGCTAATAAGCACTAATAAGCATTTTTGATCTTAGTAATATGACCTTTACTGCTTTTTATCTTGTTAATTTTTGCTTTTGCCAGCAAAAAAATGGCGTTTCACTTCATGAAAAATTATCATTGATGACTGTGAATATAATGTTGGCCTCTTTTGTTTTATGTTTTACATATGCATTCAGTCTTTTTTTTTATGCTGGTTTTTATGTATGTTCTGTCCTGCTTTTATTTCAGTTGTAAAGAATGTACATTTTACTTTTTAAAACATTTTGTTGATACTATTTCCAATTTAATGAAAAAGAATATATAACTTCTTTATATGCATAAATCATATAAATTTCCAGTAGCTGTGGGATGAAAAATGATATCTGTTGAATAATTATGTGCCTCTACTTACATTACTTTATTTTTGCTTCATAGAAACTCATATTGCTGATTGTAAAAATCTTGGGAACTTGCTTAAACTCACAGTTAGTAAGTAGTGTGGGGCCAAGATTCTGAACATAGATCTTTTGACACTAAACCCTGTGTCAGTTACCTGTTGCAGTATAACATTATCGTTAAAATGAGATAATTTAAAACAACACACGTTTATTATTGCATAGTTTCTTTGAGTCAGGGGTCCAGAAACTTAAGTATTCTGCTTAAGTTTTCACCAGAGTATAACCAAGGGGTTGTCAGGGGTATACTTTGATCTGAAACTTGATTAGGGGAGCATTTGCTTGCAAGCTCACTCTGATTGTTAGGTATTCTTTAGGGACTCAGAATACAACACAGATTTTGTTCTCATGTTATACAGACACACAGACACATGTATGCAGCCTAGAATCTCATGTAACCTGATGCATAAATGAAAAATGGAAACAGACTTTTCTTTGGGGTGGAAGCAAGTCACAGATTGTTTTGGACCATTTTTAATGCCAACAATCTTCTTTTATGAGTGGCAAGCTCTAATGTCAGAGACTACATCTATATCTATTTCTGAATCTATGACCCAGGGAAGTGGTTCTAGGGTCAGTTTGTTGTTAATTACATCATACTCTTCTCTAATATTTTACTTTAGAGTCATTTCTATTGTAATCTTTTGAACTTTGGTGAAGAATATTATAGGGCATGAAATTCAAAATAGTGAGTGTATACATATTAAGAATTGTTGGATAGGTTTCCTAAGAACTGAAAGCAAAACTAAAAAAGATTTTTATGTTTTCATATTTTAAAAATGTATATATTCAAGAGAAAAGCAAAATATAGGGAATTAGGGAAAGGATAACTAAACTATCAAGTTAGTAGAACCAGACTTTTGTTTTAAATCCGCTTTTGTTAGATAGATCATCTTGGTCAGGTAATTTCAACTCTTGGGATAGGGAAATGTGGAGATAAAAGAAGACTGGCTTTATGTTCCATATATATATGGATGCTACGTTTCCTCCTCCTAAAATTTTGTGATTCTTTTTTTGTATAATTGGCATATGAACAAAATAAATATAAATTCTACAACAAAATGTGTAATGTATGTGCCTCAGCTCAACCAAAATTTATACTGTCATTACAAAGTTGCTAGACAGACACATTATATATTTCTTGCCTTGATAGAGTTTTCCAAGTAGTTATCTAGATACAATATGTACATATACATAGTTGAAATGTAGTTTATATAATTGTAAAGGAAGAACAAGTGTGAAAAGTCAAAGAAGAGAGATACTACTTCCAGGAAGGTGCCAGAAATTTTTGATTAAAAAAGAGTATTTGAGAATTAAAGTGTCATATTTTAGCCTGATATCTTAGAGTACAGGTTTTACTCAATACCAACTGCACAATGGCTTTGTTTACTGCTGAACCTCACCGAGAAACCACGTTTGTTAAAATTTCACTTTTTATCTTTTTTGATTAATGATGTACTTTGGGGAGCTTTAATTTTTTGTTTTTTGTTTGCAAGAATTTACCTGCAAGAGAAAGCCGTATATGCTTCTGGTTATATGATACAACTAAACATTCTTCTAGTTGTCTCAAACTAAATAAAGATCGTTGGGAAAATTTCATCCAGTCCATATTGTTTATACATCTTTGAATAATTAATTGTTTAAGAGCACCAAGTAGTGGGTTCTTTGCACAGAGTGATTTCTTCTTATTGCAATGTTTGGAATGAACCCAAGCAGTCAATTACTCTTTCTCCCTGCAGAACTTACTCTCTCAGCTTCATTGAGTTAGGTTAATTAGAAAAGCAACACACCCGGTATCAACCCGCCACAGCCACCTCCCCAGCTATTTTAGAGAGTAATTCATTTGTATTGTAAGTATCTACTTAAAGAAGCAAATAACTTTTCCAGAAAAACATTGAATATCAAAATATGATTTATATGACTCTCCCCCCACCCTCTCTGTGTGTATAGATGTGTGTGTATTTTATTTTCTAGAATATATATATATAGAGAGAGAGTTGTTTCTTGGTATCCATGGGGAATTCATTCCAGTATTCTCCTTTCCTCCCAAGGACACCCGAATCCACGGACACTAAAGTCCCTTATGTAAAATGGTGTAGTAGTTTCATATAACCCATTCGCATTATCCCAAATACAGTGATGTGTAGCATAACTACATTTTGGTCAATGACAAATCCCATAAATGATGGCGGTTCCATGAGCTTATAATGGCGTATTTTTTACTGTATGTTTTCTGTTTATAACTATGTTTAGATACACAAATACCATTCTATTACAATCACCTACAGTATTCAGTACAGTAACATGCTGTGCAGGTTTGTAGCCTAGAAGTTATATGCTACACCATATAAACTAGGTATGTAGTACAATACACATCTAGGTTTATGTAAGTACACTCTATGATGTTTGTACCATGACAAAATTGCCTACAAACGTATTTCTTAGGATATATTCCTATCATTAAGCAACCTGTATAACTATACTTAAATCATCTCTAGATTACTTATAATACCTAATAAATGTAAATGCTATGGAAGTAGCTGTTATACTGTATTGTTTAGGAATAATGATGAGAAAAAGTCTGTACATGTTTAGTAAAGACGCAACCATCTATTACCTTCCTAAATATGTACTTGATCTCTGATCGATTAAATTCATGAATTAGAATCTCATGGATATGAAGAGCCAACTGTATATGTACGTGTGTCTGTGTGTTACATGTGTATATTTCCTAATAAAACCAAGCATTATGCTAGGAATGAGCAAAAAGTATTCCATATAAAGATCACTACTAGTATGATTTATTGAATAAGCCCTTTTCCTGCCTTTAAATCTATTTAGTTGCTATGAGAAAATTCAAGACAGAGGTGAGAAAGTGGGAAGAATGGTGGTCACTCTGGTGATATAGCAGGTCTGGATGGGCCACCTAGCAGTTGGAATACAGCATAAAAAGAACTGGCCATTAGGGGTATGGGGGCTTCTTTACAGTTGCATCTCAAAGAGGCATTCCCTTTTATGTTCTGACTTCCAAGATTGACTACTGTGGATTTAAGTCTTTTGAATTTGTGTAAATTCTTCCGGACTGCTTACTACACTAATGTGTTGACCAAACCTGACCCTAGTTTGTGAAATGAGGAGTAGACTTGGTTGTAAGGCTTCTCTGACAGAAAGCTATTTTTAGCCAAAAATGATTTTCTTCCAAAATGGTGTTAATAGCAACAACAATAATCATAGTTTCATTTTAGAAATTATTACTTGTGCCAGGAACTATAGTCAGCACTCAAGAGAGTTATCTAATTTAATCATCAGAGCAAACCAGTAGACTCTTCTTTGATGTAAATTACATTATACACGATTGGTAAATAGAAGAACGAAGTTGCTAAAATGAGGAAGTTTTTTTTAAGAACTATTTTTTTAGTTTATTCATAAATTTGTTATTTATGCTTTGATATAGTCCGGATAAGCTTATTTTCACAATTATAAAAAGGTATTATCAATGTAAGAAGATCTTAAGAGAAAATGAAAAATCTACTGAAGAACCTGTATTTGGTATAAGTCTATATTAGCAGTTACATGAATTCCTGTCATTTATAAAATATTAATCTCTCTACAGAACCAGGAAGTACATAAGAAGAAGCGGCAAAGTTGTTTATCTGAATTAATAGGTAAATAAAGAGGTGAAATAAAGACTAAATTTTTTTTTTCTTTTTTAAGACAGAGTCTCACTCTGTCACCCAGGCTGTAGTGCAGTGGCACGATCTGGGCTCACTGCAATCTCCACCACCCGGGTTCAAGTGATTCTCCTGCCTCAGCCTTCAGAGTAGCTGGGGTTACAGGCATATACCACCATGCATAGCTATTTTTTTTGTAATTTTTAGTAGAAATGGGGTTTCACCATGATAGCCAGGATGGACTCCATCTCCTGACCTCGTGATCTGCCTGCCTCTGCCTCCCAAAGTGCTGGGAATACAGGTGTGAGCCACCACTCCTGGCCAAAGTTTTCCATTTTTATAAAAAATGTCTCTAGAGGTAAATGACCCTCATTACCTATTTCTTGAAGAAGCAGCACAAATCCCAATATTTAAAGCAGTAAAAGACTGACTGGCCGAGAAGTGTGTTGAAAATATCAATAAATATTTAACTGTGCTAATATTTTGTATCATGATTGTGATTGTTTTGATTTTTATTAGTGTTCTAAATACAAGAGTCCCAGTCTTTTTCAGGAACATGCATATAGTATTGTAGTAGAAATGCCTTTTTATGATAGTACTGTTTTATAGAAGAGAAAAATTGAGGGCAAATGAGGTTAAGTAATCTATCCATTTTCACATAGCAGGTAAGTGGTAGATTATGGATTTGATTCTAAGCCTATCCATTCTAGAGTCAGCTCTCTTAACTTCTTTTATATGAGTATCAAACTAAATGTAATTCCTTTTCTGGGATTGCTACCATTTTTATTATGATGAAAGGAAAATTTCATGTAAGGGGAATCCCATCTTGGATACTACCTATTCTGGAAAGCAGGTCTATTCAGGATTACACCTGCTGATCCCTTTATTATTGTTAAATATGTATCTTAACCACTACTAAACATTGCTTGTTCTAGCTGACATTAACAGAACCATCCAGCTTTCTTACTTAATGTTGTATCATGCCTCCCATCTTTTTATTTTTAACTTATGTGTATTGTTGTATTAAAATGAAGTCAAGGAAGGGAATACATTTAAATGTCACATGAAACATGTTAAACAAAAGGTTTATTGGCAAAAAGGGAAGCTTGCAAAGTAACGAAGGAGGTAAGGAAGCACAGTATCCCAATATGCCTAGAGTATTCTGTTGTTTAGCTATTTGCCAATATTGTGTAGAACACTAGTTGCTCAGATCTCGAAATCTTAGGATGTGTAGTAAGATACAGTCTCCACTGCTGGGTAGAGAGAGACAGGAGTTCCTGGCTTAGTGCTAACATTAGCTTGGGTGTCACATATTTTTCTGAGGAAAGTGGTATGGGCACAGTTGTTCAGGTAATTCAGAGTGAAAACTGAGATTATTTTTTTAAATATGTATCTTGCAGCTTATATCATGTCTGCCTAAGATAGGCTCTCTTTTCTCTCTCCCCTGAACTTTTGGCTTAAAGCAAGATGGCATATGAAAATTTAGAGGCTACTTTTTTTTTCTTTTTGGCAATACAAATGGACAATTCTAAAGAGAAAAGCTGGCAAGCAAACAAAACTCTCTTTTTCAACATACCAACAGCAGAAAGACTTATTGTTGAGTTTCAGTCATTGATGAACACAGAGGTGAGCTGAAACTAGAAAACCCATTAAGATCATTCCCATGAAAATTAAAAAAATCATGAAATGAAATAATAAATCCAGATAGTGTTTTTGTTTCACCACTAAATAATAGTTGCTATTAAAACTTGATCTGGTTGTAAACTGTTTTGTAAAGAGACTTCAATGGCTCCTTCCCTTAGCCTATCTGCTTGGAGTATACTACACACACATACACACACACACACACACACACACACACACACTCACACACAGAATATTTGCAGTAGCTACTCTTAAACACTATTGAGTCAAGGTATTAATGTTAATTGACTGGCCTATTGTATATATTTTTTTGTTAATCAGAAAATGAATTCTTTTTCAGTTTCTCAATTTTATATTAAAGTATAAATCCAATAACTTTTTATGGTCAGTTGTGTGAAGTATTTATAAATTAGTATGTACTGGGGCCTTGAATATATATATTCTTAAACATATTTATAGGAAATAAAATGTTATTAATATCTGATCTATATTTTTGGAGTGTATTGTATGTAGTTTATCTATTTACTACTTCAGTCAAAAATAAAAATACTCATTCCCTGCAATATACATATAATTATATCCTAGTATGTGGAAAAAGTAGAAAAAAATCCTGTCATTTAGAAAAGTATGTATATGTGAGACAACATTTGTTTTTAAACATTATTGGGGCTTGTTATAAAAGATTCATTGTTCTTTCCAACATTGTTTAGACAGATGGTAATAGTATGATAAATAAATATTATAGGTAATTATAGTTCTTATTAAATTACTGAGAAAATATTTTAAAGACCCTTCCACTTTTTAAAAATTATGCAATGTCATAACATTTAGGCCAATTTCATGTCTTAAGTAATGCAATTGATACATTTTTCATTATATTTTTCAAGCCAGATTTATATTCATTCTCTATATATTCTTGTGTGCTATCCTAAGGCAATGGGTTCCCTTGATATTTGCCATTTATTCTAGTGTTTTTTGGAGGCTACATTTACATTTTCATAGCCACATCTCTTCTATATCTGTAAGTTTCATAAAATGGATCAGTTGAAAATGATTGCTCTAAGCCATGGAACATTATTGTTTGGCAAAGATGTCATTGCTGTGTGAGGGATAAATGGGATTCCAGTTGCATCAGGGCTGTTTGCCTGGAACATGTAAAATCTGTGGGATCTTTAGTAGAAAGGGTTAGTGGTATTATCTTTTTAGCTCTTATTCAAAAACTGTCTACAATTCAGCTTGCTGAAAAAAGTAAGAAAGCAAGCACTGAAATGTTACATTGGCATAGTGCATTGTTCTAATGGAGTAGCCCACACATGTCTTAAAGAATGGCTTCTATTGCATTTCTGCACACTAGTTTTGTCTTTCATATCAAGATTTATGTTTTATGTATGTGCTCTAAGATAAAAGAAAATGAAGCAGTTCTCACCATGGAGACTTAGCCACTTTTTAAAAACTCTCTTCTTTCCTCTTCCTTTTTTTAGTTTCAAAATATCTTCTTGTTCATATCAGAGGTCTTACAGAATGATTGAGGCATCAGACTCTGTTATTACAGGCATTTCCGTTTGTTCAGGATAAAGTTCAATGATAACATCTGTGAAAAATGATAGATGCAGGAAACAGATTTATGTTGTTAGAGGGAAGTAGAAAATGGATGATGGAACTCACTGTGTTTGAATCTCCTCCTTCTAGCTTTATTTATCCAAAAATATTTATAAATAATGCAGATATTTTGGCTTTTTGGCAAATACTATTTTCTGTCCTATGCTAGATATACAGTTGAGTATTTTCTAATTTAGAACTCATAGTGAGCCAGCCACGGTTTAAGAGCATGGTCTTTGCTAAAAACATTCATATGAGTAGAGTATGTTTTCAAATAACTTTCTTTGGTTTGCAGGAACAATTCTGGTGGACAACATGCTGATCAAAGGGACTGCTGGAGGACCAGACCCCACCATAGAACTTTCCTTAAAGGACAACGTGGATTACTGGGTGTTGATGGATCCTGTTAAGCAGATGCTCTTCTTGAACAGCACTGGCAGAGTTCTGGATAGAGATGTTAGTGATTTTTTTTTCTTTGCTCCTGTGATATAATTTTATTATTATTTAAATGTCTATGTGTGTGTTTATATAATACTGAATTTTCCTTATATAATTTGGGTTTGTTTCCTGAATATATCAACAACAGTTCATTTTTAACTCATTGAAAGAAGAATGAGAAAGGAAGGAAATGTCTGTGTCCTAGAGAACCATGATACTTCCCCTTTAATATCCTGGAAGCTTGTCGGATTTCTGAACAAGAAGAATTAGAGTACTTAGAAAAAAGAGGTGGTATCCTTGGCAGAGTAGGACAAACATGGCTGTAACCCATTTCTCTCCAATGATAGTAACGTATAAGTGTATCACTCAGCTGTTGGCTTGAAGACATAGAGTTTGGTGGGTGCACTCACAGGAGCCTGGTTTTACAAATAGTAAGCATTGGTTGAAGGGTGGAACTGTGAAAATGTCTTACATAGCTGCAGAAAATTAAAAAAAGAATGAGCAAAAGTTTCATGGTAATATGCCAATCAAGTAGTTCTCAACTAGCATAAATATTTTGTCACTAAAAGTATCTATATTGGGCTTGGCACAGCGGTGGCTCATACCTGTAATTCCAGCACTTTGTGAGGCCCAGTGGGGCAAATTGTTTGAGCCCAGGAGTTTGAGTCCACCCTGAGCAATAGAGCAAGACTCTGTCTTAACAAAAAAATTTAAAAACTAGCCAGCCATGGTAACACATGCCTGAAGTCCCACTAACCTGCAGACTGTGGTGGGAGGATCCCCAGAGCTTGGGGTTGGGGGATGGAGGCCGCAATGAACCATGATCACACCAATGCACTCCAGCCTGGGCAGCAGAGTGAGACATTACCTTAAAATAAATTGCTAAATTACTAAAGTTGTTGTATGTTTCATTTCTGGAAAAGTTAAAAAAAAAACAACTGTAATTGGCTTAAGTAGCTCTCTACAGTAACTTTGTTCTCACTTGTTTGCACCTCCATCTTTCTTGATTGCAGTGGGGCAAGGGGTAGTGGATTGTAACCAGTAATTGTGCTGGACCTCGGAAAACTCAGAATAACTCTAAACATGCTTACCCGCAAGTTCTCAGTTTATGAAATCCGAATGTCAGACACTCAACTTGGTGAACCTGAATCGTGTCACATCATTGCTCAGTGTTTATGATCTACTTTACAACAGGTTATGGAGTGGTTGATACTTTATACTATTTCATGTCTAAAATTTGCAGACTTTAATAAATCTCAATTTGCCTCTTACTGTAGTACAGTTTACTATGTACTTTATTACCTATGAATTTTTTGAATTCTTGTGAATTATGTTTTCTTGCTGCCACAGTGCTTTTAGGGGTTCATTTATCAAAGCATAAAGTCTTTTATTCTGAATATTCTTAACCCAGTGCCCATCTGCTTTATGTGACGTATAGACCATTACTGCTAGAAAATTAGTGAGATAAATCCAGGCTTTAAATCCAAATCTAATCATCACTGGAAATTACAGCCTCATTTAATTGTAAAATAATATATGCTTATAATAAACAAATCAGAAAATAAGCATATATATGAAGGTAATTTTATCAGTTAGGGAAAATAACATTTAATATTTATCCTGCTACATTTTATTTCATGCCTTTATGTGTGTTGGCATATATATTTATAATACTTATTAATGTAAATTGGATTATACTGTTCATTATGCTTTCAGCCTATTTTTTCATGACATTTATAATACATCTAAAATTATAATGCAAACAAATATGTATTTATATAATTTGTATCAACTTCATAGTTTATTGGATGAAAATCAGAGATTTTTAAAAAATGAATCTCTTATCTTGGATGTGATATTTGCTTGCAGTTTTTAATAATTACAAAAATACTGTAGTGAAAATTTTTGTACACACATCTTTGTACAATTGTTTGGTTGCTTTATAGAGAGAAATTAATTTACCTTCATTATATTACTGGGATAGGGCGTTATATCCATTTTAGTAAATGGTCCTCCAGATATATTGTAACTATATACTTCCACACCAATATTACTAAATAATTGTAATTTCTGAAATGAAATAAGAATGTAAATACTTGAAAATATTTTAGTCTACTTGGGGAGCTATTGTATGTTTCACTTAATTATTTTAACATTATTTACATTGATATAGAATAAGATTTTTTTCTGTATGCTTCTCTATGATCCTAGTTAACAATGGTTTCTACAAAATTACAGTAGAGAATTCATTTGGAAAAAATGTGAGTGCACACTTTTTATATAGATTATATTTGTAAATATGCTCTCCAGTGTTAATGTAATATAAATTAATACTGTGATATAAGTATATGTAAATATATACATATAATTACATTGTCTTAAATTTTATTTAATATAAAATGTTTCCCAAAAGCTACATATTGATAAAATATACATTATTAACTATATTATTATAAATACCAAAATATTTTTAGTTTCTTTTAAAATGTAGGGCATTTACCTGAAATGTAATTCTTTTGGTTGTTGCCCAAAGTTTTTGGTTCTTCTTTTACAAAATAATGAATCATAATAAAAAATATGGGCTGGGTGTGATGGCACATGCCTATAATCCCAGCACTTTGGGAAGCCAAGGCCAGTGGATCACTTGAGGTCAGGAGTTCAAGACGAGTGTGGCCAACATGGTGAAAACCTGATTGCACTAAAAATCTAAAAATTAGCCAGGCATTGTGGTGGGCACCCTGTAATCCCAACTATCGAGAAGCTGAGGCAGGAGAATCACTTGATCCCAGGAGGTGGAGGCTGCAGTGAACTGAAATCACACCACTGCACTCCAGCCTAGTTGACAGAGTGTGACTCATGTTTCAAAACAAACAAACAAACAAAAAAAATATATATATACACATGTATATGTGTATATATATATATACATGTATATGTGTATACATATATACGTATGAATATATGTATATATGTTAATATATATGTATATATATACATATATTAATATATGCATATGTACATATATATGCTTATATTAATATATGTGTATGTATACACATATATTTATATATATTCATATATAAATATTTATATATGAATATATAAATATATGTGTATGTATATGATTGCTCTGAATAACAAAATAGAACCAACAATTTGAGTTTGATCCTACTAACAACTGCCAAAGCTTGTATTATAATCATGCTCATATAATTAACTTTAATTTTTCATTGTGGCAAATTGCTCTTGAAATAAGTTTTACAGAAAGTTTTCCACTGAATCTTTGTCATGTAATGGTGCTTTTCTAAGATTATTCTGATTTTAATCAAAGTTATTTGGCTTATAAGGAAAACACAAGAATGCCTTCAATGATATCAATTGATAGGAGAGAGTATTAATAATCAATGGCATAGAGATAAAAAATAATTTACTTTTATGGAAATTGTAAGTTTACCAGGGAGAAAGGAAAACTACTTGGTCTTCAACCATATGGTCTCTAGTTTCTACCTTTCTATGTGTATATTCTCTACTCTTCTCTCTGCAGAGCAGATTCCATTATACATCTGTAATTTTACTCCATTTCCTTGTTTTGCACTTGAATTTAGGTATTTTCTATGTTCATGCCATGTCAGTTCTCCATAAATGTTTTATGCATTGGCTATTAAAAGTGACTTACATTCACTGTATTTTGTTTTGTTTTGAAATTTCTGAGAGAAGTAATAGCTACATACTCACCGTCTTGCATCTATAGCCAGGGAGCGAGGGGTGGGGCCCCATGATAGATCCATATCCAATTATACCAATCTTTTTAGCAGCAGATAGAGAAAAATGTATTTTCCAGAGAAAGTGTTCCAAATCATGTTTTCTACATTTGCTTGTTGGGGCAATAAACTGTCTTTTAATATGGATATTTGAAAAATTATGGCTGCAATAGAATTAAAAGCAAACAATATAAACAAAAACATTTTTAAAATTAAATGTTAAAAATAAGCTGATAAATGTGATCCTTATAAAAATTTCTAAGGATGAAAATCAAGCATAAAAATACCCAACACTCAAATATTTGTATTTAATTAGAAAGTATTTACATGCTCTTGTGTGACTATGAACTGTTTTATAATTTTAAAAACTTGATTCATGAGATTTTCCCTTATGATAATCATTTATTTTTTTTCTTGTTTTTATTTTTGGTTTACTAAAGTTACATAAATATTCTGTACCCAAAAATAAAAAAAGGTTACAAATTAAAAGCCACAAAAGAGAAAACAATTGAAATGTAATATTTTGGGGGAATATGAAGAGTCTCAGTAAAAAGGAACATCACATAAAAATTTTGAAATACCAAATGATTATCTCACCTGACCAATATGCTCTCATTGTTATTGAGCATGGGATAATAATGGTCATGATAATATCAATAATTAAAATTACAAAGAAAAGTATGACACAGGTACAGTCCAATAATACTTATCTCAAAATCCTGGGAAAAATTTTAAAAGCTTTTGAAAGGAGAGAAAATATGTTCATAACAACCCCAAATTACCTTAGCTTCTTTTCTTTCAGACTCTAACTCGGTAGCTATGCAAAGAGCTTGACCCCTCTGTCCAGGCCAGTGTCCCTTTAACTGCTAAGTTCAGCAGTTTTATCTCCCCATTGTATCCTGCATCTCCATCCAGCAGTATACCTTTAATCCGAGACTTCTTAGTCATCACTCATATAATCTAATTGTTCTCTATCGCCTTTCTTGATTGAACCTATTCTACATTCAGTGCTCTGAAGCAGGCTCTGTCCGCAGATAGCTTTTCATTGCAAACTGTTTTCTACCTGGCTCTTGAGTTTTCCTAGATTTGAGGTGCATCCTGTTTTTATCATTTCTTTTTATTTAGAAACATATGAACTATAATCTAGGAAAAGTGAACTAATTATTGTCCCATAACCATAAATTAAGATTTTCTCACCATGCCTTCCCTGATATTCTTTTGAACATAAATTGTGAAATCACCGTTCTCCATTGCTATCAATTAAATTTTATCTACTGCTAAGATATATGTTAAATGCTGTTTCTGTATAAATTATTTTCTAATAACACTGGCATGCAATTCCTTGTTCTAAAATCCATATTATCTAATAGTGTTTTTGACTTCCTTTATTTATGTTCACTTCATATCAGGTTTTTAAAGTTAATGCTACTAATGCCCAAGGACAATGTCAGATTAATCCTTACCCCCATTAAACTTTTCATACAACAACTACCTATCATTAAATAGACTGAATGCCCCTAAGAATTCACTTTGAAAAATCTTCGAATCTATCTACACATTACAAAGGCCTAATTATATTTTTAGATTTGATATTTTATTTTCAGGCAATGTCTTCTTGTAAATATTCTAATATTCATTGTGAAAATTTAATTTGTGAAGGATACTGACAACTCTGGCTAGCCACTGCATTACATTTGCTTTTTATTTAAAAATTATTTATGTTTTTTTTATGTGCCCCAAGGGGCTCTTTGAGGGGACAGAGACCTTGTTGCCCATGTCCAATCTATCCTTTCTTTTTTTTTAATTTTTTAATTTTTTTAAAAAAGAGAAGGAGAGGAAGAATGAGGAAAAAAAAAGAGGGAGAGAGAACAGGAATATTGCTTTATTCTAAAAATGGGCATTAATAATGGCTGATCAATATTTTGTGTATTTAAATTGGAGAATGTATATTTTGTGTATTTAAAGTGGAGAGCGCTATACATATTTATCAAGTTTACTTGTTCCGGATCTGAGTTCAAGTCCTGGATATCCTTATCAATTTTCTGTCTCGTTGAGTTTAAATCTCTTTATGGGTCTTATGTACCTGAATGTTAGGATCGTTAGCTCTTATTGTTGCATTGATCCTTTTACCACTGTATCTTTGTTGCTTTGAAATCTATTTTATAAAATGCAAGAATTGCAACTCCTGCTTTTTGTTTATTTCTTTATTTTTGCTCTCCACTTGGTTGGTAAATCTTTCTCCAACCCTTTGTTTTGAGTCTTTATGTATCTTTGGATATAAAATGGGTCTGGATGTAGCATACCGTTAGGTTTTGGC
>CM052660.1:47335674-47347067 GCA_028533165.1 Leontopithecus rosalia | reverse complement strand
ATCTAACGATGATGTGCCTTGGGGTTGCTCTTCTTGAGGAATATCTTTGTGGTGTTCTCTGTATTGCCTGGGGTTGAATAGTGTCCTGTTTTGCTAGATTAGCAAAATTCTCCTGGATAATATCCTGAAGAGTATTTTCCAGCTTGGATTCATTCTCTCTGTCACATTCAGGTATACCTATCAAACATAGATTAGGTCTTGTCACATAGTCCCATATTTCTTGGAGACTTTGCTCATTCCTTTTTACCCTTTTTTCTCTATTCTTGTCTTCTCGTTTCATTTCATTAAGTTGGTCAATTAAGAGCTCAATTTTGGAGTGAGGATGTTTTGGTTTCTGAGTTACATTGGCTACTTATTAGCAGTGAGACCTTGGGCAAATTCATTAATGCTTCCTTATTTTTACACTTTCTCATCTGTAAAATGAAACAATGAACAAGAATGTTGATTCTTCCAGAAACTCAATGTTATATAAACTGCTAATATTCACCTTCCTAAATTGTGAATGGCATTTTAAATGTAAATGTATGAAGCATCCTTTAAAATTTCATGTAATTAATATTGAAAGAAACAGAACTTGATCAAACACAAATTTTTTAAGCTGACCGTGGAGCACTTGGGACCCTTTGCATTGATCCTTATAAAGCTGTGCATGTAGGAAAATATTTCTGCGAAAAGAAAAGGAACATTTGGTCAACGGGGAATCATATTAATGTGACTTAATCCGGGACTTGAGTATTTCTGGGACATGAAAAGTAGGGTAAAAGAGTCTCAAGTGGCATAACAGTCATATAATGAATAAATACATAACTTCTCCCTAATGTATTATAAACAGACTGTAATTCAGTTTGCTCATATTTATTAAGACGTAAAAGGTGTTTTTTGTTATTCTTGTCATCAGTCGTTTTAATCTATGTGATTTATTATAGTAATTTGAAAGTGTTTTATTTGTTTCTTTAAAAAATTTACTGTATATGAGCTGTTTCATAAATTTAACTCAAACTCTTTTTTTCTTCTACTAGCTTTTGAAATTGTTTGATCTTGTACCTCTAGTTAAACTCTTGCTTTTTATCTCAGAAACATCAATATACAAATTTATATGTTATAGAATATTTTTTCTGTATGTTGATTTTTAGTTTAATGATAAATTCTGTATGTGTCATTCCTAATTTAATGATAAACCTACTTATAGTACATCTGCAATGTGCCAGGCACTGTTCTACCCAGTGAAAAACAAAGTGTCAGCTTTAACGCAGATTCAACTCTAAGGGGGTAGATAACAAAAAAGCAAACACATATGCAGTATTGACGTAGATAAGTGGTATAAAGATAATCAACTTCAGATAGTATGTTACAAGAGTCACAAAATAGGCAGGTCATATATTATACACTGAAAATTTGTAGGGCTTTTTTCTATTTTAAACTTTATTATCTGTCTTAATTTAACCTTGTGAAGTAAAAATTCTAATATTACCATTCTCATTTCCAGGTGAGAAATTTGATATACAAAACAAATTAAACAAAATGTTTTTGAGAAAGACAAATGGAACTAACAAATGGTAATCCGGCACCAGCATCACTGTCTATTTGTATTGTCTGCAGATTTTGCTACTATGGAAAATCTTTGAAGAATCTTTCTCAACATGATTTCTGAGCACACATGCACTAATTTCTTTTGAGTATATTCAAAAGAGTAGAATTGCTGAGTCATAGGATGTCTGCTTGTTCAGTTTTGTTAACACTACAAATTATCTAATGTAATTGTGTCAATTTACTTATCTACCAACAGTGTATGAAAGTTGCGATTACTTCATATCTCCACCAAAACATAGGAAAGTATTTTCTTTCAATTAAAAATTTACTTGAACTTAAATAAATATAATTAAAACTGCATTTTGGTAGATAATATAATCCATGGATTACTTTTAAAAAATTCATTTTCTTTGCTGATGTATAAAATTTCTTTCTTTAAATAAATACTGACCTTGGCTGGGTGTGGTGGCTCACACCTGTTATCTTAGTACTTTGGGAGGCCAAGGCTGGCAATCATGAGGTCAAGGGATGGAGACCGTCTTGGCCAACATGGTGAAACCTGTCTCTACTAAAAATACAAAAATTAGCTGGTTGTGGTGGCACACGCCTGTAGCGTCCGCTAATTAGGAGGCCAAGGCAGGAGAATCACTTTAACCTGAGAGGTGGAGGTTACAGTGAGCCAAGATTGTGCCACTGCACTGCACTCAAACCTGGTGACAGAGTGAGACTTTGTCTCAAAAAAAAAAAAATTGACCTTGTTGAACTGATTTTTAACTCTGTAATAAACTGTAATTTTTTTTTCTGTAAATACTGTTGGGTAGTTCTACGTAAAATAATGCCATTTATAAATATTTAGTTTAATGCTATTTTCCAAATATAAGGAGGATCTCTAGTTTGTTTTCATTGTATTTATTGATTTTAAGCTCAATTGTTTGATGATTAGAAAGCATATTCCGTATAATTTCAGCTTAGTGGGACTAGCTGAAATTATACGGAATATGCTTTCTAATCATCAAACAATTGAGTTTAAAAATCAATAAATACAATGAAAGCCCAGCATTTGGTCAATTCTTTTATATGTTCCATCCATGTTCCTGAAACAAATAAATTTCATAGTTGTTGGACACATCATTTTATAACACATCAGGTCACTAATCTCAATTATCAAATCTTATGTTTCTTTGCTCTTTTCTTTCTCTACTTATTTTGAGAGTTACTGAGATAACTTTTGCATTAGTTTTTTTTGCTGTCATAAAAATTATCATAAATTTTGGGTCTTAAAATAATACAATTTGCTCTCATACAATTTGGTGAGTCAGAAGTCAGAGATAGCTCTTACCAAGGTGAAATCAAGGTGTCTAAAACTATTTCTGTAGACCCTGAAAATGAATTCACTTCTAAGTTCATTCAGATTATTGGCTGTATTTATTTATTTATTTTTATATTGTAGGGCTGAGGGATCTGATTCCTTGGTAGCTATCAAATGGGGTTCCTTTTTCGGCAATTAGAGTACACTTGCATTTTCAGACTATATTATAGCCTCATTCACCTCAAAACCAGCAACAGTGGCTAAATCCTTCTCAGTGTTGCATTGTCTTTGGTATCCTCTTATGCTTCATCTTTCTCCAGTTCCTCTTCCTTTGCCACTCTCTGACTCCAAACAGAGAAAATTATTTCCTTTCAAAGGCTCACATTGAGATTGGGCCCACTGGAGTAATCCAGGATAATCTCCCTATTAACTTCCATAACCTTAATCTCAAATACAAAGTTCTTTTTGCCAGGTAAGTGTGTAGATATCTTTGGGAGGCTTTAATTTAAATCACATGACCTTCCAAGCCTCAATTTTCTCATCTCTAAAATAGGGATATTCCTTTTCTGTAAAGCTACTGTGAGGACTAAATAAGGTAATGTGCATAAATAAAAGAGCCTACCCCAGTGCTTATAATATAGAAATAGCTCCAAAAACAATACATTTTCATTTATTTTATTATACTATAAGTAACACATGCTATTGGAGATTTTTATATTTCCTTCATGCCTGCCTCAGGATGATAAAAATTAATATTAACTGAAAAATTTTTTTCTCTGTGAAAAGGTCATTAAAAACCAAGACACATATAATCTCTTTATTAGCTTGAGATAAACGGTTTACATGCCCCAGAAAACATTATGGCTGCCTTGACTTGTTTTTGTTTGCTTACATCTAAAGAAAGTTTGGGGGGTAAGATGCACCTCAAAAACCTGACATCACTGTCAAGAAGGATTTGTTTCCAAAAATTGTGTAGGAATGATCAGCAATTGTGTAATTTGTTCTTGAAACCAGACAAACTATTTACTTAATGATACAACTGTTTAAAGTTAATTGAGTCTTCACTTAAAGACATAAAAATACTTAGATGTCTTATGTCTTGCTCATGAGAAAGATATGTAAAACCTTGTTATAACCCTTGTTTGACATTTAGAGGAATTAGTAATATTAATAATGTCTTGATCAATTCTTGGCAAACTAATAAAAGAACGTGTTTAAAAAGAGCATAAGAGGATAGCATTTAATGCATTTATAAAAGTGCTGTTTGTGAATATAATACCGTAACTATTAAACATATTTATTTGTAAAATAAGGTACATGAATATAGTTATAATTTAGAATACTACAGCGTCTATTGATAAGTACTGAAGGGATTACTTAACTAAGGTCTTGAGTTTTATGTCCAACTTCGTGGCCAATTTTATAACCAACAATTTATGCTATTCCTCCAGTTTTTCAGCTTTCTTGTAGTGAATACAAAGAGTGAATAATCAGGACTTTCATTTTGGAAGCTTCTTTTATAAATCTGTGATAATGACTTTATTATACCTGTCTTTGGTATTTTAATGAAGTGTGAAATATTTTGACATAAACAATCTACTAAACTGTAAAAATGATTTTTTTTGGAAAAACATTTGGATCTTTCTTTTCTTAATTGCATAATCTTCATGTATTATACTAAATGGAGAAATACTATGAAAAATATCTTGTAATCTTGCACAGAATAAAATTCATTTAATTTTATTATGAAGACAGCATTGTAGATGGAAGAGACAGGGATATCTATACATACACATACATATATATACATATATGAGCGTATATAATTTTAATGTATCTTTCTAATACATAATTCATAATAGATAATGCATGTCAGGTAAACTAGTAGATAATCCATAATTTGTAATTCATTGAACTAAGTACTAGCGCTATGAATGAACTATTCTAATGAAGAATGAGAATAATAGCTAAATTTCTATTTTTTCTTTTGATGTTATTTTAAGGCTCAAATGCACTATTGATTTTTTTTAAGAAAATTAATATAGAGTGTATGGTCAAAAGCAAAGGTGAAAAATATGATCAAAAACACACTTTCCATAATATCAAGCCATGGAAGATATGACCATAGTGTCTGTGGGATAGGATTGCCTCAGTTGGCTAAAGGAAAACGCATTGTTAGAAACTTACCAGTTGAGCCATATATCGACAACTTTGCACAATAATCTAGCATCGCAAAATAATGTTAAGATCAAATCTTTACATATTATATAATTTTATTACTCTGATATTAAAGAGTTTAGGGTTTGAAGAAACTGAAGATCAATAAATGTATATAGGGATTATTCTATAAAAATAAGTAAGAAGATGAAACTTTGAGACTTGCATGGTAGGGAGGATCTTTTTCTAAGCAATATGAACACTGTGAGCAAAGTCTAAGAATTGGAGATCCATTTATGATATGGGAGGAAGTTAATCTGAACGGAAAGAGGCATTATCAGCAAGAACTTGGGAATGTTCCAAATACATTGACAAACATCAATTGTATGTCAGATTATGGAAGAGCATAAAAGTCTGTCAAAAGAAGTGACCTTATGACACCTGACAGTGAGAAATTGCAACATTTTTGAAAAGCAGAGTTGCATGATTAAAATGGTATTTGAGGTCCCTGTTAAACAAGGCACTAAAAAGATTAGAGAGGGAAGTGGAAACAGTCAAATCACACAGGATGCCTTGATATTCAAACTGAACATTATAAATTTGCATAAGAAAGATCAACTATCCACAGGGATGCAGGAGTAATTAGATATGGCACAGAAACAGATTCTATAAGTAGATTTGTTACCTAAGATAACTCACCTATTACTTTATACCAAAATAAAGTTGGTACTCAACCAAAGAAAGCAAATGTAACTCAAATGGTATATTTCAAAATAAGATCATATATATATATATATATGATATATATATATATATATATATCATATATATATATTTAATTAAAACTAGTTACTTGGAAATCAATTAGCATCTGATATTACAGTAGAAACTCACTAAACAAAAGTGACTCAAAGAGGTGAAGCATTTACTAACCATTAATTCATCCTGATAAAACAGTTTATATTTTGTTTTTAAGTAATATAATCTACAAAGTCTCAGATTACGGAAAACATAATTTCTTCAAACTTCCACGAACACAAGAATGTTGAAATAACCAAAAATATTTTCAATACTTTCAAAAAGAATGTAAAAGTCTAAGGCCCAAATGATCTGTTTAATTCATAAATTCCCATTCTCCTACAAAGCAGGTATGTAAATTTTAAGATTTTTAAAAATATTGAAATGTAAAGATGGTCTGCAAAAATAAATACCATCATATTAATGCAATTCTTTGTTTCATGGGTCTTACATACATATAATAGATCACATTAGAGGTACTCTAGAAATAGTTTTTAGCTTTATTAACAAAAAATTAATACAGTATCTACGGTTTTCAAAATAAATAAGTAAAAGTTCTTGGCATATGCATTTTAGCAAAAAAAGGAAACAAAACAAAGCAAAACTACAAAAAAACAGATACAGCCTAATAAAAGTAATACTACTTTTAAATAGTTTTTCTAATTTGATCAACATGTTCCTATAAGAATTCAATTGTGATTTATATTTAAGTTTTTAGTTATTTCAGAACTTGATTTTAAAATACAGAAAATAACTTAAGAAACTCAAATATTTTCTTCCTGCATTCAATTAATATGACCACTTCAGAAATACAAAGACAACATATTTGTATTATATAAATGACTAAGGATAATAATAATAACTCTTGTTATGCCTAAGAAATCATGTATGTGGATCTAGGCAATAAATTTTCAAAGGTGATGAAAAATAAACTATCTCTGTATTACTATACATACATTATTTTTTCCATACTTAAATCAATTCCTAAAATAACATCAGAAGTCACATATTTCTTCTGAGTACTGTTTTTTTTTTAATATTTCCTTGGTATTTCTAAACAGTTAAGCTCATTATTTTAAAGAAATAATTTAAAAAACATTTATTGTATATAATTAGTCACATACCTCAACACAAAGGACAGAGAGAGCATAAATAGAAACTGACCTCGTTTACTGTGGCATAGTAGCTTTCATGCTTGAAAGTGGGCGAGTTGTCATTCCTGTCTCTCACCACTATTCGCACCTCATGGTAGATAATAGTGCCCACTTTTTTGTTGATGCATTGGACCTGCACCACAATGGAGTGTATGTTCATCGGTGGCTGCAATGTAGAAATTGCATCTTTTAAAATACTAATCAAAAACAAAGCTTCTCATTACTGTCAAAGTACTTATTCATTCAGTACATTTTTCTATTCTTGTTTGTTTTTAAGTTATAATAATCTAGAAGAAAATGATCATTTTAAAGACAAGAGAGGATAATCATTATTAATTTATGGACTGGTTTTGTATCTCAGTGTATGGACTTCAGATAGCATTACGCTCACAGTCAGGGGATGGCTGATGAATGCAACCACAGAATTAGTGCTTAGAATTGATGGAATGAAATGAAGTTTGTCCCTCCAAAGACTAAAGAAGCAATAATATAAACTTTTAATTTTAAAAAGTGTTAATTAATAAATCCTCAGAGAAGAGACATTATTTATCTATTTATATTTTTGTTAGAATATTTAATGTTCATTGCTGATCAAATTTAAGATTCTGATAAAAGATAAATTTCAAAATCCAAGCAACTAAACTTACTAATTCTATTCATTTAAATGTTTATTTTGCTAACCTTTCTGTCTCTAAATATGAACCTATTATAGACACATAGGCACATAGTGAATATTAGCCGATGTTTGTAATTATAGATTTACTATAGCATCTTGTTGTATAATACTACAATGTTATTTGACAGCAATACTATACTTCATTGTAAGCCTATAGCATAATGTATCCAAGTTATAATTTACAATGAGCTGTTTCAGTCTATTACCTTTGTCATTATAAAAACTACTTCAATATATATTATATATAAGCATATGCTCCCTTGGCTAACAGCTTTTATAATAAATTCCTTGAAAAGAAAAGTTATCATCAAAGGTAAACTTATTTATTCAAGTCCCATGGCTAAGAGCTTGCAGAGCAGGACTGCAAACCTATATCTATTTGACTCTAGAGTCAGAGTATTGAGCACTACAAAATATTTCTTTGTGATTTTTAACCCCTTTTGAGCCTGTACAATTTTATCTCTAAATGTATCATTTTTTGCAGTGTTCTATCCTGACCACTTCATCTTAAAAACCTTGTCTCTAGACCTTTCCTTTCAAATTTCTTCCTATTTTACTTTATTGTATTTGTCATTCAAAATTTGGCTTATTATATACTTTATATATTTGTTTTGGTTCATCTGCCTTCACTAGACTGGAAACTTAATAAAAGCTGTGTGTTATTTTAGTCATGATGGTATCCCTCTTCCCAGTAACCAGCCTGGTGCCAAGACAGATGACCCAGAGTCAAACTGCTTGGCTTCCAGTTGCATAACCTACTACTAACTGTATGATCCAGGAAAAAGTACAAAGTATCTCTATGCTTCATTTGTTCATCTATAAAAATAAGGCTAATGGTTACACCAATGAGAATTGTAAATACTACATGTGATTAGACTGTACTGGGCACATACTAAACACTTCATGAATTAAATACATACTCTATTTATTAAAAAGCTAATTATCCAAAAGAATAAAAAAGTGAAATTTATAATGCATACCACAATTGTAAATGAGAAAAATGCTATAGAAACTACATCTAAACAGAAGAACATTATTTAATTTCAAGATATTTTTATGGCCAAAAAAGAAAGTTGACATGAATTTGTATCTCTTTGAATGCTAGTACATAGAAAGAATAAATTGAGTCATCATTAACATATGAAAAGAGGCTTCCAGTGAAATGACACATAGCTGTGTTTTCATATCTACTCAATTTTAATCACTGATATAAATAAAGATGTTAAAATCATGTATAAAATCTGTAAATGTCACAAAGCTCAGAAGGATGTATAATACATTTAATGATGAAAGACATGGTTCAAAGTCATCTTAATAAGTCATAATAATGGGTTACAAATGGTAAACTTTTATAATAATAAGTATTACCCTATAGTTTGTAATAGAATAAAAGTCAATCACCCAAATGTAATAGATGGCTACAAACATTAATGCAAAAATTGTGCAATTTTGACAGCTAAAAGCTGATTTTACATGCCAGCACTATAAATAGGCTACTGGAACCACTAATGTGCACTGTACATTAATTAATGTCAGGTATTAATAATATAGGCAGATTATAACAGGCACTATTTTACAGGTGCATAGAAGGGGAATTTGAACACTTTTGAGAATGTTTAAAATTGGAGGATTTTAAGTATAACAAGTTATGATTTCCAAATATCTAAATGGTTGTTATGGAAACATCCATTAGTTTATAAATTATAGTTGTAGAGAGTAGAGATAAGAAAAATATTTCAAAGATGTATCAAAATATCTCATGCAACTCGAATATATACACCTACTCTGAGTGCATAGAAGTTTTTAAAAGCAACAGGGCATAGATTCTTATCAGTAGAACAGTATAGTTTGTTAGAAATACATTTATACCTCTCATTTCATTTTTCTTCCGATTACTTTTCCTCTGCCATTGTGAGCTAAATGCTTCAATTTCTTTTTTTCACATTTATCTTTGTATAAAATAAAAAACAGGAAGAAAAAGTGGCATAGAGCAAACTATTCTGTAAAACAACACCCATCATTGAAAATATGCCAGTCTGAGAATAAAAGACCTTCGAAACGACTAGCTCTTAGAAGTTTCCTGGAAAGAATTTGCATTAGACGACCTCCATGCTTACTAACAGCTTTCAAGTGTTTGCTTTAATAAAGTTTTTAAAGGAGGTCCAGCATATTCTACTTGTAAATTAAAAACAAAATAAATATGCATACTATTTGCCCTTGGCACATCTCTTGGAAGACAATGAGGTGAATTATGCACTTTTAAAGTTATTTATCTTCCAATTATTGCAGGAGAGACCTATAAAAACATTCGATCTCAACTTCTAATGCTACATTGAGTGGTACCACTGGGACCAAAAGGTCACAGTCTTTTCCAAGAGAGGATCAAATGCACTGTACACTGAGCTCTCACTTAGTCCTGCTAAGTACCTATAAATTAGGTCTAACCAGGTCACCTGGAACTCTTGTCACTCTCAACTTTAGCTCCCAGTGCAACTGTCAGTAGCATGGCTAGAGCTCAGAGGACAATAAATTATAACCATAAGAGATCACGCCAAAGGCAAAAGTTCCCTGTGGCTCATATATAACAATGTAATTTGGGATTGGCATAGATTCTATTCTTCTGTATAAGAAGGTCACACACACAAAAAGTACACTTCTACTAAGTCGATTAGTGGGGATTTAGGGACTCCAAAATGCTTAAGAATGTGTCAGGGAGATTTTGGTTTATCTTTTATAACTGGTGGCAAAAGTAAGTCATGGAAGTTTGATCTTTTCTAATTTTCTTTGTTTCTTCATGAAACAAACAAAAAAAGCTAGGTAGAAATGTGTTCATGTACTTATTTAAAACAATTAACATTCATATATACCTAAACATGCAAGCTATTCTTTCAAATTAAAAATGAGCACTTAACACAATACCTGTACATTTGTGTATTAATGTACCAGTGTACAGGTTTCGATATGTATATCAGCAATAATATATATCAACAAGTAAAGAATAGTGTCATTAAAAAGGGGTTTGCAAGTGTGAGGAAAAGAATTCCCAACAACACTGTAAAAGTTTTGTAATTCTAAAAAAGGAAAAAAATGTTAAATAGGAATTTTTGTTATGAATTTCTCAATCATTTAGGATTCAGCATGAAATGTGAAGTTTTTATAGGAGATTTGTTGAGGTAAGCAGTGTAGATTATAGCATAAATCTTTGATCTAATAATTTCTTTTCTAGAAACCAAATGATTTGGAAGCCTTAATTATTTGGGGGGCAGGAAATAAATTTTTGGCAAATCTGTAGGAATTGGTTTTGCTTTTCATAAAGTATAGGCAAAGTTTATCCAATCCTCACATGAGTGAATTTTGTTGTTGTATTTCTATGTACTAACCTTCTGAAGTAGGCTTCAGAAGGTGGTTGATAAGAAACTTCTGGGAGTAAAAAGAACTTGTTCTAACCCCAATGTAAAGAAACTAAGAACTTTGAAAAAAGGTTTGACGAAATCCTAAAAAGAATAGACAATATAGAGAGGAATATAAATGAACTAACGGAGTTGAAAAATACAACACGAGAACTTAGTAAAAAATGCACAAGTTTGAATAGCCGAATAGATCAAGCAGAAGAAAGGATATCAGAGGTGGAAGACCAACTTAATGAAATAAAATGAGAAGACAAGAATAGAGAAAAAAGGGTAAAAAGGAATGAGCAAAGTCTCCAAGAAATATGGGACTATGTGAAAAGACCTAATCTACGTTTGATAGGTGTACCTGAATACGACGG
>CM052660.1:47312919-47335174 GCA_028533165.1 Leontopithecus rosalia | reverse complement strand
GGTCTGAGTTCAAGCCCTGGATATCCTTGTTAATTTTCTGTCTGGTTGATCTGTCTAATATTGACAGTGGAGTGTTAAAGTCTCCCACTATTATTGTGTGAGAGTCTAAGTCTCTTTGTAGGTCATTAAGAACTTGCCTCATATATCTGGGTGCTCCCGTATTGGGTGCATATGTATTTAGGATCGTTAGCTCTTCTTGTTGTATCGATCCTTTTACCATTATGTAATGTCCTTCTTTGTCTCTTTTGATCTTTGTTGCTTTAAAGTCTATTTTATCAGAGATGAGAATTGCAACTCCTGCTTTTTTTTTGTCCTCCATTTGCTTGGCAAATCTTCCTCCATACCTTTATTTTGAGCCTTTGGGTATCCTTACCTGTGAGATGGGTTTCCTGGATACAGCACACTGATGGGTTTTGGCATTTTATCCAATTTGCCAGTCTGTGTCTTTTGATTGGTGCATTTAGCCCATTTACATTTAGTGTTAATATTGTTATGTGTGAATTTGATACTGCCATTTTAATGCTAGCCGGCTGTTTTGCCTGTTATTTCATGCAGATTCTTCATTTTGTTGATGCTCTTTAGCATTTGATATGTTTTTGGAATGGCTGGTACTGGTTGTTCCTTTCTACGTGTAGTGCCTCTTTCAGGAGCTCTTGTAAAGCAGGTCTGGTGGTGACAAACTCTCTGAGTACTTGCTTGTTTGCAAAGGATTTTATTTTTCCTTCAGTTATGAAGCTTAGTTTGGCTGGATATGAAATTCTGGGTTGAAAGTTATTTTCTTTAAGGATGTTGAATATTGGCCCCCACTCTCTTCTGGCTTGTAGGGTTTCTGCCGAGAGATCTGCTGTGAGTCTGATGGGCTTCCCTTTGTGGGTGACCCGACCTTTCTCTCTGGCTGCCCTTAGGAATTTCTCCTTCATTTCAACCCTCGTGAATCTGATGATTATGTGCCTTGGGGTTACTCTTCTTGTGGAATATCTTTATGGTGTTCTCTGTATTTCCCGGATTTGACTATTGGCCTGGCTTGCTAGGTTGGGGAAATTTTCCTGGATAATATCGTGAAGAGTATTTTCCAGCTTGGATTCATTCTCTTCCTCACATTCTGGTACACCTATCAAACATAGGTTAGGTCTCTTCACGTAGCCCCACATTTCTTGGAGACTTTGTTCATTCCTTTTTGCGCTTTGTTCTCTAATCTTGGTTTCTCATTTTATTTCATTGAGTTGATCTTCGACTTCTGATATTCTTTCTTCTTCTTGGTCAATTCGGCTGTTGAAACTTGTGCATGCTTCGTGAAGTTCTCGTGTTTTTCAGCTCCTTCAATTCATTCATATTCCTCTCTAAGTTGTCCATTCTTGTTATCATTTCCTCAAATCTTTTTTCAAATCTTTTTTCAAGGTTCTTAGTTTGTTTGCATTAATTTAGAACATGTTCTTTTAGCTCACAGAAGTTTCTCATTATCTAACTTCTGAAGTCTGATTCCGTCATTTCATCACCCTCATTCTCCGTCCAGCTTTGTTCCCTTGTTTGTGAGGAGTTTTGGTCTTTTGTAGGAAGCAAGGTGTTTTGGTTTTGGGTATTTTCCTCCTTTTTGTGCTGGTTTCTTCCCATCTTTGTGGGTGTATCCACCTGTCATCTGAGTAGTTGCTGACTATTCGATTGGGTCTCTGAGTGGACACCCAGATTGTTGATGATGAAGTATTTCTGTTGCTTAGTTTTCCTTCTAACAGACTATCCCCTCTGCTGTATGACTGCTGAGGTCCACTCCAGGCCCTGCTTGTCTGGGGTACACCTGTAGCAGCTATAGAACAGTGAGGGTTGCTACCAGTTTCTTCTTCTGCTGTCTTTGTCCCAGAATAATGCCCACCAAATATCAGTCTGATCAGTCCTTTTTGAGGTGACTCTTTGGATATATAGGGGTCAGGGAGCTGCTCAAAGAGACGGTCCATACTTTATTGGAGCTCGAGTGCTGAGCTGTGATCTCCTTTGTTCATTCAGGGTGGTTAGCCTGGGATGTTTAGGTCTGCTGCAGCAGAACTCATAAAACCCCTTTTTTTCCTCTGGTGCTCTGTCTCAGGGAGTTAAGGCTTTCCTTATGAGTATTTCTTCCACTGTCCTGCCCAGCTAGGAGGCAGTCTAGTCACTATTTGCCTGCCAAGGCTCCACCCTGCTGCAGTGGGCTCTGCCCTGCTGACCTGGGTTCTGCCCTGTTGTTGTGGGCTTCACCCTATTGCCGTGAGCTCCGCCCTGCTGTTGTGGGCTTTGCTCTTTTGCCTCTGTATTGGCGGAGTCTCTCTGTTATGGCAGGTTGCGCCGGCAATGGCAGGCTGCGTCAGTAATGGGAGTATAGCTCCGTAAGGGCGGAAAGCTTCGGCAGTGGCAGACGTTTCTCCCTCACCGAGCTGCACCATCTTGGGCTCAGCTGTGTCCTCAGTGAAACTCTCAAACCTGGGCAGGCGTATCAAATTGCCGCCCTGCTTGTCCCTGTGGGGGTGGGACCTACTGAGCCTGATCACCTGGCTCGCTGCCTCAGAGCCCTTTTTCTTTTTTTCTATGTTGATCGGTTGACTCTCTCCCAGGTATTTCAATCTCCTGCTGTTAGGGCACCAGGATTTGTGTGATTTCCTGTGCAGCGACCCACTGCGCCCGGGAATCACCTGATCTGGTTCAGTGTCCAAGTCCCATTCAATCAGATGGATATGCTAATCTGCCCTCCCAAATCTCAGATTGCCGGTTTAACTGGGCTCCCAGGCCTGTGTGCCTTGTGTGCAGTGTTGCTGCAATGCGGCGCCGGCTGAAACGGCAGCGCCAGCCAAAACAGCTGCGCCAGCATCTTGTGTGTCTCTGCCGCAGCTGGGAATTTCCCCATTCTGTGGGTAATATCCGTCTGGAAATGCAGCCTGGACTCACCGTCTGCGCCTTCACTGAGTGCTGCAATCCTGAGCTGCTCCTACCCCACCATCTTCCATCGTCTCTCTGCTCTCTCAGTTCTCTAAAATATATTTTTTTAAAAAAAGAAAAGTATAGATGAAAATGGGAAAGAAATAGGAATCTTTCTAGATTTTAGTTTCTATCAGATTGTCACATAACAATACATAATTTTAAATGAAACATTGATTGGTCATTATAAATACCCATTTTTTTTTCAGAATAAAGCAATATTTCCATTCACCCTCCCTCTTTCTCTTCCTCTTTCTTCCTCTCCTTTACTCATTTTTTTTCTCTTTCTTTCCTTCTCTCAAAAAAAGAAAGAAATCAACTTGTAAATCCCTTGATCCAGGTCGGCAATATCTCTCTCATCGCTTGATTTCCTTCCTTCCCTTCCCTTCCCTCCCTCCCTCCCTTCTTCCCTTCCTCCCTTCATTCCTTCCTTCATCCCTTCCTTCCTCTCTCCCTTCCTCCTTCCCTCCCTTCCTTTCTCTCGTCCCCCCCACCAAAAAAACCCACAATTATATAAAATATTTATAGAAATGGTTATTTTTTTTTCTTTACCACCTGCAATTTAGAATGTCTTTTCATTTACTCAGGACAACCTTGAGCAGTACTGTATTACTATAAATACCCACGGGTATGTTGGCTTTGTTTGTTCGTTTACTTTGTTTTTATCTCAAGTGCCAAAGGATTTTTTTAATGGATATATTAAGATTCAGTCTGATTGCAAATTGAGAGAAGAGCATCATGAATTAGCATTACCATCATGGGCTCACAAGTTATGACTGTGCTTATAACATATTTTTATATCTTTTCCTATGTAATATGTGTTGGTGTTAAATTATGGGGAATTCTCATATGTGGAAACTGTTCGTAGATTTTGTTGCTACATCTCTGCCCATGATAGCTTTGCTAGGATTATTTTTATTTCTCACTTGAAAATACAGAATTTGTTGATAAAACTTGTAAGCAATGTCTTTCCCCAAAATAAGAAAATACTTCCGTCATGTATTTTGGTATATACTTCTGGTAAATACACTATCTTTAATACACCAATATTTAGTCTATGGAGCAGTGACAGTGACCCAAAGAATCAGATGATAATGAGAGATTTGATGGTGAAAGACTGAAAGAAAACATAAAGTAAAAAAAAATCAAATTTGTCTATTATAGTGATTTGGTGATGACATATAAAGGAGAAGGCTGAGTGACATGGAATGGTAGAAATACTGCCTCTGACATATATATATATATATATATATATATATATATATATATACACACACACACACATAATGCATATATGTGTGTGTTTATATATGCATGCTATAGTCATATAACTCATAAAATATTAGATATTTTATATTATTATAAATTACTTTTAGATAATTCAATCTTTTAAAACCTAACTTCATCTTAAGCAATCATTCTCTTAAATGGTAGGTTAAAGCCAGGTACATACCCATATATAGTCCTAGCTGCTCAGGAGGCTTAGGTAGGATTATTTGAGCCCAGGAGTTGAAGTCTATGTGGGCAACATAGTGAGATTCTCATTTTTTTAAAAAAAAAGTAAATACAAATTTTTTGCAAAAATTTTTTTCAAAAAGTATCTCTGATGCCAAAAGTAAATTTAAAAATACATGTAAAATATGCCATTTTATTAACTTGTATTAATTATGTTGTTGAGGGAAAATATGAAACATAAAACCACTAATAAATGTAACAAAAGTTTATTAACCCTATTACGGAAGCTTTCAGTTTTCATATATATACATATATATATATATGTATATAGAGAGAAATTAGAGAGTTGTTTTTGTTCTTAAACTTTAATATAACTTTAGAAACATGGAAGATAAGATTCCTTAAGGATTTAAAACACTGGATGATGCAACAAAAAGGGAAATATATGTGAAAACATAACCTACTAATCTTTACGAGGTCATATTAACATTAGTACTTTTCAGTACTAAATGATTATCTTAATAACGGAATAAGGAAACATGTCCTCATCATTTTATTCAGACTGTCAGAAATAGTACTGGAGTCTGCCCCTTTGAAGCTACTCAGGATATGCCCACTCAACAAATCATTACATCATTTATGCATTAATTCATATATTGCAGACATAGCTATAACCCAATTAAATAAAAGATCTGTCAGTATTTAAAAAGTGGCAAGTTTCATGAGCTAGTTGCTTTTTTTCCTAAAATTTAAAATAGACCTATACATTTGTTTTAAATTAAGATTTTTCTGCATGTTCAAAATTCATACATTTTAAGAATAATTTAGAAAGTTCATTTGTGAACCACCAAAATTACCTCGCATGTCTCATATTGCTCCTACTCTACTTTTCAACTGGCCCAGAGGTTGTAAAGAAGAAGGTGTATATATTTAACATAATGAGGGGAGGAGTCTTGTAAGGGAAATAAAAATAGGTTTCCAGGAGAACGAAGGGGACATTAAAATAGCTTGTGATCATGTTTGTGTAGGTAATAGACTTCCTTGTTTTTTTCTTCATTTTCATAAAATTTCTTGGGAGAGGGAATTGATGGCAGCCTCACTCTCACAAAAACCTGCTTTTAGTGACATAAAAGAAGTTCAGAAAAGTGGCTCACGCCTGTAATCCCAGCAGGCCGAGGCAGGTGGATCACGAGGTCAAGAGATGAGACCATCCTGGTCAACATGGTGAAACCCCGTCTCTACTAAAGATACAAAAAATTAGCTGGGCATGGTAGCGCGTGCCTGTAATCCCAGCTACTCAGGAGGCTGAGGCAGGAGAATTGCCTGAACCCAGGAGGCAGAGGTTGCAGTGAGCCGAGATCGCGCCATTGCACTCCAGCCTGGGTAACAAGAGCGAAACAACGTCTCAAAAAAAAAAAGAAGTTCAGAAAAGATTTCTTTGTGTTTGTTGAGTCTCAAATGTCTTTAGTTTTAAATCATCTCTATAGTGACTCTGGGGATCTCAGTGGGTCCCAAAACTTTGAAAATATAAAATTTTTGTTTTTTAATCCATAATATTATCGCAGCCTATCTTATACTGTATCAAAACATCGAAGAATACTGGAACCATAAAGTTACTACATTCTAGACATGGTTGTATTTACAAAATTCCACCAATGGAAATTTGTGCTTCCTCAAATTTTACCCTCAAGCATTGCTTTACAACGTTTTTTTGAGCAACCAGATTGATAATCAGCTTAACCAAAATGCACTATTATCCATGCTTTAGAAAAAGGGATTCTGTCTTTTTAATTAGAAGGCAAATATTAATGCTGGGAACTGTCACAAAGGAAGACATTTTGTGAACAAAATAAAATACCAGTCTTTTAGTATAATTACTTTTTTAAATTATTTAACATATATTAACATAAAATAAGATTAACCATTTTAAAGTAACCAGTGCGTTTGGTACATTCACAGTACTGTGCAACCACCACCTCTATCCTGTTCCCCAAACATTTTAATCACTCTAAAAATAGTTGGCACCACTCATGTAGTTGCTTTCCATATCCCCTCCCCAGCTTCCTGTAGCCACCAATTTGTGTTTTCTGTTTATATATATACATGTATATGTATCTATATATCTATATCTATACATGTATATGTATCTATATATCTATACATGTATATGTATCTATATATATACATGTATATGTATATATAGATATACATGTATATGTATCTATATATATACATGTATATGTATCTATAGATATATATACATGTATATGTATCTATAGATATATATATATACATGTATATGTATCTATAGATATATATATATACATGTATATGTATCTATAGATATATATATATATACATGTATATGTATCTATAGATATATATATACACACACACACGCACACACACACTTTAAGTTCTGGGGTACATGTGCACATTGTACAGAATTGTTACATAGGTGTACTCATGCCGTGATGGTTTGTTGCATACATTCCCCCTAACTTCTACATTAGGTATTTCTCCTAATGTTATCCCTCCCCAATATCCCCACCTAGGGGAGGTCTAGCCCTCCCCTAGACCACCACACATCAGGCCCCAGTGTGTGATGTTCCCCTCCCTGTGTCCATGTACTCTCATTGTTCAACACCCATTATGAGTGAGAACATGTGGTGTTTGGTTTTCTTTTCTTGTGTCAGTTTGCTGAGAATGATGATTTCCAGTTTCATGCATGTCCTTGCAAAGGACATGAACTCATCTTTTCTATGGCTGCATAATATTCCATGGTATATACCTGCTACTTCTTTATTCAGTTTATTATCAATAGGCATTTGAGTTGGTTCTAAGTCTTTGCTATTGTAAACGGTGTTGCAATGAACATATGTTTTCCTGTGTCTTTATAACAGAAGGATTGATAATCCTTTGAGTAAATACCCAGTAATGGGATTGCTGGGTCAAATGATATCTCTATTTCTATATCCTTGAGGAATCGCCATACTGTCTTCCACAATGGTTAAACTAATTTACACTCTGACCAACAGTGTAGAAGCATTCCTATTCTCCACATCCTCTCCAGCATCTTTGTCTCCAGATTTTTTAAAGATCGCCATTCTAACTGGCGTGAGATGGTATCTCAGTGTGGTCTTGATTTGCATTTCTCTAATGACCAGTGATAATGATTATTTTTTCATATGCTTGTTGACTGCATAAATGTCCTCTTTTCAAAAGTATTTGTTCATATCCTTTGCCCACTTTTTGATGTTTTTTTTTCCTTGTAAATTTGTTTAAGTTTTTTGTAGACTCTAGGTGTTAGCCCTTTGTCTGATGGGTAGATTGCAAATTTTTGTTCCCCTTTTGTTGGTTGCTGGTTCACTCTAGTGATAGTTTCTTATGCTGTGCAGTAGGTCTTTAGTTTAATTAGATCCCATTTGTCTGTTTTGGCTTTCCTTGCCATTGCTTTTTGTGTTTTAGTCATGAAGTCCTTGCCTATGCCTATGTCCTGAATCATACTGCTTAGGTTTTCTTCTAGGGTTTTTATGGTGTTAAGTTTTATGTTTAAATCTTTAATCCATATGGAGTTAATTTTTTAATAAGGTGAAAAGGGTACACTTTCAGCTGTCTGCACATGGATAGCCTATTTTCCCAACATCATTTATTAAATAGGGAATCTTTTCCCCATTGATTGTTTTTGTCGTTTTTCAAAGATCAGATGGTTGTAGATACGTGGCATTACTTCCAAGACCTTGTTCTGTTCCATTGGTCTCTATCTCTCTTTTGATACCAGTACCATGATGTTTTGATTACTGTAGGCTTGTAAGATAGATTGAAGTCAGGCAGTGTGATGCCTCCAGCTTTGTATTTTTTGCTCAGGATTGCCTTGGCTATGAAGGCTCTTTTTTGGTTCTATATGAAGCTTCATGTGATTTTTTCCAGTTCTGAAGAAGGTCAGTGGTAGCTTGATGGGGATAGCATTGAATTGATGACTTACTTTGGGCAGTGTGGCCACTTTCATGATATTGATTCTTTCTAACCATGAGCATGGAATGTTTTTCCATATGTTTGTGTCCTTCCTTGTTTCTTTGAGCAGTGGTTTGTAGTTCTCTTGAAGATGTCCTTTACGTCTTTGTTACCTGTATTCCTAGGTATTTTATTCTCTTCATAGCAATTGTGAATGGGAGTTCATTCTTGATTTGGCTCTCTGTTTGTCTGTTATTGGTGTATAGAAATACTTGTGATTTTTGCATGTTGATTTTGTATCCTAATACTTTGCTGAAGTTGCTTATCAGCTTAAGGAGATTCTGGGCTGAGATTATGAGGTCTTCTAAATATACAATCATGTCATCTGCAAATAGAGAGAATTTGACTTCCTCTTTTCCTAGTTGAATATCCTTTGTTTCTTTTTCATGCCTGATTGCTCTCGCCAGAACTTCCAATACTATGTTGAATAGGAGTGGTGGCAGTTTTCAAAGGGAATGCTTCCAGTTTCCTCATTCAGTATGGTTTTGGCTGTGGGTCTATCACAAAAAGCCTTTATCATTTTGAGATACGTTCCATCAATACCTTGTTTTGCTGCTTCTGGATATTGCTTATAAATGGATCATATAATATGTGACCTTATTTTTTGTCTGGCTTCATTTGAACACATAATGTTTTCAAGGTTCATCCATGTTGTTGTATATATCAGTGCTTTATATTTTTTTGTGCTTGAATCACATACCACAATATATTTATCCATTTATTCATTGATAAATATGTGGGCCTTTGCCACCTTTTGTCTTTTGTCAATAATGCTACATGAATGTGCTCACAAGTATACTTTTCGGTGTTGTACAAAATAGAATTCAGAAAGACAGAAAAGTGTAATAGTTCTTTAAAATAATAAATAAATACTATGAAAGCAAAAACATTTCCATATTCTGTCATAATGAATGATGCTACCCCCACCACTCTCATCAATGTATATTCTGGATGGAAATCACATAGGTCTAGTATTTTTTTTCTTCTATACCAAATAGTCATTAGATAAATATAAGCGATTTAATTTCTAATAAAATTACTACCCATTCTGTAAGTGTGTGATATCCATCATGATTTTCTCCCAATGAAATAGAAAGGAAAAGAAGAAAAAGAGTAGCTTAACAGTTGAAAAAAGACTGACTAGATACAACCTCAGCCAGGTGATCAAGTTAACAACAGTGATAAGTGATATTAATCATATATAATTGTTGTCAGTTTGTCAAAATAACACTTGATGGGGTTTTCCTATATAAATCACATAAACCCAGTAAAATCTTGAGGAAAACACCAGATAAACACCCACTGAGGAACACTGTACAAAAAATCTATTACTCAAAACTGTCAAGGTAATCAAAAACAGAAAAAAAGTCTGAGAACCTGTTACAGCCAAAATGAACCTAAGGAACCATTATGATTAAATGTAAAGTGGTAACCTGATTGAGATCCTGAAACAGAAAACAGATATTAAGTAAAAACTAGGGAAATATGAACACATTTTGGATTTTAGTTAGTAAAAGTGTATTGCTACTGCCAACTTGCAATAGACAAAGTTAAATGATAAGGAAGACTTTGGTCACGGCTATTGTAATAAAGAGAGACCAGAATGCAGACTAGATCTGAACTCAACTCTAATGGAAAGAAGGGCTGGAGAGCTGTTAAAAGCTCCAGTGGATGGAGGTATGGGGGAATCACAGACCAGGTGTGTTTACCAATTGGTTTTCCCAATGGAAAATAAACTTCCTTGAATTTTCATGACAGAAAGTAGGTTTAGAAATTGCAGCAAGCCTCCTAAGGAAGTTAGGCTCCTACCCTCCCACAGAAACTGGGAAATAGGGGCTTCTTCCTTGATATTACATTTCAAAGACATGGCACCCCCCAGGTCATGAAAAAGATGGGCTGGTTTGTAGAACTGATAAGAAGCTTTTAAAAAAATTTACATCTCAGAGGGGCAGAGAAAGAATTTACAATTACAGGCTTTCTAAAGTACATGCTCTAAGAAGATGAGAGTGACCTTCATGGTTAGGCCATTTAGTAATGTGAACTGTCAGGTAAAGGCCTAACATCTAAAAGCTTCACTACTGTAACATACTTTCAAGAAAGTTGCTTGGAAGACAATCATCTCAGTTTATATCCTGGCTTCACCACTTAAAACTGTTGGTTTAAGCAAGTTATTGATCAGCTTTTTTAAATGAAAACTAATTCTACATTGCACATGTGTTTCCCTCCCTCCCTCCCTCCCTCCCTCCCTCCCTCCCTTCCGTCCGTCCTTCCTTCCTTCCTTCCTTCCTTCCTTCCTTCCTTCCTTCCTTCCTTCCGCTTTCTTTCTTTTTTTCTTTCTTTCTTTCTTTCTTTCTTTCTTTCTCTCTTTCTTTCTTTCTTTCTCTCTTTTTTTCTTTTTCTTTCTCTTTCTAGCTTTCTGTTTTCTCTTTCTCCTTCCTTCCTTTTCTTCCCTGCCTCCCTCCCTTCCTCCTTCCCTCCCTCCCTCCTTCCTTCCTTTCTTCCCTTCCCTTCCCTCCCTTCCCCTCCCTCTCTTCCTTCCTTCCTTCTTTTCTTTTCTTTTCTCTTTTCTCTTTTCTTTTCTTTTCTTCTTTTCTTTTCTTTTCTTTTCTTTCACCAAGTCTAGGTTCAAGCAATTCTTGTGCGTCATTCTCTTGAATAGCTGGGATTACAGGTATCCGCCACCATACCCAGATAATTTTTTGTATTTTTAGTAGAGACAGATTTTCACCATGTTGGCCAGGCTGGTATCAAAATCCTGACCTCAAGTGATCCACAGGCCTCAGCCTCCCAAAGTGCTGTGGTTACAGGATGGGCTACTGCTCCTGGCCATTGTGCCTAATTTCTATAAACTACCTGTTGTTTGTTTTTCTCTCTAACAGGACCGCGCCCAAAATCTGAATGAGAGGCGAACCACCACCACCACGCTCACAGTGGATGTTCTGGATGGAGATGACTTGGGTCCAGTGTTTCTTCCTTGTGTCCTTGTGCCAAACACTCGTGATTGCCGTCCACTCACTTACCAAGCTGCCATACCTGAGTTGAGAACTCCGGTAAGTATATTCTTTTCTTTCTCTCTTCATTTCCATGTTTTAAAACTCCATGGGATCATGTTCAAGTACTTTGTGGACATACTAATTTATACTAGCAAAACTCATTATATGCATGTTGAAAAATATGTATGTCCAAAACTATTTTCAGGGAGTTTGAATAAATTTTTAACACAATGAGTGATCACATAATTTACAAAGTAGAAAGTATGTTATGAAACAGCAATTCAACATGGTTATTTTATATAAATCACCAAGGAGTCCATTGATCAACAAATTCTGAAAAACTTCGAGTAATCACTGCAGCAGTTTCTTAAATTCATATTTAAACATGCAATCTCAAGTCAGAGGTTTCTCACGTCAATAGGATATTCTTTTTAACGGGTAGAGTTCTGAAATGTTATTGGAGATTATGTTTGGCTGTTTGAAGGTAGACGCTAACAAATACTGAATACAGATACTTATCTCTTAAAGTAAAGATACAGAAAGGTGAAGCATGAATACATATTTTCTACACTTAATCCTGTATTTTTGACAAATGCTAATGAAGCTGTAAATTTCTGTCAGTTTGGAATTTACACCTTGGGCCTCTCTAGATGATTGATGTGAATAAAGATTTTAAGGCAAACAGATGTTCTGCTGAGGCAAAAATATCAATTTCTCCCCTAAGCAGTATATGTGTGTGTTTGTGTGTGTATTTGTATATATACACATATTGTTTTAAAAAATTCAGTGGTCTAGGATTTAACCATTTAGCTAATATTTGTGCTGTTTCCCTGGAAAGCAGTCAGCTCTCTGGGTTCCAAAAATGGCTAAAGGTGTTAGAAGTTTTTGGAAGCTATTTGACATTTTTCTCAAAAAACGTGAGAACTGCTGTTCTTCTTTTTAAAATTCATTTAGTATACTTTAAGTTCTCGGGCACACATGCCAATCCTGCATTGTTGTTACATAGGAATATATGTGCCATGGTGGTGGTTTGCTGCATTCATCGCCCCGTCATCTACATTAGGTATTCCTTTTAATGCATCCTTCCCCAGTCCCCCTACCTCCTGCTCTTCCTCCCCTAGCTCCTCACCTCCTAGGCCCAGCACGTGATGTTTCCTTCCCTGTGTTCCTGTGTTCTCATTGTTCAACACACTCCCCCACAGTTATGAGTGACAACATGCAGTGTACGGTTTTCTGTTCTTGTGTCAGTTTGCTGAGAGTGATGATTTCCAGTTTCATCCATGTCCCTGCAAAGGACATGAACTCATCCTTTTTTATGGCTGCATAGTACTCCATGTTTTATATGTGCCACATTTTCTTTATCCAATCTATCATTGATGGGCATTTGGGTTGGTTCCAAGTCTTTGCTGCTGTGAACAGTGCCGCAATAAGCATATGTGTGCCTGTGTCTTTATAAAATAATGATTTATATTCCTTTGGGTATATAGCCAGTAATGGGATTACGGGGTCAAATGGTATTTCTAGTTCTAGATCCTTGAGTAATCACCCCACTGTCTTCCACAATGGTTGAATTAATTAATACTCCCACCAACAGTGTAAAAGGACTCCTTTTTCTCCACCTCCTCTCCAGCATCTGTTGTCTCCCAATTTTTTAATGAATGCCATTCTAACGGGCTTGAGGTGGTATCTCAGTGTGGTTTGATTTGTAGTTCTTCAATGACCAGTGATGATGAGCTTTTTCTCATACATTTATTGGCTGCATAAATCTCTTATTTTGAAAAGTGTCTGTTCATATCCTTTTTTTTCCATGCAGTTAACACCAGTGCTCATCTCTGCTAATAGACACAAACATGATTCTCAACTATTTTAGATCTATGAGATAAAAAAACCCCAATAGATGTATTCATATTATAACATCGGATAAGTACTCCTTGGCTTTACATTGAGAAAGCATTTTTATTATATTCCTCAAACTCTCAAGTAGAGAAAGGACCCTCAGAACTGCAGTTCTCTTTTGGCGATTTCAGCCTTTTTGCGCTGGTTCCTTCCCATCTTCATGGATTTATCTACCTTTGGTCTTTGAAGTTTGTGACTTTTGGGTGGGGTTTCTGAGTGGACATCCTTTCTGTTGTTGTTGAAGCTATTTCTTTCTAGTTGTTAGTTTTCCTTCTAACAGGCCCCTCTGCTGCAGGTCTGCTCGGAGCTTGCTGGAGGTCCACTCCAGACCCTGCTTGCCTAGGAATCACCCATGGGGGCTGCAGAACAGCAAAGATTACTGCCTGTTCCTTCCTCTGGTAGCTTTGTCCCCAAATGGTACCCGCCACAGATTAGCCAGGGCTCTTCTGTATGACATGTCTCCTGGTTAGGATGCATGCAGGGTCTGGGAGCCACTTGAGGAGGCAGCCTGTCCCTTAATGGAGAACTGCGGTTCTGAGGGTCCTTTCTCTATTTGATATTTTGAGGAATAAAATAGGAATACCTTCTAAATGTAAAGCCAAAGAGTGCTTATCCAATGTTATAATATGAATAGATCTGTTGGTTTTTCTCATAGTAGATCTAAAGTAGCTGAGAATCATGTTTGTGTCTCCTAGCAGAGATGATCATTGGTGTAATTAACTTTAATGAATAACAAAATCTGGAGATAAAAATAAATAAATCTTATGTGCATTGAATAAAAGAATATGTTTTCAGCCAAATGAAGTATTTTGCAGACAAAAAGGCTGATCAGAACTTGTCTGGAGAAAATAGACGTGGATTACCTATGGTTGTATGCCATTGTTACTTTATTGAATTCCAACAAGAAAACCCACAAATTATTATTATTTTTTTAAAAGAAAAAAAGGGAGAGAAGGAGAGGAAGAAAGAGGAAGAAAAAGAGGGAGAGAGAACAGGAATATTGCTTAATTCTAAGAATGGTTATTAATAATGGCTGATCAATATTTTGTGTTTTGAAAGTGGAGAATGTATATTTTGTGTACTTAAAGTGGAGAGCGCTATACATATTTATTAAGTTTACTTGTTCCGGATCTGAATTCAAGTCTTGGATATTCTTATTAATTTTCTGTCTCTTTGAGTCTAAATCTCTTTATGGGTCTTATGTATCTGGGTGTTAGGATCGTTAGCTCTTATTGTTGCATTGACCCTTTTACCACTGTATCTTTGTTGCTTTGAAATCTATTTTATAAAATGTGAGAAAACCCACAAATTATTAAAGATGGTGAACATAAAAATTTTCTTTGAAAGGACTGGTAAAATAATGATGACAGGTATAATTTTTATAAGACTGCACACCTATTGCCATATGCCCTTTGGCAAACCCGGCAAAAGCAATGGGAAAAAGACTCCTTATTCAATAAATGGTGCTGGGAGAACTGCCTAGCCATATGAAGATTGAAGCTGGACCCCTTCCTTACACCATACACAAAAATCAACTCAAGATGGATTAAAGAATTAAATGTAAACCCCCAAGCTAGAAAAGCCCTGGGGACCACCTAGACAATACCATTCAGGACAAAGGCACCAAAAGCAATCACAACAAAAGCAAACATTGACAAATGGGATCTAATTAAACTTGAGAGCTTCTGCACAGCTAAATAAACTATCAAAGGAGTCAACAGACCACCTACAGAATGGGAGAAAATATTGCAACCTATGCATCTGACAGAGGTCCAATATCTAGCATCCACAAGGAACTTAAATTTACAAGAATTTTTTTAAAAGCATTAAAAAGTGTACAAAGGACATGAACAGTTTTCAAAATACATACATGCGGCCAATAAATAAAAGTAAAAACAGTTTAATATCACTAATCATCAGAGAAATGCAAATCAAAACCACAATGTGAAACCATTGCACAATCAGTCAAAATGACTATTATTAAAAAGTCAAAAAACAACAGATGCCCGTTTCCTTACCAAACTAACAGTGAAACAGAAAAGCAAATTCCAATGTCCTCACGGATAAGTGGGAGCTAAATGATGAGAACTCATAAACAGAACGAAGGGAACAACAGCCACCGGAGCCTTTTTGAGAGTGGAGAGTGGGAGGAGACAGAGGAGCAGAAAACATGACTATTGGGTACTGGATTTAATAACTGGGGGATGAAATAATCTGTACAATAAGCCCCTATGACACAAATTCACCTGTGTCACAAACCTGCATATGTACCCTTGAACCTAAAATATAACTCTTTTAAAATGTTCTATTTATCTTTTAAAATATCTGCAAGAGGGTGGGTTTGCTCTATGACTAATTACTTTTTGTACATGAAATTTAAATGTGTAAGTTTTAAGTATATTAGGTGGTATTAAAATTTTTTTAAATTTCTACAAGAGGGCAGGTTTGCTCTGTGACTAATCATTTTTTGCATATGAAATTCAAACATGTGTAAGGTTCAAATATATTTGGCTGGTATTAAAATGGGCATTTTATTTTATTCAGAAATTTTTATCTGGAAATACAATAGTGTAAAAGCAGAATGCTGAAATACATATTTAATACTTGATAATAATCTTTTTCAATCATCCCCATACAAAATAGGCAGTCTGGAGTGTGTGTCTGTATGTGTGTGTGTGTGTACGTGTGTGTGCATGCGCGTGCACGTGTTTACCTCCAATTAAAATCCTTTTGAATGTAAAAAAGGAAAAAAATATAATTTTTAGTATTAATTGATGTTTCTGAGTTAACATACTTAGCTAGTTTGCCAGTGGGACCTGAAGAGAAGGTATATATTGAAACCACAATAATCCAATTCAATGAGTCAGTCTGATGACTATTTAATAGTAGTTAGTTCATTGAGGAAAGTAAAGGAATATAGAGGCTGCTGCTTGAAAAGCAGAGTGTACAGACTTAATTTTATAAAGGATCATTGAACTTCCTTTTCTTTCCAGATTACATGCTGAACATCTTTCTCATTCCTATGCAGTTTAGTGCTAAAGACCAGACTATACTTTGAATTTGGGGTAATAACATAAATGTTCATAAAGTCTAGAGGTTGTGTAGAATGTTCTGTTTGATGAACTGTGCTAAGCTCTGCACAAATATTAACTGATTGAATACATTGAATATACATTAAAAACTCTTGGGAGACAGTTTATATATATAGATATATAGACATAGATAGGATTTAGGAAGAGTCAATAAAATTAAGATATATTTGAGGCCTGGATCTACACACAAAAATAGATAGCAGGTTTTTTTCTGGCTCTTGCAGCCTGGGTTAACTTGAAGATTCTTTCTGTAGATAGATAGACATAGTTGAAAAGTATTTATATCCCAAAGTATTTTCTGAGAGTATGGGCAAATTTTTGGTTAGAATTCCTTGCCCTTTCCCTTGCCGTACCATAATATTAATATTTTGATTATCGGTACTCAACGAAGAACTAGTCCAAGGAGAAAACTTACCTAGTCTTCCGATGACAACCCAATTCAGTATTAAATTTTGCATATCCTAACATAAGGAGAATGATGAACTAATGGTAAAGAAATTAAGCCTAGAAATTTTTTATGCTCTGAATAATTTATAAAGAAATATTTAAGCTAAGAGCATGAGGGATCCTTGGCTTGATGATTTCTTGATGGTAAAAAAGGAGGTCCTTAAGTGAAGATTAATAAACAGTTTTGTGAACAAGTACTTTTGTATTTTATTTTAAAACCATGCTTTTTGAATTAAATGTTATGGAAGAAATTCCAGAATGACTTATCTTGATCGTTTTATCATTTTTAACAGATTGAGCCATTTCTTAACGTACTTCGAAACAATGAGAATTTTAGTTTTACACATTTAAGTAACTATCGCAAATATTTATTTTTTATTGTCACATACAAAAACATAGATATATTTACTTGTAAACCTAGATGCTTGAGATTATCAGTCACTGTATAACAGGCCACCAGAACTTAGTGGGTTCAAATAAAAATCATTTAATTTGCTCATAAAGTTGCAAATTTTGCAGGAGTTGAGAAAACATCTTATCTTTGCTCCATGTAGCATCAGCTGTGGCACTTTAACTGAGGGCTGGGTACCACTCCCATGATAGTGAGCATAGATGGCTACCAAGTTGATTTTGGCTATTGACTGGTATCATTTAAAGCTGTGGGCTGAGGCTTCATTTTCACTCCACTTAAGCTTATATGCTGAGAATAATGGTCTCCAGCTTCATCCATGTCCCTGCAAAGGACATGAACTCATCTTTTTTATGTCTGCATAGTATTCCATGGTGTATATGTGCCACGTTTTTCTTTTTTAATCTATTCTGTCATTGATGGGCATTTGGATTAGTTCCAAGTCTTTGCCATTGTGAACAGTGCTGCAATAAACATACATGTGCATGTGTCTTTTTAATAAAATGATTTATAATCCTTTGGGTATATACCCAGTATGGGATTGCTGGGTCAAATGGATTATGGTATTTCTAGTTCGAGATCCTCAAGGAATCGCCACACTGTGTTCCAGAATGGATGAACTAATTAATACTCCCACCAACAGCATAAAAGCATTACTATTTCTCCACATCTTCTCCTGTTGTCTCCTGATTATTTAATGATTGTCATTCTAAGTGGCCTGAGGTGGTATCTCAATGTGGTTTTGATTTGCATTTCTCTAATGACCAGTGATGAGAGCTTCTTTTCATATGTTCGTTGGCTGCATAAATGTCTTATTTTGAAAAGTGTGTGTTCATATCCTTTGCCTACTTTTTGATGGGGTTGCTTGTTTTATTCTTGTAAATTTGTTTAAGTTCTTTGTAGATTCTGGATATTAGCCCTTTGTCTGATGGGTAGATTCCAAAAATTTTTTCGCCTTCTGTTGGTTGCTGGTTTACTCTATTGATAGTGGTTTTTTTGTTGTGCAGAAGCTCTTAAGTTTAATTAGATCCCACTTGCCTATTTTGACTTTTGTTGCCATTGCTTTTGGTGTTTAGTCATGAAGTCTTTGCCCATGCTTGTGTCCTGAATTGTATTGCCTAGGTTTTCTTCTAGAGTTTTTATGTATTTAGGCCTCATGTTTAAATCTTTAATCTATCTAGAGTTAATTTTTGTACAAGGTGTAAGGAAGGGATCCAGGTTCAACTATCTGCATATGGCTAGTCAGTTTTCCCAATACCATTTATCAAATAGGGAATCATTTCCCCATCGCTTGTTTCTGTCAGGCTTATCAAAGACCAGATTGTTTTAGTTGTGTGGCATTCCTTCTGAGGCCTCTGTTGTGTTCTATTGGTCTGTATCTCTGTTTTGGTACCAGTACCATGCTGTTTTTATTATAGTAGCCTTGTATTATAGTTTGAAGTCAGGTAGCATGATGCCTCCAGCTTTGGTTTTTTTTTTTTCTCTCTCTCTCTTTTTTTTTCTGTAGGATTGTTTTGGCTATGCAGGCTCTGTTTTGGTTCTGTATGAAGTTTAAGGTGTTTTTTTCAAATTCTGTGAAGAAAGTCATTGGTAGCTTGATTGGGATAGCATTTAATCTAAAAATTACTTCAGGCAGTATAGCCATTTTCACAATATTGATTCTTCCTAACCATGATCATGGGTACATGTTTAAATCAGTGTCTAGAGGGAAATGTATAGCACTAAATGCCCACCAGAGAAGTGAAAAATGATATAAAATTGACACGCTAATATCACAATTAAAAGAACTAGAGGAGCAAGATTGAACAAACTCAGAAACTAGAAGAAGGCAAGAAATAACTAAGATCAAAGCAGAAATGAAGGAGACAAAGACACAAAAAACCCTTCAAAAAATCAGTAATCCAGGAGGTGGTTTTTTGAAAAGATCAACAAAATAGATAGACTGCTAGTCAGACTAAGGAAAAAGAAAAGAGAGAAAATTCAAATAGTTGCAATAAAAAATGATAAAGGGGGTATCACCACTGATCACACAGACTACCATCATAGATTACTACAAATAACACTATGCACGTAAACCAGTAAATCTAGAAGAAATGGATAAATTCCTGGACACTTACACCCTCCTAAGACTAAATGAGAAAGAAGTTGAATTCCTGAATAGACCAATAATAAGATGTGAAGTTGAGGAAGCATTTAATAGCCTACCAACCAAAAAAGTCCAGGAGCAGACAGGTCCACAGCCAAATTCTACCAGAGGTACAAAGAGGAGCTGCTACCATTCCTTCTGAAACTATTCCAAACAATAAAAAAAGAGGGAATCCTTCCTAACTTATTTTATGAGAACAACATCATCCTGATACCAACACCTGGCAGAGACTCAGGTATAAAAGAAAATTTCAGGCCAACATCCATGATGAACATCAATGCAAAAATCTTTAATAAAATACTGGCTAACCGAATCCAATAGCACATCCAAGAGTTTATTCATCACGATCAAGTAGACTTCATCAAGTAGCCTGGATCAACATCCACAAATCTATAAACGTAACCCACCACATAAACAAAACCAAAGGAAAACCACATGATTATCTCAATAGATACAGAGAAGGCCTTCAACAAATTCAACAGCCCTTTATGCTAAAAACTCTCAATAAACTAGGTATCGATGGATTCTATCTCAAAATAATAAGATCTGTTTATGACAACCCACAGCAAGTATCATACTGAATGGACAAAAGCTGGAAGCTTCCCTTTGAAAATTGGCAGAAGACAAGGATGCCCTCTCTCACCACTCCTATTCAACATAGTATTGGAAGTTCTAAGGCCATCAGGCAAGAGAAAGAAATAAAGGATATTCAAATAGAAGAGAGGACACCAAATTGTCCCTTTTTGCAGATGACATGATTGTATATTTAGAAAATCCCATTGTGTCAGCCTAAAATCTCCTTAAACTGATGAGCAACTTCAGCAAAGTGTCAGGATACAAAATCAATGTGCAAAAATTGCAAGCATTCCTATACACCAATAACAGACACACAGAGAGTCGAATCATGAGCGAACACCCATTCACAATTGCTGCAAAGAGAATAAAATACCTAGGAGTACAACTAACAAGGGATGTGAAGGACCTCTTCAAGGAGAACTACAAACCACTGCTCAAGAAAATAATAGAGGACACAAACAGAAGTATTTTTTTAATAGTAAGAGTTTAACAATATTTGCTATTGTTACTATTATTATTGACAATGGACATTTTTCATGTGGCTTGGTGTTTACTCAGACACGTGGGAAGAAGTAGCTAATTCAAATTAGTTAAGAAAACTGTAACTTATCTTTAGTTGAAATTATAGCTTTAAAAACTGTGTTGTAGGCCCGGCACAGTGGCTCACGCCTGTAATCCCAGCACTTTGGGAGGCCGAGGCGGGTGGATCACGAGGTCAAGAGATTGAGACCATCCTGGTCAACGTGGTGAAACCCCGTCTCTACTAAAAATACAAAAAAATTAGCTGGGCATGGTGGCGTGTGCCTGTAATCCCAGCTACTCGGGAGGCAGAGGCAGGAGAATTGCCAGATCCCAGGAGGCGGAGGTTGGGGTGAGCCGAGATCGCGCCATTGCACTCCAGCCTGGGTAACAAGAGTGAAAACTCCGTCTCAAAAAAAAAAAACAAAACAAACAAACAAACAAAAAAAACTGTGTTGTATATAGATAGTACCTAATTTATTCTGATTGTACTATTTCAAATTAATTCAGCATTATTTTGGATCTTTAAAAGAATGCAATATATTTATTCAAAAGAACAGTAGATTTTTTTTAATAAAGGGTTGGCATTACCACTGCTGGTGCGGAGTTAATTATGCAGTATATTATTACTCTGGGGAGAGGCAGCTGCTGATGTCAAATGCCAGAAGGTGATACTCCAAGAGAGAGAAAATACATCAACTAAACAAATTTTAAATGTCAGATGAGAAAGTATCTTGCTTCCTTCCTTTCTTTCTTTAATAAATAAAAAACAATAGATTATAGTAATGTTTCTCAGATTGTTCCACAGAGCCTCCTGTTAGGCTGCGGTGCTTCCAGGCTTTCAGTAGAGATAAAGATAGCACTTCCTTTGCTCTATAAAATTGGCAATTCTGCTGTGTTTCCACACACTAATGTAGAAGGTTTTTCAGAATTTACTTTAATTATAAAATAATTGACTGCTAATTATAAATTGTACAGAAACATTTTAAAGGATTAGACACATATTAAAAATCAGAAATCCTCAATTCTCAAACCCAGTCCCCTGGATAACCATTATTAATTTGATAAATGTCTTTCCAATTATCTGGAGCCTGACTTAAGCAAATTAATTTCAAACAAGCCACATGACCCTGGCCTACATAAAAGTAAAGTATTAGAAGAATCACTGTGCCCTCACAGAATCTATTGGTAACTTTTTAAAGGAATTAAGAGCCGAAGATTGAGGAAAGAAAAGGTATACCTATATGTTTTGGGGGTTGGAGATGGATCATGTGATTTGGCATGACTATATAGATGAGATGTAATTCTTTGTCTTTCTAACACAATGCAAATTTGAGGGAGAGAGCAACTGTTTAACCTAGCTTGAATCACATGCTTGTCCTTTGACCAGAAGAATGAAGCCTGGAATAGTTAATTTTTGGCTAAGACATGGTACCCGGATATTTTGTCCAATATAGCTGGTTATTGCTGTGAAGATATGCTTTTAGATGATATTAATATCAGATCACTAGATTTTGTATCTGTGATATTGGTGGGCTGCATCTAGTCAGATGAAGACTTTAAGTAAATAGACTGACCTCCCTCAAAAAACTGAGGATTCTGGCAGATTGTTTTTGGACACAAACTGTGACAACAGTTCCTCTCTGTGTCTCCAGCCTGCTGACATATCCTACAGATTTTGAATTTGCCAAACTCCACAATCACATGAGCCAATATCTTTAATTATCTTCCCCCCCCCCTCTCAGAAACATACACATGTACATACATA
>CM052660.1:47284207-47312819 GCA_028533165.1 Leontopithecus rosalia | reverse complement strand
CTTTGAAATATAGGCATTGGATTGTATCTCTTCCCTGCTTCAATGCTATGATAAGCTTCCAGCTAAATAATCATATCTAAGTGCCTGCCTTTACCATGACCTGTAAGCTATACAGTCTTGTCTCACTTGCCTCATCCCATCTACTTCTACTACCTCTTTTCCGCCTGCTTCCTGGTCTTCTTTCTGTCCTTTATCATGCCACATTCTTTGGATGAGGGGAAATGTCTTTGTGTGCTATTTTTTTCCAGAATGTTCTCTTTTGATATTTTCCTGTGGCTGGCTAATTTAGTTATTTAGATTTCAGCCCAAATGTTACCTCCTTAAAAAAGACTTCCCTAATATCACAGTCTATAATAGCCAGCTTTCCTCAAGAATTAGATAATGCATGACTTTGTTTTCTGCATATTAGTTTGCTATATGGAAATTTCTTGCATAGTCATTGAATTGATTAATATCTGTCTACTTCCTTCAAAATATAAAAATGTCAGAAACAGAGACTTTCCCTATATCATTTGCTATCTTATTACAAACTGTTAAGATGGTGCCCCAAATGTAGGATGCTCAATTAATATTTACTTACATGAAATAAATTAAAACTTCCCTATCAATGCATATATATTTTACCTTTTATAATAGCTGCATAGAATTACTTTGTATAAATGTGCCTTAATTTATTCATCTGTTTTATATTTTGGAATTTTGTGTACACTACCACTTTTTTAAAAAGCGCTTCACTCTTTTTTTTAAAAAAAACCTAGATAAAATATATTCCTCTCTAAGGAAATGTATTTCTTTCTGATGCATTCATTTGTAAGCAAAACTAAATTTACGTTACATATTCCTTATTTCAGTTCTTCTTGATTAAAACAAATAATGAAGGATATGCTAATACATTTTAATAGTTTTAACTGTTGGGGTTAAGTGTGACTAAAACATGGTTTTGAATTCAGTGAGGTCACCAGAAAATAAATTATGTAAATAACAATAAAACTTATAAACATAGCTGTTAAGATTATTCATGAGCAGCTTTGCAGCTTTCCTTTTTAGAAGCCTTATTATATGTAGTGGGTTTTATGGTTAAGCTTATTTTTCTGTAAGAATATTATTACTCAACTATCGTAATTCTAAACCAAATTGATTTGTAGGTAGCCTAATAGTGATTTTTTTCAATGTTACTTTGTTTACTAACATCTTCTGCAAATACATAAAAAGAGGTAAATAAATAGACTGGACACAGCAATGGACTTACGTACTTCCCAAGTGATGTTAGTTAATGATACTTTCAAGACCTTTAGAAGAAATCTTATACATAAGCCACTGTCATTTCCTGTCCCTGTTTCTACTTTTGCTCTCTGTTGCTCATTTTTCACACAACAGTCAGAGTGATCTTTTATTTATATTTTATTTTATTTCAAAATCTAGAGAAATGGCTTTTATTTTTTTATTGTACTTTAGGTTCTGGGGCCTATGTGCAGGTCATGCAGGGTTGTTTCATAGGTGCATATGTGACCAGGTGGTTTGCTGCCTTCATTCCCCCTTCATCTATATCCCACATTTCTCCCCAGGTTATCTCTCCCATAACCCCTGCCAACTGACCCCAGTGTGTGATGCTCCTCTCCCTGAGTCCACTTGTTCTCATTGTTCAACACCTGCCTATGAGTGATAACATGCAGTGTTTGGTTTTCTGTTCTTGTGTCAGTTTGCTGAGAATGATGGTTTCCAGGTTCATCCCAGTCCCTACAAAAGACTCATCGTTTCTTATGGCTGTGTAGTATTCCATGGTGTATATGTACCGCATTTTCTTCAGAGTGATCTTTTAAAAGCATAAATCAGTTCGTTACTCTCTTGCTTAAAATAATCTAATAGCTTCCAATTATGGAAGAATAAAATAATCAATGACTGTGTATGTATTACCAGGATACACATGATTTAATTCCTGCCTATCTCCTGCTCTGCAGCTAGGACATTTATACTCTCCCTTGGTCCTTCTAAGTTTGTTTCCATGCCCAAGCTTTTGTGATTAATTTTGCTGTAAAACTCCTTTCTTAGGCCTTGAAATCATTGGTACATTCTCATCAATCAATACCAAGTTTCAGGAAACAACATAACTTCCCAAATTTCCTGACAACCCTTCCTCATGTAGTTTTGCTTTAAATAACAACAAAGTCATAGAGATTAATAAAAAAGTTTTATTTGCTTTCTGTTGGTATATAGAGGTGAACACAATTTATAGTAGCTCTGTTTTCAGTGAGATTTCCTTCAAACTTGCAGCTGGCTTGTGCCAATGTTAATAATTTAAGGGGAAACAATGATATAGTTCAGTATATAATATATAAGACAGCTGGTTCATTTTAATAAAATTGAAAAAGATTTGCCATATCAAGATAATCAAAGAATAATTATTATTGGTACCATAAATAGTTATAATGATATGTCAAAAAGTTGTGATAAACATAGAAAATACTTTGAATTCCTAATCACTGAAACATGAGCAATTTATCTGAAGACATATGAAATGAAAGAGTACTTATTCCTTAAAAAGTTACTTTTAAGGTGACATTTTCACATAGGAGAAGAAAAGGAAAAATGGAGAATGATTTAAGTACATCTCTCTCAAGAAGCATGTCTTTAGTACGATTTTGAGGGTTATATAAAAGGGTTTGCATTTATCAGCCTTGCATGCATGCATTGGATTCAAAGGTTATTTAAAACACTGCTTTTACTCAGAAGGCTTATTTCTCAGTCTGGCTGCTTTGGCATGAGTGTCAGAAATAAGGAACTTCTTGGATTGTGTACTTAGGTTATAAATATTTCCTGTGCTCAGCAATTTTATACCACACAGCATTTACAGAGCATGTACCTAATTGATAACACATGTTTGGTCCTTAAAAATTACATTCTCTTGTATACATTGTAGAGTATCTTACGTGCCTTAATGCATGCATGATATGAATTTCAGTTGCATTACTCTAGATTTTGATTTCTCATTATTGTCACTATTATATAGCAATATATTTTCATATATTAACATCTGCAGAGGTGTGTGTGTGTGTGTATGTGTGTGTGTATATATATATATATATATATATAGTGTGTGTGTGTATATACATATGTATATGTATGGAATTGTTTCCATTTGAAATAATGTTAATCATGATAATTGAGGAACCCTCTTAGGACATATAAACATGTTTTTGGTCCGTGGAATTAAATACACACTTCTCTTTTAGAAAAAATAATGCATACAGAGATTAAGCATGGAGTGACAGTAATTTGACCTTGTCAGCAATTCGCTGAGTGATAATTGCCCTTGTACTCTATTGCCCCACATACTAGGTGGTGGAAGCTACTCTCAGTCAAGAATTGTTCCAGTTATTAAAGCCAGTCCCCTCTGAAGGCTTATACTAGCAATGGAAATTACACATAGAGGTTACTCATTATTCAATATGGTTTTCTATTTTTCTTACTATCCAGAAGGAATTGAACTAAGTTTTATAGAGGAAGTGAGGACACATATAATACTCACTTTTACAAATTTTTAATCGATGTAGGAATATAGTAGGTGTTTACATTTATGGGATGCATGAGACACTTTGATACAGGCTTGTAATGCATGATAATCACATGGTAAGTGGGATATTACTTTTTTCAAGTATTTAGCCTTTGTTTTTTACTTTGAAAAGTGAACTGAATGCATTTTGAAATAAAGCTGTAAAATTTTTCAAATGGAAAGGCCTGAGGTCAAAGGAGGAGCAACCTAGTAAAGTACCTACTATGTGCTAGTTATGTTTTATAAACTACCTGATCACAACAGAGTAAATATGTGTTTTAGTATGATCGACTGCCATAAAGAATACCACAAACTGGGGGCGCATAAATAGTAAAACCTTATTTCTGACAGTTCTGGAGGTTGGGAATTCTAAGATCAAGGCACCAGCAGATATGATATCTGATGACGGCCCACTTTCGGTTCACAGTGGTGTCCTCATATGGTGGGAGGGGCGAGGGTTCTCTCTTTGGCCTTCCATTTATTAAGGGAACTATTTTTAATAGCCCTCATGATCGAATCACCTCTAAAGACCCAACCTCCTAACGCCACCATCTTGAGGGTTAGGATTAAACACATGTAATTTGGGGAAACATAAAATTCAGACCATAGCACAGCTGGAACTGAGAATCTAGACTAAAATAACCCAAGTGTGTCACACACATGTCTCACATACATTTTCCCCGTCCATACAACAACACATAATACCTAAGGATTCAGTAGGACTTATTGGCCTGATTTTGCCATCTAAATAACATCACCTAAAACACATTTCTGGGAAGTGAATGGGTGGGAATTAGGGTTCATGTACCAAACTAGTAAACATCACATTAAAATAAACCACTAAGGTTTATTTGAAAACCCAGACGCTATTCATTATTATCTTCAGTTTAATATATTTCTGTTACCAAGACAAGCAGTATGTTATGTTGATTTTGATGGGAATTTTTAAAAATTGTTTTATATTTTATTCCTAAGGGTAACATTATTTAATTAAAACACAGTAATAAAACAGCCAGCAACTGCATTGTAGTCACTATAACCACTATTGCAGCATCTCTCTGTTGATATGTAAGGGACATATAAGGAAAAATGAGAAAAGACTGTAAAGAAATTCCCAGCAAAAAATATTTCAGCTCTTTAGATGTGGTGGGGGCTATGCAGTATTACATGTGTAACCAATGAGGCAATCGATTCTCCCCTCTCACCTTCATCCCCACATGCTAGGACTGTTGCTGGCTGATGGAAATTACTTGAGTCTCTCTTGAGGAATTGCCATTCACTTAAACATAACCATTTCACACAACCTCACGCCCTATCCCTGGAAGCACCAGATGGCTGTCAGTGGGGCTGGAGAGAGTTTATATCAAGGCCCAGTAATCTTCCCTGAATGCGTAAAAACTCTGCAAGCCATTCCCTTTAAGATAATGTCTGGGCTTGTCATCTCTGCCCAGATTGTACTTCAACTATTCTCTCTCCCCTATCCTACTTCCTTTATTCCTTTATTCTCTAACCCTTATGAACATTGTACATGCAAATTTCTCTCAGAGTTTGATTTCTGGAAAACAAACTTATTACAGTGGAATATCTTTATGTTGGTTCCCAAAGAAATATTGTAGAGATTTCATTTATTTTGTACAAGAGAATGATGGAAGACTTATATTTTGCACACAATCAATTGGTGTTTCACCTGGATCATAACTCTGCATAACTAGCTTGTTAGTATCTATTTCAGTCTTCCTCAAAGACTCTGATTTCATCTTTTGGATGAGGCCCGGGAACTTGAGGCTTTAACTTGAGTGTTCTGATTCAGTATGATGGAATGTGGCCTAAGAATTTATATTTTAAAAACATTAATATAGGAATTTTCAAATACATACATGAACCCCCCCCCAAGAATTTATCATCCAGTTTCAACAATTATCAGTTCATCTGCATATTTGCACTGTCTTCTTCCATCCTTTCCTCCCAAATTACTTGAAGCATATCTCATAGATCATATTTTATTTGAATAAGTTTCAGTGTGTATTATGAAATGATATCATACCTTTATCACAAATAATGGGAGTTAAATTAGAAGTGTCTATTTTTAAGGCGTCAAAATAATTCTAATCACAAATACTGAGGTATAATTGATGAAATGCTTAAAAGTTTGGTGTGTAATTTTGACAGATTCACATGTGTTTGTGTGTGTGTGCGTGTGTGTGTAATTACTGTTGATTTCAGGTGAACATCTTTCAATTATGCTAAATATGTACTTAGTCATGTCCTAAAACCATGAATTATACAGAGTGACTTTTGATAATTATGTCTTTAATTTAGTAGATTTTTGTCTTTTGCCATCTTGATGAGTTCTGCTTAATAAATTAGTAACGTGTATAGTATCGGAGGCAGAAAAAGTCTCTAAATTTTACCAGAGAATAGGATCTTTCTTTGTTTCTTTCCCATCATCATCGTTATCAACTATTCCAAAAAGTTATTACAAATATTCAGTTTCCCCAATTATGTGAAGTGCCATAATAATGAGTTCTAGAACAGATATCTTAATCCCAAGTGTTTATCTAGCATCCTGAGTCCATCTCTAACCAGAATAGATGGTATGTTTGCCACCCCAACCATGAATGTAAAGATAACATTGATTATCTTAAATAGAATTGAGTCCCAACTTTCTATTCATTCTGTATATAGATTCAGATATAATTATCTGTTAATGAAACTAAGGACAGAGAATTTAGTTTATCTGTCCTTAGTTTTATTTTCATTTCAAAATCTTGTCAGAATTGCATGCGTATTTAAACAATAGGAAGTACACATAAACAACCTGTCTTGTTTTCAATGCTTTAAATAATCCTATCATGAAGAGCCTTAGAATGACAAAAATAGGCAAAAATAGATTTTGTTTTAACAAGGAAAATATATACCCATAGGATATATTGGATTCCTGGTATTATCAAAGACCTCTGATGAGAAAGACATCAATATTCTTCTAGGCGGGCCTCCTGGCCCACCAAAGTATCAGAAAAATTAGTTATAGGTATTCAGTTTTGTAGAAAAAAAGACATTTTGAAACACATTTTTAAAGAAATGTACTACATCATACAGAAACTTTAATATTTCTGTCTTCATGTACTATAAAACAAGCAAATAAAGTAGTAAAATTGTTATATGTCATAAAAAACCCTGATTAATGGCCAGAGAGAAGCCTAGTTATTGTTTTCAGGTATGAAGTGCACACTTTGGTGACAGTTTTCTAAACTATTTTTCTGCTTCTTACATTGATGGGTGTATAGTTTGTTAAAGTTGAGAAGTTTTGAGAAGTCAGTAAATTTAACTGAAATTATAATGATATTTTAAACTATACAATTAAAAAAGGAATAGAAATATTAGAGGTCTAAGCAAATCAAATCAAATCAGATATTTAATGTGTGACCTATTGATCTGTTTCAGATCTTATGTATTGGATTTTCATCTTTTACCTATAGTTTAGGGTAATAGTCCATTTAATAAGTATAGCAAAGGAGAATGAGAAAATACCTTGATAGACATTCACATTTAAAATATTGGCCAGTCACGGTGGCTAATGCCTGTAATCCCAGCACTTTGGGAGGCAGATGGATCACCTGAGATCAGGAGTTCAAGACCATAATGGCCAATGTGGCAAAACCCTGTGTCTATGAAAAAAATACAAAAATTAGCCAGGCAAAGTGGCAGTGCTTGTAATCCTAGCTAATCTGAAGATTGAGGCAGGAAGAATTACTTGAACCCAGGAAGCATAGGTTGCAATGAGTCAAGATCCTGCCATTGTACTTCTGCCTGGGCAGCAGAGCAAGACCTCTCTCTCTCTCTCAAAAAAAAAAAAAAAAAAACTTCATCTTCCGCCAAGATGGCTGAAAGGGAGCTTCTCCAAAGTACAGCTCCCAGTGAGGGAGACACAGAACAAGAGTGATTTCTGCATTTCTGAACAAGGTACTGGGTTCGTTTCAAAGAGACTGGTTGAACATCAGGATTAACACCCTAAAAATGTGGCACGAGTAGCCCAAAGAGGGTGAGCTGAGGTAGGGTGGGGCTCTGCCCCACCGAGGAAGTGCATCAGGATCAGAGGATCTGGGGCTTCACCCTCTCAGCACTCCAGTTCAGTTACTGTGCTTCACCCCATGACTTCTGCAGCCCACAGTCCAGGAAAATGCCAACAACCTGTCAATGCAGACCTTGGTAACAGCCCAGCCAGCCCAGTGCCATGAGTTGTCTCACAGACTAACACCAAGAAGGCTTGCAGGATGGAACTGCTGTCTCACCGAAGGAGGGAGAGTTGAAAGCAGGGAGTCATGTAATATGGCTAGACAGATCCCACCCCGACAAGATCCAGCAAACAGAAGCCCTCTCACTGGAGAGCTTCACAGTTAACACATCAGTTTGAGCTTGATCCAGGACCAGCGGGCTTGGCAGAGGGAAAGATGCCCGCCATTGGGAGGGCAGGACCAATCTCACCTGTGTAAGCAGAAACCAGAGGAGGAATAAACAGCAGCCTGGCTGAGACTGAGGCAGCCCAGCAGTGCCTCCAAAGACAAGGGACAGACTCTCTCAAGTGGCACACTGAACCCTGTGTAAAAAGAAAATAAAAATAAATTAATTAATTAAAACAACTCAACAGGAGAAATAACCCCAACTTTAACAGAAAGGACACCCACTCACAGATTCCATCCAAAAACCAACTTCAAACATCAAAGATAGATAAATCCATGAAGAAGGGAAGAAACCAGTGCAAAAGGGATGAAATCATCAAAGTCCAGAATGCCTCTCATCCACCTGAGGTAACATAACTTCTCATCAGCAAGGGAGCAAAACAGGATGAAGAATGAATTTGACGAACTGACAGAAGCAGGCTTCAGAAGGTGGGTAATAACAAAGTTCTCTGAGCTGAAAGATCATGTTCTAACCCAATGCAAAGAAACTAAGAACCTTGAAAAAATGGTTAGACAAAATGCTAACTAGGATAACCCACTTAAAGAAGAACATAAACGACTTGATGGAGCTGAAAAACATAGCACAAGAACTTCACGAAGAATACATAAATTTCAGTAGCTGAATTGATCAAGCAGAAGAAAGGATATCAGAGATTGAATATCAACTCAATGAAATAAAACCAGAAGTCAAGATTAGTGAAAAAATTATGAAAAGAAATGAACAAAGCCTCCAAGAAATATGGGATTATGTGAAAAGATCTAATATATGCTTGACTGGTGTACCTGAATATGATGGGGAGAATGAATCTAAGCTGGAAAACACTTCAGGATATTATCCAGGAGAACTTCCCCTTCCTGGCAAGGCAGGCCAATTTCCCAATACAAGAAATACAGAGAACACCACAAAAACACTCTTCAAGGAGAGCAAACCCAAGGGACATAATAATCAGATTCACCAGGGTAGAAATGAACATAAAAAATGCTGAGAGCAGCCAAAGAGAAAGGTCAGGTCACACACAAGGGGAAGACCATCAGACACTCAGGGGATCTCTCGGCAGAAACCCTACAAGCCAGAAGAGAGTCAGGGGCCAATATTCAGCATCCTAAAAGAAAAGAATTTTCAACCCAGAATTTCATATCCAGCCAAACTAAGCTTCATAAGTGAAGGAGAAATAAAATCCTTTATGGATAAGGAATTGCTGAGAGATTTCATCACCACCAGGCCTGCCTTACAAGAGCTCCTAAAGGAAGCACTAAACATGGAAAGGCACAACCAGTACCAGCCACTGAAAGAACATACCAAATGCTAAAGATCAACAAACAATGAAGAAACTGCATCAACTATGGAGAAAACAACCAACCAGTAACCCAATGGCAGGATCAAATTCAAATGTAAATGTATTAACCTTGAATGTAAATGGCCTAAATGACAGACTGGCAAACTGGATAAAAAGTCAAGACTCATCGGTGTGCTGTATTCATGAGACCCATCTCACATACAAACACACACAGACTCAAAACAAAGGGATAGAATAATATTTATCAAGCAAATGGAAAGCAGAAAAAAGCAGTAGTTGCGATCATAGTCTGATAAAATGGAGTTTAAACCAACAAAGATCAACAGAGACAAAGAAGGGCATTACATAATTGTAAAAGGATCAATGCAACAAGAAGAGTTAATGATCCTAAATATATATGCACCCAATACAGGAGCACCTGGATACATAAAGCAAGTTCTTAATGACCTACAAAGAGACTTAGACTTCCACACAATAATAGTGGGAGGCTTTAACACTCCACTGTCAATATTAGACAGATCAATTAGACAGAAAATCAAGAAGGATATCCAGGACTTGAACACACATCTGGGCCAAGCAGACCTGATAGATGTCTACAACTCTTCACCAAAAATCCAAAGAACATTCATTCTTCTCAGCACCACATCACACTTTAAAATTGACCATATAATTGGAAGTAAATCACTCCTCAGCAAATGCAGAAGAACAGAAATCATAATAAAACATCTCTCAGACCACAGCACAATCAAATTAGAACTCAGGATTAAGAAACTCACTCAAAACCACACAACCTGGAAACTGAACAACTTGCTTCTTTATGACGAAAAGATAAACAATTAGATGAAGGCAGAAATAAAAATGCCATACGAAACCAATGAAAACAAAGACACAACAAACCAGAATCTATGGTACATATTTAAAGCAATGTCTAGAGGGAAATTTATAGCAATAAATGCCCATGAGAGAATCAAGGAAAAATCTAAAATTGGTACCCTATCATCAAAATTGAAAGAGCTAGAGGTTCAAGATCAAAAAAACTCAAAAACTAGCAGATGACAAGAAATAACTAAGATTAGAGCAGAACTGAAGGAGACAGAGACACAACCCTTCAAAAAATCAATAAATCCGGGAGCTGATGTTTTGAAAAGATCAACAAAATAGACCACTAGCCAGACTAATAGAAAAGAGAGAATAATTGAACAGGTGCAATGAAAAAATTATAAATGGGAGATCACCACCTATTCCTTGAAAATACAAACTGCCATCAGAAATTACTACAATCTGCTCTATGCACAAAAACAAGTAAACCTTGAAGAAATGGAAAAATTCCTGGACACTTGCACACTAAGTCTAAACGAGGAAGAAGTTGAATTCCTGAATAGACCAATAACAAAGTCTGAAGTTGAGTTAGCAATTAATAGCCTACTAACCAAAAACATCCAGGTCCAGACATGTTGACAGCCAGTTATACCAGATGTACAAAGAGGAGCTGGTACCATTCTTTTTGAAACAATTCAAAACAATACAAAAAGAGGGAGTACTGCCTAAGTCATTTTATGAGACCAACAACATCCTGATACCAAAACTTGACAGAGACATAACCAGCAAAGAAAACTTCAGGCCAATATCTATAATGAACATCAGTGCAAAAATCTTCCATAAAATACTGGCAAGCTGAATGCAACAGCACATCAAAAAGCTTATCCATCACGATCAAATAGGTTTCATCTTGGGGATGCAAGGATGGTTCAACATATGCAAATCTATAAATGTAATCCATCACATATACAGAAACAAAAACAAAAACCGCATAATTATCTTAACAGATGCAGAGAAGGCCTTGGACAAAATTCAACAGTGGTTTATGCTAAAATCGCTCAATAAACTAGGTATCAAAAGAATGTATTTCAAAATAATAATAGCTATTAACAACAAACCCACAGCCAATATCATATTGAATGGGCAAAACTGGAAGCCTTCCCTTTGAAAACTGTCAGTAGTCAAGGATGCCTTCTCTCACCACTCCTATTCGATATGTTATTAGAAGTTCTAGCCAGAGCAGTTAGGCAAGAAAGAGAAATAAAGGGTATTCAATTAGGAAAGGAAAAGTCAAATTGTTTCTGTTTGCAGATGACATGATCTCATATTTAGAAGATGCCATCAACTCAGCCAAAAATCTCCTTAGACTGATAAGCAACTTCAGCAAAGTCTCAGGATACAAGATCAATGTGCAAAATCGCAAGCATTCCTATACGCCAACAACAGACAAACAGAGAGCCAAATCATGAGCAAACTCCCATTCACAAGTGCTACAAGTAGAATAAAATACCTAGAAATACAACTAACAAAGGATGTAAAAGGCCTCTTGAAGGAAAACTGCAAACCACTGCTTAAGGAAATAAGAGAGGACACAAACATGGAAAAACATTCCATGCTCATGGTTAGGAAGAATCAATATCATTAAAGTGGCAATACTGTCTACAGTAAGTCATAGGTTCAATGCTATCCCCATCAAGCTACCATTGACCTTCTTGACAGAACTGGAAAAAACTACTTTAAACTTCATATGGAACCAAAAGAGAGCCTGCATAGCCAAGACAATCATAAGCAAAAAGAATTATTCTGGAGGCATCACGCTACCTGATTTCAAACTATACTACAAGGCTACAGTAATCAAAACAGCATGGTACTGGTACCAAAACAAAGATAAAGATCAATAGAACAGAACAGAGTCCTCAGAAGTGACACCACACATCTACAACCATCTGATCTTTGACAAACCTGACAAAAACAAGCAATTGGGGGAAGATTCCCTGTTTAATAAATGGTGTTGGGAAAACTGGCTTGTAATGTGCAGAAAGCTGAAATGATCCATTCCTCACACCTTATTCAAAAATTAACTCCGGATGGATTAAAGATTTAAACTTAAGAACTAACACTATAAAAACCCTAGAAGAAAACCCAGTTTTATTATCTGGTTATTTCTAATCCAGTTTGGTAAATATATATTGTTAAAAATCATAGCCTGGGCATGATGGCTCATGCCTGTAATTCCAGCCCTTGGGGAGGCCAGGATGAAAGAGTGGCTTGAGGCCAGGAGTTCAACTCCAGTCTGAGAAACTTAGTGAGACCCTGTTTGTATTAAATTTTAAAAAATTATTTGGGCATAGTGACATGCACCTGTAGGCTTAGCTACTCAGGAGGCTGAGACAGAGGCTTGAGCCCAAAAACATGAGCCTGCAGTGAATTATCATTATGCCAGTGCACTCCAGTCTGGGTGACAGAGTGAGACCTTGTATTTAAAAAATATATAAATAAGTAAATAAAATCATTTCTTACAATGTTAATTTTGGTATGTTTTTACTGAATCTGTGCATCCTTCTGGCTCTTCTCGTGTATGAAGCATCAGGAGGGGTTCATTGCTTGATCTCTTTTATCTCATTGAAAATGCTGAGCGTCTAGTTTTTATTTTGGTATTATACTTTAGTATATGGAGTATTCAGGACACTTTTTGTTAGTATTTTTTCCTTTCTTGTGTTTTTATTAGTATTTCGCTTTTTGTAATAACTATATGAAGAAATAACTATGTCTTTATTGTTGTTATTGAGAAACATCTCTATATATAGCCAGTTCTGAGGGAGTAGTTTTAAGATCTCAGTGCTCTAATGGGACTTGACTTTTCAGGCCACCTCTTACCTATACTGAGCTAACTTTCACACAGCTACTAGTTCCTGTTTTTTTCTACACAACCTACCAGGGGGTTGAATCATTTAAACCCTGGTAAATATGGTTAAATTGCCCACATAAAAGACCAGACATTTAGTTTAATTATTTCCCAAGAATTGTAACAGGGGAATGTATGGTAAAAAGTGAGAAGTTGACCATGCACAGTGGCTCATGCCTGTAACCCCAGCACTTTGGGAGGCCGAGGTGGACAGATCACAAGGTTAGGAGTTCAAGACCAGCCTGACCAACATGGTGAAACCCCAACTCTATTCAAAAGTAGAAATAAAAAATAAAAAACTGAGAAGTTGAAGGTGAAATAAGAGTGACAAATGCTCTTTCTCCTTTTCTTCTTCAAACAAAATGAGGATACTGTAGAGTCCAGCTTTGCTAAAATATCATCAGATAGTAATGGGATGGAGCTGTGGTCTTCAAAAATACTGCATAAATATTGCCCAAGTTTCTCTATGCTATCAACCTCTGTTGGTTCTTATAAGCACTGAAAGATCTTGGGAACTCTGCACAGATTCAACTTGTAATAGCTGTACTTTCTATCTTTTCCTACATTTTTTTCCATAGGTGTACTTTTTTTTAACTTTACCCAATGAATTCTTCTTTTCGACTGTTTTTCAAATTGTATGTCACAAAGTTTTATTCATAATCTCATATAGAAAACTCTTTAACATTCTGTCCCCGACAAAAGCACTGACCACCAGTTACCCACAGAAATAATGAATTTAAACATTATGTAACTTGTTATAATTTCTAAATCCTATCAATACTTTTATTCATAATAAATATATTTGGGTCTATCATATGTCAAAAATTATCCAGACTTTCAAAATTATTTTAGTAGGATCAAAAAATATCTAGAATTCATCACACATCTAATAAAATATTTATTTTGACCTCTAGTGCAGACTGATCACCTTAATTACAAATTGAGCTAATCCTATATTAGTTCAAAATAAAAGACATCTTAAATTTGTTTTAGCTTTACTTGGTTGTAGAAAAGCATTATATAATTAAAAATATCTTTGAATAATACATAAGCAGTTGTTTATAATCGGAGATGAAGTTGTTTATAATTAGAGATGTTCTCTGGACTAGTGGGCTCCTTTCCTTTGGGTTCAAATGTCAGATATAATTCATCTCTAAATCTGTGAGCCTGTTGTATAAAGTCCTAACACTCTATTTCTAGTCCAGTGTATGGTCTGGGAATTTCTCTCCATCTTTCCTCTCTCTCTCTTTTTCTCTCCTCTTTTCTGGTGTTTTCAAACTTAACATGCATTGAAATCACTTGAAGAGCTTGCGAAAACAGTGATTGTCGGGGGCTTATCCCTAGGGTTTCTGATTCAGTGTACCTAGGGTGAAACCTGAGAATTTGCAGGTTTCCAGGTGATGCTAAAACCAAACTGAGAACCACTGCTGTCGTCACATATAACTAGTTAGATAATTTATAGCATTGATTGAAAAAGAATAAATGCACAAGTGTTCTTTAAGTCTGGACTTAACAATGTAGTTTAGTAGTAAATGTCGAAAAGCACTCAGCTGGCCCACAAAGTTAACTGTTATGGCTGGCTCCAGAAATTAGAGTTATTTAAGATGTTTGTTTTGAATACCTTTAAAGAATGACATGGGGTAGGTATTATTGCTTTTATTACCTTCATAAGGAAACAGTTTTTATGAGTTACTCAATATTTTATTTTTTGTAATGCCTGCTGTATTATCTTAAGTTAAGCACCTGATAGTTATGTGCAATTTCATAATAGTTAGGTTGTACTGGAATGGACAAGAGTTGCAGTTTAATTATAGTATCTTACATTCATATTTATTAATCTCTTTTATAGATGGTAGTACTGAACTTACCCTTCCTAGTATACAGGCTCTCTTGGCACCTGTTATATTTAAATATGATTTAAAAATACTACACTAAATAAATTATAAAATAAATGGTAAAACAAAAGGTCAACTTTTCCTAGTAGCAAACTGTACTTCCATTGTATACCCTAATCATGTTTAGTAATGACTTATGCTGGCATTTACCACATGAAGTTCGTCCGTAGAGGATATTCCAAAGATAATTTACTTTAAAATAGTGCTTTGAATTTTTAATAGAGAAGATTAATACACTCGGTGTTCATATATTCATTTAATTAAGCTTTGTAAAAAACAAAGAGCAAAACATAATTTTGAAAGCAAACAGAATTGTTGTCATATCCACAAATATTTTCTATTTTAATTTCATACATTTTTAGACATGATGTCAGGTGATATTCTTTAATTGTGAGTTTTTCTGAAATGTTTATTTTCTTATTTTTCACATCAAGGGAAATATAAGTATAGGTGTCATAGCAAATTTTTTAAGGGTTATATGTTTGTTGCTAATGTAAGATATTTAAATTCACCTCCTCAAGCTGGGAACAGTTTAAGTGGGCTGAGAACTTTTCTAGCTAATTAAAGACAAGGCTGTACACCTTCAGATAATTAATTTCAAATCACATTTAGGGGCATATTGGCAAAGCGAAGAATTTGCATAAAACTTTCAGCAGTTTATGAATATATGTGTATGTGTGTATATATATATATATTAGAAAACAAACTGTTTAAGCAATGGTATATTTAAAGTTTTAAATTTAAAAATTATGTAAGTATAGGGGTTGTATAAAGATACCGGGCAAATATTGCGATTTCATAGACAAATTATTTACTGTGCTTGCAATGGCTTCTTTTGTATGTGTTATAGGCCAGCAAAAGTTGAGAAAATAGAACAATTACTTAATGTCAAATACTAGCTTGTAAGATGTCTTTTGTGTAGGAACATCTACAAAAAGCAGACCATGTCCACTTGATGGAGATGAGGAAAAAAACCAGCTGAGAATTTTAGAGAATACAAATGTGGCCGGGCACGGTGGCTCACGCCTGTAATCCCAGCACTTTGGGAGGCCGAGGTGGGTGGATCACGAGGTCAAGAGATCGAGACCATCCTGGTCAACATGGTGAAACCCTGTCTCTACTAAAAATACAAAAAATTAGCTGGGCATGGTGGTGTATGCCTGTAATCCTAGCCACTCAGGAGGCTGAGGCAGGAGAATTGCCTGAACCCAGGAAGCAGAGGTTGTGGTGAGCCGAGATCGCTCCATTGCACTCCAGCCTGGGTAACAAGAGCGAAACTCCGTCTCAAAAAAAATAAAAAAGAGAATACAAATGTACAGAAAATAGAGATGGAAAGAAGGAAAAGAACAAAGACTTCATATATATGAAGGTAATATATAGACACTGAGAATTATTTTGAAACAAAGACAGCGGGTAAGGAGGTAAGGAGCAAGAAATTGAATAGATAAAAGCATTCTCTTACATCATTTATTCTAACATTTAGCAATGAAAGAAAGAAGACTAACAATAAAGGGCCAAAATTTGTGGTTATGAGATAGAAATCAGGGCTTGCTGAGGACTGTAAGAATGATATAGAGAAGGAAAGATGAAGCAGAGACTTGCTAAATATCTTTTAAGATAGAGACACTCAGTGTGGTTAGTGGCATAGGATAAAAAAGGTCTTTCATTCCACTGAACTGCTCTAGAAGTTAAAAAAAAAGGTTAGAAATTTTGCTAATTATTCTTTAACGGAATCATAGCGACAGGAATAGGCAGTCTTCGTTTCTGAAATGCAAAGGTACTAAAAGGAAATGGGTATCAGGGTTTTAATAAATCCTGTGACCTTGTAAGTGACATTGAGTTTATTATTTTAAATTATCTGAGTATAATCTTCAAAGTTTCTTATAATAAAAGATAAGGGAATAAAAAGTTTGAACCCATTTTCAGCATAAGTGTGTAACGTGTGATATGATGGTTTAAGACAACAGTGTTCTTGCATTAATATCATTTTAATGGGATACGTCTTTCTGCCATGCCAAAACAAGATTTGATGAGCTAAGGATTTCTAGGAAAGTCTCAAAGCACCATAGCAAGCTTAACGTCTTACATTTATTTTGTCTCCTGCCTTTTCTGGTAAACCAGATGTCTACCATGCGCAGTCAACTGATAAGTGTTTTAAATAAATGTCACTGTAAATAAGTGAAGCATGAAAAGGTTAAAATTATAAAGATGTGAGTTCCAGGTAATTAATTTTTGTATATCTGAGACTGCTCTAAGAAGGGCAGGGATAATTAAAAGAAACTGCTGCTAATTGTAATGGGAAAGCGAGTGGAAATTGAGAGGGCATTCAGTATCATCCCCTTTAAGGAATGCATGATATCTGGAAACACTTGTTAGGAATGAACACCATCTTCCATCATATTTAGATGGCAAATGAGTAGAGTTGTTACAAAGTAACATAGTTTTCTTGTTGTCTAAGACTGATACCCTTCACATTCCCTTCTCTGCTGCGGAAACCTGCCACAAATGCAAACATTTTTTGAAGTTGTGGGTTTCCAAAGTTATTTCATTATTAACATATAGCATGACTGGATATTTGTGCACTATTGGGAGAATTGAAAGACACCTAAAATAATTAATTTCAAATACATTTAAAAGCTGCGGTTCTGTGAATATCAATATACATAATTTCTTAATATAAACACAGAGATATTGTACCAAGAGAATATATTGTTATATTATGGAATTTGAAGTTGAAATTATATTATTGTGTCCACAAAAAGATGCCCAGCCTAACATGCCCATCTATTTCAATATTTCCTTTTTTTGTATCAAGCTAATATTTAATATTGATTTTTTTCATTAATATAAGTTTGTATTTTTTTATTTTGCCATCCAGTGATATTACTTAGCAGTCAAACAATAATAGGAAAATATGTAAAAAGGAAGGCTTAAAGGCAAGTCCTAGTTCTGTGAATATAATACACAAGTGTATAATTCTAGATTTATTCTGCATAATATTATAATGTATAATGTTTTAGAAATAACAAGTTCAGAAAACTAAATTTGGTAGGTTGAAGTGAGTCTCAAACTAAGAAGAATTGAAGTGCAAATTTGTAAAGTACAAAAGAGGTCTTGGAGCATGCTGAATAAATAGAATAACCTGAGAAAAGTTACACAGATGATAATCCATTCTAAAATATATACATATAACATGTTGCCATTCTCCACAAGCTCCTCATGTAGATGGAATCACTTTGACATTCGTGACCAAAATTTAGTGCTGTAGCTGACAAGTGATCTCAACTCCCTTCCATCCCAGAGTGTTTCTTCAGAAGTCCTAAGGATGATAATGTCTTAAATAAAATGTGCTCCTTAGTTATGTTGGGTCACTGGGTTCTATTTTTTTCTCTGAACTTTCAGGACCATGGTCTCTTGGGCTGCTAATTTAGTATCACCTTAATAGTAAAATATGAGGGAGTAGAGATAATTTATGAATTTCTGTATCCTAAACCTGGAGGAAGTTCTTTAAATATTCACAACAATATAGATGTTAAAGTCAAAATTTTAAAAAGTATGTTATTAAAGGGTTATGGGTAATGAAAAGGAATTCCAACAAATATAATAAATTTGCATCACTAAGGACTATGGCAAGGTTCACTGACTAGGTAATTACTAAAATCTATCTTAGAAATGATACCAATGGCTACAAATTCAGGATGAGTACAAATCAAGTCCTTTTTTTAAAATAAAATATCCATTTTTAAAGGATATAATTATAGTAGAACCAGTTACATTGACCTATTGTGGGGATTCAATGAGTTAACATATAAAATATTTACATCAAAGATTCATATCTAAGAGGTTAATATAAGCTTTCATTATTATTTTATCTTTATAAACTTAGTATACTGTCATCTGTGTGCTGTCAATGTCCATATTTATGTCTTCAGTTTGAATCTCTCTCCTGAATCCAAAGACTTAGATATTCACTTATCTACTTGATATCTCAAGTGGGTGCTAATAAGCATCTCAAATTATAAAAGTGTACTGTTTTCTCCACTTCAAATGATAAATATTCCATCTTTCCATCTTTCAAGCCATAAATTTGATGTTATATTATCTTCCTCTACACTCCTCTCACCCTACATTCTGTGAAATCTGGTCACCTCTACTTCCAAATTTACCCACCTAGTTTTTAAATGACTAGTATTTTTCACCCTTCTTCTCTGATTTCATGTTCCCTTACAAAATCTTGTCAAATAACTTTTTTTTTTTTGAGACAGAGTTTCGCTCTTGTTACCCAGGATGGAGTGCAATGGCGTGATCTCAGCTCACCTCAACCTCTGCCTCCTGGGTTATAGTCACCAAGAAATATTGCTACTTTTCTATTTTGCAACATCTCCCTCTTGATGGGATAGCCAGATAAAACATAGAAAATCAGTTAAATTTGAATTTCAGTTAAAAAATGATGTTTTTCTTTAGTACAAATATGTATAATCATTTGGTATAATATCACATGGAAATTTTACTAAACAATAATATCTGTTGTATATCTGAAATTCAAATTTAACTGAATGCCTTGCAATTTTTATTTGCTAAATCTGGCAAGCCTTCTCTTGGAACTACAAGTTTATTAGCAATGCTAGTACCTTTCGTATTTTTTGCTGGTGAAAGTCTTATCAAATATGCAGAAGATGTATTACCACGCTTTCAGCTTTAATAACAGTTGCTTTGCCACTCACCAAATGATTACTAAGGCTATACCACACATCTTAGGATTCATGGCAGGAATTCTAATATCAGTCAGGACATGCTAGGTTATCCTGTAACAATGAAACCACTTAAATATTAGTACCTTAAAAGAGTTAAAGGTTTCTTTTCCTGAAGTTTATTTACCTCAAATCTTCCACTACCAAGTTAGTTAGGGAATTTTTCTCTATGTTCTGCTCACTGAAGGACTCACGAACAGAGTGACAACACCTCCATATTTTTATGGTTACTAAATTGGGGTGGGAAGAAGAGAGAAAAAAAATCTGCTGAATTTCCACCAGCTCTTAAATTTGTGAGTCAGATCATTTTAACTTTACAGAGAATAATTACAAAAGTAATTGTAGCTATCACCCTCTCCACCCAACCTCATTTTCTATTTGTAGATATAAAAAATATCCATCTAGAAAGTCATGTGTATATTTCCTTTATGTGTTTATATCCTTGAAAATATAGCAATGTTTATTTTCTTAATTTGTGGAAATGATGTTCTGAATATACCTACTGCAACTTGATTTTGTTACTCCAGCTTACATTTTTATGATTTTTTTAGTTTATTGATTTCCACTGTATGCACTTATTTATCATGTTTTTCAAGTTCTTTGTTTTGAGACATTCAGAGCTTTTATTTATTTTTTATTATTTATTTATTTATTTATTTATTTATTTATTTATTTTGAGATGGAGTTTCGCTCTTGTTACCCAGGCTGGAGTGCAATGGCGCAATCTCGGCTCACCGCAACCTCCGCCTCCTGGGTTCAGGCAATTCTCCTGCCTCAGCCTCCTGAGTAGCTGGGATTACAAGCACGCACCACCACGCCCAGCTAATTTTTTGTATTTTAGTAGAGACGGGGTTTCACCATGTTGACCAGGATGGTCTCGATCTGTTGACCTACTGATTCACCCGCCTCGGCCTCCCAAAGTGCTGGGATTACACATTCAGAGTTTTCTAATCTTTAATTGAATTTTAAAATGTTGCAGTATACATTCCTATATAGATTTTATTGTATATGTGCATAAGAGTGTTTTTTATAATAGTGGAATTTTGGGTCATATGAATATCTTTAACTATCTCACATGCTGTCAGTTTGCTTTCCAAATTGCTATATACCCATGAAGTCACATTTCACCACCACAGAGTATTCAGAATTTTTAATTGTTTTCAACATGATGGTAATAAAATGATTCTATTGGCAATTTAGTTTTTATTGTTTTTATAGTTTGACTTGTTCAACATTCCTATTTTAGTGTTCAGTTGGGTTTTCTATTTTGTGAATTGCTAATTCATATTTTTCTCATTTTATTATTGGGTAGTATGTCATTTTCTTAGTGATGTATTGTTTTCTTATTTTTACTGGATATTAATTCTTTGCTAGCTAAACACAGCAGAATTTTCTAGTACTTCTGTGAAGCCTCCATTTAATATTGCTTTTGGTGCTATTTCACATGAATTTTAAATTTGAACATCATCTAAAGTATCAGTTTTTCTCTTTAAGGGTTTTGCTTTCTTTGTATCTTTTTAAATAAATTTTTTATTTAAATACCATAAAGATAATTACTTATTGTTTGGTAACTATGTTAAAGTTTTGCTTTTGCATTATGTTTTTAAGTCCACCTGGAATTGATTTTTGTGTACTGGGTAGGGTAATGAGTCAGCTTTACTTTTTTTCACATAATCGATTGTCTGAAATATTTTATGGTTTTTAAAACTTAACCTCTGATTCATTAATGCCATTTCTGTTATTAAACAAATTTTCACATATGGATCTGTGTTTTCTGGGCTCACTTTTTATTCATTTGTAGTGTCCTGGACTGTTTGAGTGCTAGATCTAGTGTTACAGCATTTCAGTATAAATGTTTTAATCGTAAGAAGTCTTTGTGTCAGGAAGGGCGTTTCCTTGTGCTTTTATCCTCTTCAAATTAGTTTTGGGTTTTCTCCCCCACATAATTTTCAATTGGCTTGCAATTTTTTTGAAAATTTGCTTGTAATTACACCACAATTAAACATTAACTTTGGGAAATATTACTATGTTTATGACTTGGACATTTCCTATTCATTTACTAACTTATTTTTTTTAAATTTAAAGTTCTTGAACATTTACTAGAGATAGCGAAAGAAACCAGATAAACAGCATATCATCAGGAACTCAAGAAATACTATGGATCTAGATTGTTGTGAATGAATTCTGCATTTGCCACCTTTTAACTTTTACTTTAGGCAAGTCAATTGCTCTCTGTGCTTCAGTTTCTGCATCTATTAAAATTAAGAAAAATATGGCCTCTACCTCATAAGATCACTTGAAAGATTAAATGAGTTAAACTTGTAAAACATAACAACCAGAATCTGGCATATAATAAGCACTATTTTCATGTTTTTGTTGCCTTTCAGTGTTAAGATAATGTATATCTATTTTTTCCTCATTGGTTGTTGCAAAGTCACAAGAATACTGACAACTTGTACATGTTTGTTTTGTTTTGTTTTCCCCATGCTTGTTGATGTCTCCTTTTGACTGTAATAGTTTGTAACTTTCTCTTACAATCTTTATGCAGACAACTTCATTGTCTGTAAATAACATTTTACATTTTACTTATGACCACAGGTCTTTTATTTTATGGCTTGGATCCTTAATACCATGCAATTTGAAAATAAGTCATGTTGCCAATTATTTGTCTTGTTCTTTATTTTAAAAATAATGCTTCTAATGATTAAGTATCATATTCACTATAGATCTTTTATAATGACTTTATCAAAATTCAATTTATATTTCATTTGCTAGGAATCTTTATCATGAATGGTGGTTTGTTGTACAGATTATTTCATCACCTTGGTATTAAGCCTAGTACCCATTAGGTTTTTCTCTTTTTAATCTTCTCCCTCCTCCAACTCTCCACCCTCCAAAAAGCCCCAGTGTGTGTTGTTCCCCACTCCATGTGTCCATGTGTTCTCATCATTTAGCTCCCACCTATAAGTGAGAACATGCAGTGTTTGGTTTTCTGTTCGTGTGTTAGTTTGCTAAGGATAATGACCTTCAACTACATCCCAACCCTGCAAAGAACAAGATCCTGCTCTTTCCTATGGCTGCATAGCATTCCATGGTGTATATATGCCACATTTTCTTTATCTGGCAGACCACTGATGGGCATTTAGGTTGATTCCATGTCTTTCCTTAGAGAAGGAGATAAAAGGGTGTTCCAGAAGGACTAGCCATTGCCAAGTTCTGGTTCAGGAGTGTGGCTGGTATCTTCTACAATTGCAAGCAGTTCTTGGGAGTTCTTGCTTAAAGTGTGGATTATGTTCACTGATCTAGGGCTATATTTTTGGAGTCTATACTTTTGGAAGGACAGATGATTGATGATTTTGTTTTCTTTTAAAACTAGTAAGTCATTTTTGTTCAGTTTTTTTTTTTTTTTTTTTTGAGACGGAGTTTTGCTCTTGTTACCCAGGCTGGAGTGCAATGGCACGATCTTGGCTCACCACAACCTCCACCTCCTGGGTTCAGGCAATTCTCCTGCCTCAGCCTCCTGAGCAGCTGGGATTACAGGCACATGCCACCGTGCCCAACTAATTTTTTGTATTTTTAGTAGAGACAGGGTTTCACCATGTTGACCAGAATGGTCTCGATCTCTTGACCTAGTGATCCACCCACCTTGGCCTCCCAAAGTGCTGGGATTACAGGCTTGAGCCACCGCGCCCAGCCAAGTTTTTTTAAATATCTTCATTTTATGTATTCAAAAGTAAGTTAATAGTATTTTCTTGTGCCCATTATGGCCTTTTTCTCTTTACTTGGTAAGCAATCTGGCTAGAAATTTGTCAATTTAACTATGGTTTGTAAAGAATTACCTTTATTTTTTACTGTAGTACTTCCTTTATTTCTCTTTATTTTTATTACATTATAATTTACACTTATTTTGTATGTTTAGGTTTCCTATATGATTCCAGCTTTTGAATATTCAACAGTCTTCCTTCTTATATATAATTTTCACTGTCATTAAATTCTAAATAAAATATGTCTTGTGGTTTTATTTTTCATTGAACTGTGAATTACATGCAAGCTTCTGTTTAAGTTTACAAACAGCAGCATTATCTGGCTGTCTCTTCTTATTGGGTTCTATCTTACATTTGGGTCAGAAAACATAGCGAGTGTAAAATAGTTTTCTTGACCGCTGAACATTTTGTTAAACTCACTTATTTAAAATGCTATGCTAATCAGACTATTATATAACATAATCAGAACATGTAATAATATACTCTGATAATCAGTTCACTAGAAATATATTGTCTCTCATGTATTACAATTTGTTCATGTTTTGGAATATATTCTCAGAAATATTTTTCAAGAATACTTTTTGTTAACATTTTGTAAAATATAAAAATACTAAGTGAATTTGTATTTAACATTATTGAGTATACAATAATCTAAGTATACAACATTATTGAGTATGATTTTTTAAGTGGCATATAAACAGACTGATCGTTGCTTTCCTAGAATGTAGAGATAAGACAGTCATGGAGTTGGTTTGGTTTGGGATGCATAAAAAAACATCTCATGAAGTATCTGTATTCTCAGATCTAGAGAATGGATCCCATTTTAAAAAACTGGATTCATTCACTACATTATCAAATTATTTCAATGTTGTATTCCACTGTTCATAGCATTCCATAGAATGTTTACTTAACATCTTTTGAATAATCATTAACAAATACTGTCTCCTTGTCCTCAAAGCTTTCTTTTACTCCTTGCTTATCCACTGGCATCGAATTACCAAGTCTGACAGAAATAATTTTAACTTCACCATCAATTGCCAGAATATTAATTTAGACTATAAATAGCTGCATATATAAACAGGGATGAAAAGCATTTTCCACTCTCATCGTTGAAACAGTGGGAGCCCTGAATGATTTGATAGCTGTACAATTAATCAAATAATAGACTACCAGATTAAATCTGAGAGAACTAAAAATATCTGTGCATTGCTGTAAACAAAATTAAAATTATATTTTTAGTACCGCTTATGGTTTTAATGCCATCAGCACCAATAGAAATAATTTTAAATGATGATTCATATAAATATGAATATATATAAAATTTAAAAATACCAAGTGAACTTATGCCTAATTGTACTACATTATTAAATGTGATTTTATGAGTGTTACTTCTAACCAATAGCAAATATATAACATATATATCATATGTATGTTACTGGGTAGGAGGTACAGTAGCAAGTTTTCTTACTTATATGGAAAAAGAATGGCATAATTTGACTGTAAGGATGACAAACAGATGATGTGATGGGCACTTATCAAAGCATTTTATTTATATTTATCTGAACCCCTAGATTATTCTAAAATGAAGATGTATAAGATACATAATTTTTATTCTATTTTTCTGAGTTTTTCCTTCCAGTTAGGTTTTGGGAATATAAACATAGTATACAGTTGAACTCTTACATGATATAAGGGCAAATAGTGAGTATAAGATTTATTACACTTTATTCATTTGTGTCCTATATAATTCCTCTATTGGGTAAATAGGTAAATGGAATGAACTGCTAAATAATACTTGTTAACTCCAAACTGAATGAAAACAAAATTTTGTGCCTATGGAAAAGCATACAATATTTGTAGAGGGGAGAAGGGAATCTGATAGATGTCTAATATTTAAATTTAAGAACATTGGACAGGGATGGTGGCTCACGTCTGTAATTCCAGCAGTTTGGGAGGTCAAGTTGGGCAGATCACCTGAGGTCAGGAGTTTGAAACCAACCTGGCCAATGTGGTGAAACCCTGTCTCTAATAAAATAACAAAAATTAGCTGAGCTTGGTGGTGCCTGCCTTAGTCCCAGCTACTCTGGAGGCTGGAGCAGGAGAATTGCTTGAACCTGAGAGTTGAAGGTTGCAGTGAGCCGAGATCATGCCATTGCACTCCAGCCTAGGTGACAGAGGCGAGACTGTGTCCTCCCCCAAAAAAATTCTATGCTAATGTGAGAGAAATATAAACAATTTTTAGTTTTTTAGGTTTATATTATATACCATGGCAAATCATAGATGCATTTGTAAAAGAAGATCAAATTAAAATCAGTTATCTGTTTGTTAATTCCCTTATTGGTACCTGGCTTTCTGGAAAAATTCAGTGATTTTTCATGGAATTCTCCAATAAGCATTATAAACTAATTTCTTTCCATAACATATTGGGAACATTGATCATATATAATAATTTAGAACCTCTTATTCTCCTTCATTTTTCCCAGAGCAGACATTGACACCTGACATGTTACGTGTTTATTTTTGTTTCCTGTTTTAACATACAACTGATTAAAATGAACTTTTCATTAATACAAGTCCTGTTCTTTTCACTGTTATAGCCCAAGTATCTAAAACAGTGTCTGTCATTAAGCAGTCACCAGGTAACTCTTTGCTGAGTGAGTAAATCTTAGGAGGAAAGGAGAGAGAAAATCTACACCCATTACAGTATCCATGAATTTTCACAAAGAGCTAGAGTGTAATATTTAGTCATTTCGCACCATGTAAGTTAGAATCATTGTGTAACAGCACATTTATACAATTCTTATTTAATTCTTATTAGACTGTATCTAGATCTCTTTTAAAACAAGCAAACAAGCAAAGAAACAACAATGAAGATATGCTAAAGAAGTTTTGGGAGGTGGACCTATATCTTTATAGCTTCACCCCTAGCTTGCCCATATCCTCCCTCGGTGAATTCCTAAGGCAACTAAGAAAATAGCTGATGCAATTCAGGAAGTCTTTGCTTCAAAACACCAAAAATGGTGACTGTCCAGTTTAGAATGTGTTCATGTATTCCATAGACAATGACCGAATACCTACTAGGTTCTGAACAACACGCTAGTTGCTGTGGCAAATAAAATAATAAGGCACTGTAAGAGAGGCAAGGGAAGAGATTGCTTTGGTTTAGGATGCATGAGAAGGCATCTCATGAAGCATGTACATACTCAGTTTCAGAAAATGGATCCCATTTTTAAAAACTGGATTCATTGACCGCATCATCAGACTGTTTCAATTTATATTTCATTATCTATAGCGTCGGAAGATTCATCCAGTAAAAAGTATGAAACCAAAGATAAATGACTAAGAATATAGCTTATTTTATTACCACACAGTACAGTGTTCTAAAAGGATCAAAAATAAATGAACACTTCCAACATAAAATGTGTAATAATTTACTTCAGGTAATATATTTTTAAATTATGGGCATAATCATAACTGCTACTTAGAAATTTATTATGTGTATTATTTAAAATCTTATATATAACATTTTGAATTTTTTAAATATTTATAGGTCCTTGTTAGGATGAAGCAGTGTTCCAGAAATAGTTGATAGTAGGTTCGTTACACTTAAAACAGAGAAATCCAGTGTTTATAGGTGACACCACAGTTAAGAGGAAGGAAAACTAAGAAAATTGCAGTAGAATGCTATTGAGAAGAGAAAATGAAATGTCAAAGATAAAATTTTTATAGTTCTTTAATCACAGTGATCAAAGTATAACAAATGGAAGTTTAAAATTTAATTTGTCACTTTGCCTGAATTACGCTTGAGATTATACCTGTATGCCAAGAGTTATATTTCATAATGGGTTTCATTTGACTTTCAACACAGTGATTCTGTTGAAGACATTTCTGTAAATCTTTCCAGATACATGAAAGGCAATTTAATAAACACTGTGGTCAAGTAACTCTTCAATTTTTCTTCATCTTTATAAACTTTCTATGCAGAGCAGATTGTTACTAGAACAAAGCATGTTATTCCCTCTTCACAATAATTCATGAACCTATATTGTTCTTTACAAAGTTGTTTTTATATACCTTACTAACTACCAACATGAGGGAAAGGTCTGTGTTCCTTTCATTCAGTAGAAAACACATGCACTTTAATAATACTCTTTTTTTGTTTGTTTATTTTTGTTTTTTTTGGGTCGGAGTCTCACTCTGTTGCCAGGCTGTAGTGCGATTTTGTAATCTTGGTTCACTGCAACCTCCACCTCCCAGGTTCATGCAATTCCCCTCCCTCTGCTTCATGAGTAGCTGGGACTACAGTCATGCACTACCACACCCAGCTCATCTTTGTATTTTTAGTAGAGATGAAGTTTCACCATGTTGGACAGGATGGTCTCGATCTTCTGACCTTGTGATCCACTCACCTCAACCTTTCAAAGCACTGGATTACAGGCGTGAGCCGCCATGCCCGGCCACTAATATTGTTTCTTAAAAAACACCTATTTGTTTGTTTTCTTTCAGTTTCTCATTTATCATCATTTGTTCACCGTCACTGAAAGCTGAACACCTGCTGCCTAACAATAATGTGAATTAATTGAATATGTTTCATATATGTTCTCCAAATTAAATTTTCAGTTGCTCACCTTTTCATGATTATATTAAGAAAATGTGGCTGTAATTGATTGTGTAGGAAACATTACTGAGAAAGATATTCAGATTAAATGTAGGAAATATTTTAAGGAACTTTGAAAAGAAAAATGTCAGGTTCTATATTGTATTCAAGGATGATAGGAGATGAAAGTGTCAGATATGCAAGGCAGATGAGAAAATAGTTTCTAAGATTAAGTCTTGGACATTCTTCTTCTGATAGTTATTGAAAAATCACATTCATCATGAAATATCTTAAATCAATGAAGATTTCCTCAGCGACCAGACAAAATTTTTCTGCGTGTGTGTGTGTGTGTGTGTTATTAGAACTGTAATTATATTTACAATGCTATAATTAGTGGTGCTCTTAATTCCTGTTACTCAGTTGAACATTATTGATAAGAAGCAGTCACATATAGGAAAGATGTTTCTTGTGTCTCAGCATTTGCCCAGTGATTAATATGCTAGGCTCCATAAATGTTTACTCAACGAGTAAATCGGTGACTAGGAACTAAGTTTTTTGTTTTTTGTTTTTTGT
>CM052660.1:47266474-47284107 GCA_028533165.1 Leontopithecus rosalia | reverse complement strand
CCGCCTCGGCTTCCCAAAGAAACTAAGTTTTGTTTTTTTTTTTTGTTTGTTTGTTTGTTTGTTTGTTTTTTGAGACGGAGATTCCCTCGTTACCCAGGCTGGAGTGCAATGGCCCGATCTCGGCTCACCGCAACCTCCGCCTCCTGGGTTCAGGCAATTCTCCTGCCTCAGCCTCCCAGGTAGCTGGGATTACAGGCACGCACCACCGGGCCCAGCTAATTTTTTTTATATCTTTAGTAGAGACGGGGTTTCACTATGTTGACCAGGATGGTCTCGATCTGTTGACCTCGTGATCCACCCGCCTCGGCCTCCCAAAGTGCTGGGATTACAGGCTTGAGCCACCGCGCCCGGCCAGAAACTAAGTTTTTATACTTGTGTACAGTCACCTATAAAATCTCCCACTCTTCTCTGGGCAATTGGGGAAGCTATGAATAGAAAATGGAAGAGTCTCTGTCAGTCTGGGTTACTAAGGGTGAACTTGAATTTTCTATGAGTAAAAAAAGAAAAAAAAACTGTTATACTGAGCCACAGAGATTTGGATATTCACATTTTACAGCAGAATATTAACTAATACATGGTACTTACAAGCTTTAAAAGAAAAGAAGAAATAGTAGAAGTGACACTAATTTCCCACATGACATTCACCTCCTCTTTCACCAATTGACAGTATTGAAAGGTTTGAATCAGTGCCTCCTCCTAGATTATGCTTCAGTTGAGCAGGGCTTATTCTGAACTCACTATGCAGCATCCTGACAGGACAAATCCAGGGATTGTTCTCAAGTGACTATCCAACATCCCAGTGGGTTGAGTGGCATGCTAAACATAGCAATAAGCAATATAAAACAGATCTTAGTCTGTTTCTAAGGCCCAGACCATACAAAGTATCCATCCATCTTCCTCTCTTGTCCATAAAAGAAAACTCACTTTATCAACAGTTTCTGCTCTACTTAATGATGTTAAATAAAGGCCAAGGTAATGGAATGGGGAAGTGATGTTATATTACCTATGACATGTGGGTTCTTAAGACCCATAAAGAAAAGAGCAGAAAATGACTTTGATCTGTTTGATAAATGATTTTTACTTGAATAGTGAGGTTGCTTAAATATGTTGATCCTCCTTTGGGTGGAAATTATTTCCATGTCATGTTATTCCTGTTTTTGTTAATTATATATATTATTGTATATACAGTTACTAGGAATGGAATATAAAATGGAATAAAATATGGAAATAGTTATTTTTCATTCATGTATTTATTACATATTATTAAATTATTCATCATATAATAAATAATAAAGCACTTCCCACATAATTATATCTACCATTTTATTCATGGAAATCATTTTATTTGGTTATTTAATTTTTATTTTCGATTAAGCATACATGTGTGTACGTTTGTGTACATTGGTACACATTGGATATATGGCATGATGCTGAGGTTTCAGCTTCAGTTGAACTTATCATTTGAATAATAAACATAGTACCCAATAAGTAAACCTAGTCCTCCTTCCTTCCCTGTTTTGGGAACACTTCCTTCCCCAGTGTCCATTATTTACATCCTTTTGTTACTGTGTACCCAAAGTTTAACTCCCACTTATAAGTGAGAACATGTGGTATTCAGTTTTCTGTTTTCATCTTAATTCATTTAGGATAACGGCATCCAGGCACATCCCTGTTGCTGCAAAGGAAAGGATTTCATTCTTTCTTCTGGCTGCCTAGTATTCCATGGTATATATGCATCACATTTTCTTTATCCAGTCCACCATTATTGGAAACCTATGTTGATTCTGTGTCTTTGCTGTTTCATATTTTCAATAGAAAATGCAAGTGCTGTGCAGAAGCTCTTTAGTTTAATTTGCTCTCAATTGTCAGCATTAGTTTTTATTGCTTTTGTGTTTTAGCACTTAGTTATAAATTCCTTGCCTAGGCCAATGTTCAAAATAATTTCTTAGGTCTAATTTTAGGTTTCTTGTAGTTTAAAGTTCTACATTGAAGTCTTTAATCTATCTTGAGGTTTTTTTTATACAAATCTAATTTCATTTTATAGGAATCTAATTTCATTTTTCTGAATATGGTTAGCCAGTTTTCCCAGCACCATTAATTGACTAGGGTGTCCTTTCCCCATGGTATTTCTACCAATTTTGTTAAAGATCAGTTGGTTATAGATTTGGGACTTAATTTCTGGATTATCTTTTCTGTTCCATTGGTCTATGTGTCTATTTTTGTACCCATATCATACTGTTTTGGTTGTTGTAGCCTTGTAGTATAGTTGAAATTCAAATATATGTTGACTCTGTCTTTGTTCTTTTAGCTTAAGATTGCTTTGGCTATTCAGGCTCTTTTTTAATTAAATATGTATTTTAGAATTGATTTTCCAATTTTCTGTAAAAATGACTTTGGCACTTTGATAGGAACTGCATTGAAGTTTTAGATTGCTTTGGGCAGTATACATATTTTAATGATGTTGATTCTTCAAAAGCATGTAACACTTTTCCATTTGTTTGTGTCATCTGTGATTTCATTCAGCAATATTTTTTAGTTCTTCTTAAAGAGATCCTTGGTAAAAGGTATTCCTTGGTTAAAGGTATTGCTAAGTATTTCTTTCTTTCTTTTTTTTCTCTGTGGCTCTTGTAAATGGGATTGTGTTCTTGATTTGGTTCTCAGTTTGATCGTTACATTGTGTGTAAATACTGCTGCTTTTTGTATACTGATTTTCCATGTTAAAACTTTACTGAAATTGTTAATAAACTCTAGGAGTCTTTGGTCATCATCATTAGGGTTTTCTAGGTATACTATCATCAGCGAAGAAATTAAATTTAACTTCCTCTTTTCCTATTTGGATGCCCTTTATTTCTTGCTCTTTCCTGATTGTTCCAGCTAGGGCTTCCTATGTTAAGTTGAATAAGAGTGGTGAAAGTGGATGTTCTTATTTTGTTCTGGTTCTTATGGGAAATTCTTCCAACTTTTGCCTATTCAATATAATATAAACTGGGTTTGTCAGTAGATGGTTTTTATTGTTTTAGGTATGTTCTTTGAATGCCTAGTCTACTGAGGGTTTTAATTATGAAGGCATGTTTGATTTTATCAAATGCTTTTCCTGTATCTGTTAAGATAATGTTACGTTTTTTCATTTTTAACTTTGTTTATATGGTGAATCACATTAATTGATTTGCATATATTGAACAATTCTTGCATCCCAGGAATAAAGTCAACTTGATAAAGTATAATCTTTTTGATGTGCTGCTAGATGTGGTTTGCAAGTACTTAGTTGAGGATTTTTTCATCTATGTTCATCACATAGCCTAGGGGTGTGTGTGTGTGTGTGTGTGTGTGTGTGTGTGTGTGTGTGTGTGTTTGCCATATTTTGGTATCAGGATGATACAGGTTTTGTAGAGTAAGTTAGAGAAGAATCCCTCATCCTCGATTTTTTGTAATAGTTTCATTAGGATTGGAATGAGCTCCTCTTTGTATGTCTGGAAGAATTCAGCTATGAATTTATTTAGTCCAGGGCTTCTATTACTTATTCAATTCTGTAACTCATCGTTGGTCTGTTCAGTGTTTCAAGTTTTTCCTGGTTCAGTCTTGGGAGATTGTGTTTTCAGGGATGTATCCATTTCTTCTAGGTTTTCTAGTTGCACGCATAGAAGTGTTCATAGCAGTGTCTGATAATCTTTTGTATATCTGTGGGACTGTATCTAATGTCACCTGTGGCATTTCTGATTGTGCTTATTTAGAGCTTCTCTTTTTTGTTAATCTTGCTAGCAGTCTATCATTTTTGTTTAAACTTTCAAAGAACTAACTTTCCTTTTGTTGATCCTTTGTATGGATTATTGAGTCTTAATTTTGTTCAGCCCTGTTCTTATTTTAGTTAATTCTTTTCCCAAGCTATATTTGGGTATATAGTTTTTTTCCTGTTTTATTAATTGCTTTAGGTGCAATGTTAGGTTGTTAGTTTGAGGTATTTCTGTCTTTTTGATGTAGACATTTAGCACTATAGTCTTTCCTTTTTAAACTACTGTGGTTGAACCCCAGAGGTTTTTGTTCATTGTGTCTCTATTTTCATTTGTTTAAAATATTCTTTGATTTCTGCCTTAATTTTACTGTTTACTCAAGCTAAAGTCATTTAGGAGTAATTTGTTTAGTTTCCGTGTGTGTGTGTGTGTGTGTGTGTGTGTGTGCGCGTGCGCGCGCGCCCATGCATGCCTGTGAGAGCATTTTAGAGTTCCTCTTGCTATTAATTTTTATTTTTATTCTATGGTCCAAGAAGATGCTTGGTCTTACCTGAAGTTTTTTTGAATTTATTGACACTTGCTTTATGACTGTGTATGTGATCACTCTTAGAGTATGTTGCATGTGAAGATGAGAAAAATATATATTTTGTGGTTGTTGGGTGTTCTGTTGATGTCTATTAGATTCACCTGATCAAGTGTCAAGTTTAGGTCTAGAATTTATTTGTTTAGATTTCTGCCTTGATAATCTGTCTACGACTCTCAGTGGGGTGTTGAAGTCCCTAGTATTACTGAGGGGCTAGCTACATCTTTTCTTAGGTCTAGCAGTAGTTTCTTTATAAATCTTGGTGCTCCGATTAATGTTGGGTGCATATTTATTTAGGATAGATAATTATTCTTGTTGAATTGATCTCTTTTTCATTACACAATAACATATTTTATCCTTGTTTCTGTTTTTGGCATAAGATCTGTTTTATCAGATATGAGAATAGAAACTCCTGCTCCTTTTCATTTTTCATTTGCATGATTAATCTTTCTCTATCCCTTTACTTTGAACCCATGAGTGTCATTACTTGTGAGACTGGTCTCTTGAAGACATCAGATGGTTGATTCTTATTTTTGTATTCCAATTGATCATTCTGTGTATTTTAAGTGAAGGATTTAGGCCATTTATGTTGAAAGTTAACATTAATATGTGAGATTGTGTTTCTGTCATAGTTTTGTTAGCTAGTTTCCTTTCAGTCTTGACTGTGTTCTCGTCTGTGTTTTTGGTAGTGTATATCATTCTTTCACCTCCACCTTTAGAACTCCCTCAGTATCTCTGCAGGGCTTGTCTGGTGGTGATAAATTACCATAGCGATTGCTTGACTCAGAAATCTGTATTTTTCCCAGAACGGACACATGTAGAATCTTCTAATAACCCTAGGGACAAAACTATAAAATTTTAACAAATAAAACGCAGTTTTTAAAAGTACACTTTTATACCTTAAAAATATTTTAAAAGCTCATTGTGATTTTATTTTACATATGATAAATACCATTACCATCATTACATGATTAATGATTTCACAAAGGAATAAAAGTTGACAGGTTATCTCTTTCCTGTGATCTTCCTTGCTTCTAGTGGCATAAATTTAGCAGCTGTGTTCCTTTTACTACCACAGAAAATCTATCTTGATCTCGAAAATTATTAGGAAAAATTGTATTTTAGTCTAGATTAAGGTCATTCTTACATTTAATAAGGAAAAAATATTCACTTATATTTTCTTTATCTCTTTCCTAGAAGGTAATAAGTCTTATTATAGTTATAATTAGGTTTATTGCCTCTTGGACTGTACATATCAAGAACCTGGTAGAGTTTACAATATTGGAATGTAGAAAATGAGTTTCTAGGACACAACAGAGTTTATATCCTACAGATTTCTCTAGGCTTCAGGAAATACACAAAAAATGAATTCATAGTAATGCCCTAGTTTGTGCTACTTTGGCTTATTTAAAAAGCCCACTATGTGAACAGAAAGAGCCATAGGCATTACAGTTTTAAAGTTACTGAACCTGACTGAAGGACTATTCCATGATACTCATCCTATGTTTTCTTTCTACTTCTTCTCTTATCTGCTCTTAGTCTCCATGTCACTTTGTTGACTCTTCTTGTAACACAGTTGGGATTGTCAGTCCCATCTACATTCATTTATCCTTACACTGATTTGGCTCTCATGGACCATTCTACTCATATAGACTGTTTTATGCTGCCACCACAAGCAAGTTGCAATGCTGATTCTGAATCCATTCAAGGCCATCAGGATACAACTCCAGCCAGGACCAGGGTGACCTCTGACACAGGTCAGTCGAAGACATTTGCTAATAATAGAATTCAATACTTTGTCAAGAACACCAGTGTCAAAAGCAATATTCTTTTCAAGGCTAGGCCTGTTAAATGCCATGCAATTTATTATTTTCTAAAAGTGAAACTTTGAACCCTTCTGCAGCATTCCATTATGATCAAGACTACCTTTAAAGTAATTTAGGTCACTGTCTCCTCAAGTTCAGAAGTTTCATAATTTCTCAAGAAGATTTTGTATAAATATAATTTAAATGAATATATTTTATGAGATTCAAAGTAAATAAGAAGGTTTTAAAGGATATATGGAAAAAAACTATTTGCTTATATTGAAAACTGTACAACACATTCCTTTTTATCAAGATGAAATAAGAGATAAATGTAAAATTATAAACAAAGGCATTTTATGTATATATCAAACGTTTGCCTTGTGAGTTTATCATTAAAATTGTTATTTCCACAATATTATTTGCTAAATAAGATTCTTGGAGAAATATGATCATCACAATTATTGAAAAAATATTTTCCCTTTGAGTCTTAAGACTTTGTTCATGTTGGATATTTCTTTTATCAAATGATTTTGTTTTTATTAGAAAATAATTAAGGACAGAAACCAATGTTTCAACAATAAATTTAAAGACATAGCTGAGTTGTTAGCTTTACACACAAGGGGTTGTTTTATACAGAGAGCTTGGGACTTAGCTTACTGTACTTCTGGCTCTGCTCCGTATCAGTGTCATGATGTAATTCTGCCTGTCCTCTAGTACTCATTTATATTTAGCTTAGTTTAGAATTTTTCCCCAATTGAAGCAATCACTTGATCCATTTGAGTAGAAGAAATAGCAAATGTTTAGGTTCATTGTCTTTCTATTCTAGTGGGTCATTCCTATCATAATATTCACTGTGCTTTTCCTTTTATCTGTTATTTCCTCTTGAATTCATTCTATAGCAAAATAATATGTCTTCCCTTTCTTGACCATTTATATTTTCCTAGTCTGTCAGCAAAACAAATAAATTCTGTTTTAAAACAAGAACAAGACATCAATCTCATTCACTCTTTGACCTTCAGCTTCCCTTTGGCTATACAGGATTTGCTGTATCTAAGCAACCTCATCTCCAGTTTTTATCACTGGCAGAAGTGGCTCTGAAATATTGGGTAAAAATAAAGCACAGAGGATGATCCCAAAAAAGAAAAAGAATAAGTGAGAGACTATGAATGTACCAATTAACTACCTTTTACACCGTCAACATCTTACGATTTGTTAGATCTTTAGGCTCTTTTAATCTCATTTTCTACTGACTGGGCGCCACACACTAAGTCAACTTAATGTGTACTGGGCCATGCCCCATGCAAAGGACCATGAATAGAGAATCTGTTCCTTAGCACTTCTTTATTGCTTGCCTGCACATAAAAAATTTAAAAATATGGGTTTATTCCAATGTGAAGTCAGTTTGGCAAGTATATTGTTTAAAGACAAATGTTTTGTTTATTTATTTGTTTGTTTGTTTTTGAGATGGGTCTTGCCCTGTCGCCAGGCTAGATGCAGTGGTACAATCTTGGCTCACTACAACCTCCGTCTCCTGGGTTCAAGAGATTCCCCTGCCTCAGCTTCCTGAGTAGCTGAGACTACAGGTGCTTGCCACCATGCCTGGCTAATTTTTGTATTTTAGTAGAGACAGGGTTTCACCATGACAGAGATGATCTTTATCTCCTGACCTCATGATTCGCCCATCTCGGCCTCCGAAAGTGCTGGTATTACAGGCGTTGAGTCACAGCGCCTGGCCCGACAAATGTTTCTAGGACACGCTTTTATTTTTGGTCAGTGGAGAAATATATCTGTATGACATCACACTGTAGCTCACTGATTTCTAGAATATACTGAAAGCATATACATTACTCTCCAATCCTACATGTCAGGCCACAGAAAGTTCCTTGTTTTAGGTATTTGATCTATTATGCTTTCAAATATCATACATGTACTCACAGTTGCAGATTTAAAAAATCTCATCATTTGCTCTAATTTTCTCAATGAAGAGTAGCAATTTTAAATTTCTGAAAAAATAAATTTCTGAAAACAACATCCTTTGTCGTATAAACAAAGAAATATAGTATTTTTAGCAAGTTTTTCTTCTTTAGGGAACCTTGCCTTACAACTGAATTTGTGAGTTGAGATGTCATTTGACCTCTTTGACAAAAGAAAAAAAGGACAACGCAATTCTCTTTATTTTCCACTGTGCCTATGAGGCACAAATGAAGTAAAATATATGTTAAACTGCAAACCCCTGAAGAAATGTGAAGTGGTATCTATATTCCTCAGATTCCCTTATAACCCAAATCTCTGTCCTCTGAGTAATTTGTAGGATATGGGTTCCACACACTGTACATTATTTTCAATTGTTAGTTGTATCGTATATAAATTGAACATTCTTTACTATTATATTTAAACTCCTTGACAAGGAATATTACCTAAAAAAGAATCAGTCCATCAGTTATAGATGCATATATACTATATCTCAGTATCTATCTATCTAAACTAATCTATTGAGAGAGACAAAGAATGAAAAAGTAAATGAAGGCATAAATGAAAAAGACTTTTAGTGCAGGACAGGGTTTTATGTACTAGGGACATAAACATTGCGATTTTACCCCTTCAGGGAGCTTACATTGCAGTGTAAGTAGACAGAAAATTAAAATTTCAGCAAATAAGAAATTTCAGTCACTGATATATACTATTAAGAAGATAGCATTCTTTGCTAAGTAGGTTGGTCAGGGAAGCTTCTCTAAGGAAGGAGAATTTGCGTTAAGATGTGAGATATAAATGGAAGGCTAAAGAAGTAGCAAATGAAAACCCTGGAAAAGAAAAGGTATGACATATTTTAACAAAAAAAGTAAACCAGAAACACTAAGAAATGAGAAACACAGTAGTGGGAGGTACAGTCAGACAGAACAGGTAGGTAACGTGAGGAAACAGTAACCTTACCCATATAATGGTGGAAAGTCAAATAGATCCAAAAAAACACGGTATTCAAAGTCAGCTTCTGATTCAACCTATACTACTTATTACTTGAAGCTTTTGATAAATTCTATGACAGTAGCATTGTGAAAATTAAACCTAGAGAGCCAGACACAAGTAGAATATCAGTAATTGTTAGTCTACCTCCCATTTACTCACTTGCTTTCAGTAAGTGTCTGTTAGTTAATTAGAACAACCTATCTCGAATATTTTCTAAGCAAAGAAATCTGACCTTCTGATTCATCTTTACCTTTTAAAGTTAACTTATGTGTTAATTGCTTTGTTAGTCATTAGATCATCATTAAATACTTTGATTTTTTTTTTCTCTTTTGTGCCATTGCATTCCAGGGTCTTGGGTGGCCCTGTTGACCAGCATCGCCAAAGACAAATTCTTCTCTTCAGTAAGATTTGCTTCAAAGATGAGTCTTAGATGTCATCTGATTCCCAAGTGGTTTGTAGTGGTAGTGCTCTTAGAAGACAGTGGGAGCAGGCTGGTGGCATGGCTGCCAAACAAGTGGGAGGGTGTCCCTCAGGAGACTGTTCTCAGAATTTGGGAAAGTCTTCCCCTTTCTTACATGTATATTCAGCCCTGGCCAATTATTACATCTTTATTTCATATAAGGAGTTTAAGTCTATGAAATTTGCATCTATGCAGAGGTGTCTTTGTCTCTAAGGCAACCAGTATTTTTAGGTCGCATTTTCATAGAGATCTGGTAATTTTGAGGCCAGGATGGTAAATCCCCAGGAAAGATTACATATGATAACTAAGTTACAGACTATAGGCTTTATGCGATATCTGCATGGGCTTTAAGTCTATTATTAATATTATTCTAATGGTCATGATGTGTCCCTTATAGTATATTACACACTTGAAACTCCATTTTCCCCCATGCATAATTGCCACCATATTTATTGCTGTGTATGGTGACCAGTTAGCTAAATTCAGTAAAAAAAAAAAATAGCATACGAATTCAGTTAAGTTTGGGTCTGTGGTTTTCTTATCATTGGTACCTTGCTACTAGTTTAAATATTTCAGTTTAAACTGACATTTTGGGCATCAACTTCATGACAGAGTCCTGAAACTGAGCTGCCCAATTATGCAAAATTTGATATTTTAAAACACTTCATCACAAAAGCATAATCTTGGTTTTCACCAATGAGAATCAAAAGGACAACTAAGAAAGTTCTAAGTGAAGAGAACTGGTCAGTACAATGTAAATGAAAATGCAAAGAATCATTTCAGCAAGTTTCCAAAGGAAAGGATGTGCATATGCTATATTGCTTCCAACACTGGCCAACACCTCTCTTTTTGAAGTGTTGAGAGAGAAACAAGCAAAAGAAGGAAATCGATGTCAGGGAATAGGAAGGCTTATCAGAAAGGGTTAAAAGGTTATAAAGTAGTTTGTATACTTCTTTACAGTACAGAAAATAATATTTCTGACATGTTCATCCAAAATACAAATTACCTACTGCTCTTCTAAGGTGTTATGAGTTTATGCGCTTTCTGTGGTCACACCAGCCAGTGTGATTACTTTAACACATGCTTCTGATGTGAGTGTGATGTTACCTACACTTGAAAAAATATCCACATGGTGTAAAAGAAGTACATCCTATATGGAAGACATAAATCACTACCAGTGCAGAAAGGGGAAAGAAAAAACAATTACATTGAAGTTCTGAAGACAAACTGAAAATTTTAACAGATGTTTCCAGAGACCTGGAGGGCAAATATTAAATATGTCATTGAAAAAGAATAGTGAGGCATCTATCAGTGCCTCACAGGCATCAGCAGCCAGAGTTATCCACAGTACTCCATCGTGGTTTAAAGTAGTCCCCTCTGCTACAAGGACAAAACAGAACTCTGAAAACAGGTTTAGGTCATAATACTTTCAAACATTAAAACTAAATGTTTCAGTTTGCCCTTCCACAAAAAGAGCCTGATCTCCCAAGGTCCTTCAGTATGCTGGGGGATTTAAACATTACCAGTGGTTGAGTTTTGGGAAGCTTCTACTCTGTTTGTGATTCAGACAGTAGCTGTGGGAGTTGGGTAAGCATGTAGTGGAAACCATGCTATTGGTGGTTTTATACATGCTCTGCCAAATGTTTTATACTGCTCAGTGAGGCAGACATAATCCCACCAAGGCCATGTATCAAAAAATTGACCTTTATTTTCACTCCTCTTGTATTCTCAGGAAATTCAGGTTATATGAGCTCTGTAAAGCATTACAACTTTCTGTTGCTAGGATATCCTGGTGTGCAGTTCTATTTTAGCATTGTTGTTTTCTAAATTTTCTTTCTGTCAATGTGAGGCTTTCATCATCTCTACAAATTCTAATCCTTGCTTCTTAATTCACACGGACTAACCCTGAGGTGATACTAGGTCCTCTTGGTAGCAAGAGGATGTTTATTTTTCTTTATTCAATTTTCGACATCAAGAAACAGATTGAGTTTATGGTGTTTTGAGTCTCAAATCAGTATCTCTTAGAATAAATTTAGCCTTTGTAGTGCCTTGGATAAAATATAAACAATGATACAGGTCATCCAAAAAAGGTTTACTTATATTCCTCATTTTGTTAATTTCAGAAATATTTCTGCAAAGAATATAATTATTGCTAGTGTATTTTTCATAAAGCTAATGCATAAATGCTTTCTGTGTTTAAAAATTTTAACAGATTAAATCCAATTGGAAAATGACATTAATATCTTTTTTCTTCCCAGTATTACATGACCATGTGGTCTATTAAATTAAAAATACAGTATTTAAGATATAAAATTCAGCTTAAAAGACAGCAAAAGAATGTTCTCAAACCAGCTGTGAAAAGGAACATTTATGCCTGGTATGGTGGCTCACTCCTGTAATCCCAGCGCTTTTGGGATGCCGAGGCAGGCAGATCACAAGGTCAGAAGTTCCAGGCCAGCCTGACCAGCATAGTAAAATCCCACCTCTACTCAAAATACAAAAATTGTCTGGGCATGGTGGCCGCGCAACTGTAACCCCAGCTACTCAAGAGGTTGAGGAAGGAGATTAACTTGAATCCTGAAGGCGGGGGTTGAGGTGAGCCAAGATCATGCGACTGTACTCCAGCCTGGGCAACAGAGCGTACTCCATCTCATAAAAACAGGAACATTTATTTTTGTGATTTAATTTACAGTAAGCATTACCATATCCATATTTTAATATAACTTTAGATGACAAAATGATTTTAATATTACTAAAGTTTATATTGCATTTATGAAATGAAACTGCTAATCACTAATATCTCTTTTCAATAATGCTGTACAACATAATTTATATTAGTGACAAAGTTCAGAAATTATTCTGTAAATAATAAAAATGTTGGTACTTCATACAGTAAAGGGTATATTTTGTAAAGCAATTATTATGTGTACTCTGGATGATACAGACTAGAAGAAGTCAATAAAAGATGTAATTCACTACTGTCACAGATTTCTCAACATTCTCAAGGCACATGTAGAGTCTACAGTGTGCTAGTGAATGTGGTCAGTGACAGATAGTATTGTTATTAATAGTAATATTTGAATATTCTGACAAAAACTGCGTTCAATATAGAATACACCCAAAAAACTATAGGGAGATGCAGTAACTTAAATATTCTCACATATACTGAAGGTCCAATCAATATATGAACATTAATATCAAAACAAAATAGTCATTTTCTTCTGTTTTTTTTTTCTTCAGTTCTGAATTGTGAATTTAGAATGATATTTCTTTAGTTAAACCCAATCATCAGTCAAATGTATTAGGTTGTTTTCCCCATAACGTATATCTTCTTTTGGATTTTCCTATCTCCCAGCTCTATAAAATGTTGTAATTATTTCACTCACAATCAATAGCCAAAACCTGGTTCTCTGATTCAGTAATTGGTGACTGAGTATCTACAATGTGTCAGGCACCAAGTAAGACATTAACGTGAAAGAAATAGTAATGGTCATTCTCTTCAATGTAACTATAGTACAGATCAGAAAGAAATTTATACTTAAATAGAATAATAAGATTTTATAAAATGAATATTTATTGGATTTTTACTGGGACAGTCACAGCAAGGCCATCTAAAGTTACTTTAAAACAAATATCCTGACCAGGTGCAGAAGCTCAAGCCTGTGACCCCAGCACTTTGGGACGCTGAGGTGGGCTCATCACGTGGTTGCGATTCAAGACCAGCCTTGCCCACATAGTGAAACCCCATCTTTACTAAAAATACAAAAATTACCCGAGCATGTTAGCAGGTCCCTGTAATCTCAGCTAGTTGGAGGCTAAGGCAGGAGAATCACTTGAAACCAGGAGACAGAGGTTGCAGTGAGCCAAGATCACACCACTGCACTCCAGCCTTGACAACACAGTGAGATTCTGTCTCAAAAAAAAAAAATCCTGAGAAAAGTTCTATGATTAAAATAATATAGGATAAATTGATCTAATTTGATATATGAATTGCTGAAAATCAGTGTTATGATATACTTACAATGCTGATATTTAGAAAGATGTATTTACATCCTGAATAAGTTGTGGATTATAGTTTGTAAGATCTTAGTCATTCTGGCTCTGAAGGTGGTGTGCTTTTCTCTGGACTGGACTGCTAGATGATATACTACAGTGAACTAAGAATGTGAGTTCTGATTAGTAATCTAATGCAGAGGAAAGCATATTGTAATGGAAATAGTGAGGATAATCATTATTCTATCTGGAAAAGTTAGAGGAGAAGGCTTTGCCTCCAAGTGGCTGTCTTATTCAGAGATATAAACATAGTTTTATCTAACACCTATTCTGTAAGGTCATTTTCTAGTTCTTAACCTAAAGTACGTTTGGGTTGAAATACATAGTGTAGGTCTGAATTGAAATGTCTGGGACCTACTAGTAACTGCATTAACTTTATTCTTGGCCCTGTTGATATACTTGTGGAGATAATAAAAAGGGATGAAAAGTTGAATCAACACTAGAAACAAGAGATCTAAGTCTGATTTTTGCCAATATTAGTGTAAGATTGCAGCAGTTTTGAAAGAGAGAGGGAAAAGAGGTATAGACAGCGATAAAGGATAGGTTTCTGCCTACCCACCACAGAAAAATGGAAATTTTGCAGTCAGCAAGGTAGCAATCATTACTGAATACATAGTTTCAAATGCACTTGAATCCCTTGGAAGATTCCACGACATTAGAGGAGCATTTTATACTCAAGCAAAAAAGGGTGGGGAGCATGTATTTAATAACATTGGCTAGAAGAAACACTATTAAATTATTTTTTAAAGTTTGGGTGACTAAATTTAAAAATGGAATATGTAAGACATGATACTGAAGGTTAAATAAAGATGTTGTTACAGAAGGAAAAAATAAAATAATTAAACTGAAGAGATTTAAGGCAGAAAAAATGGAATTTAAGATGTAGAAAGCAAAGATATGATTCTATTTAAAAAAAAAAAAAACAGCTAAGTCTGGGCGCCAGTGGGTCACACCTGTAATCCCAGCACTTTGGGAGGCCGAGGCAGGTGGATCACAAGGTCAGTAGATTAAGACCTTCCTGGCTAACACAGTGAAACCCCATCTCTATTAAATATGCAAAAACTAGCTGGGCATGGTAGCACATGCCTGCAGTCCCAGTAGCTCTAGCTACTTGGGAGGCTGAGGCAGAAGAATCACTTGAACCCGGGAGTCAGAAGTTGCAGTAAGCGGAGATTGTGCCATTGCACTCCAGGCCTGGTGACAGAGTGAGACTCCTTCAATCAGTCAGTCAGTCAATCAATACTAATACTAATACTTACTTAGAATTTGATAGGAGAATGGTGCTCAGTGTTTTACAAGCATTTCCACAGTTAACAAATCTTTTGATAAAGAAGGTAAGATTACTCTCTATTTTATAGACCAGCAAAATGTGGAGTTCACAGAAACTAATTTGAGAGACAAGACTTAGTTTTCATCAGCCTGGTTAAAAAAGCACTCTCTACCATTTTACATACATGTTTCAGAAATCTTCCAGAATACAGACGAATTGACTAGGGGAATAAAGCAATGACGATCAGAGAGCCAGATAAAAACGTAATTAGTTTGTGTTTATTAATAAATCAAGAGAAGTAAGCAAGTGCAATAACAAAGATAGCTTTAGAGAAACAGAAAATACTCTAGGATTATATAAAGAACCTGGGTTTGCAGATCACAAGCATTAATTATGAATCATAGTTCAGGCAGAGACAAATACTTTGAAAATACCTGGTAAACTATATTTATTTCCAGGATAAAAGCAAACTTCTACTAGACAGTTAAAGAAGAAAAAATAAAGAAACCAAAGATTAGGTAGAACTTGAAGTTCATTGAATGAAAAAGTTTGTAAATAAAGAACCTAAAATTCAATCAAATTTTTATTTAAGAATTAAACAAGCTGGGCACAGTGGCTCACGCTTGTAATCCCAGCACTTTGGGAGGCCGAGGCGGGTGGATCACGAGGTCAAGAGATCGAGACCATCCTGGTCAACATGGTGAAACCCTATCTCTTCTAAAAATACAAAAAATTAGCTGGGCATGGTGGCGCGTGCCTGTAATCCAAGCTACTGGAGAGGCTGAGGCAGGAGAATTGCCTGAACCCAGGAGGCAGAGGTTGCAGTGAGCCGAGATCGTGCCATTGCACTCCAGCCTGGGTAACAAGAGCGAAACTCTGTCTCAGAAAAATAAAAAAATAAAAATAAATAAAAAAAGAAGTAAACAATTAACATTCTCAAATATACAAGGATTCAGATGTTCTTCAGAATGAAAGTACTCAACGTCATGTGTCAATCGACTGTTGAAAAAAATAATTAAACCCATAAAATTAATCTAAATACATATTTTTAAGTTTATGTAGGAATTTAAAGTAATTATTAGAGTACATGTATAATGTGAAAAAGTATACATGTTGACTTTCAACCTTTAAATTTTATTAATAAGGATAGCAGTGTTGTTGGGGTGCGGGGTGTGTGAGAGGGAGAGATTGGGAAGCAGATGTAGAACATTTAACAAGCAGATTAGAGACATTTAACAAATGCAATTGCATGTTTTTTTCTTATCATTTCTCATGTTTATCTCCATGAATTTTATGACTTTTTTTAATAAATCCAGATTATTTGAAGATATTTCAAGTCATCGTATGCTTTTTTAATGTCTAGCTTTCACACACATGCATAATCCTAAACATCATGGCTCTCATCTAATAGAAAAAATGTGGCTTAAAAAATATAACAGCATATTATAGAAGCATGGCATCATTGGATTTTGCAATGAGATTACATTTTATAGGCCAGGTGTGGTCACTCACCCCTGTAATCTCAGCAGTTTAGGAGGCATAGGTGGGCCTATTGCTTGAGCTTAGGAGTTTGAGATCAACCTGGGCAACATAATAAAACCAATAGTACAAAAAGTATATATTAAAAAATTGTAGCCAGGTGTGGTGGCATGCACTTGTAGTCCCAGCTACTACTCTGGAGACTGAAGTGGGAGGATGGTCAGAATCCAGAGGGCAGATGTTTCAAGATTGCACCATCATACTCTAGCTTGGGTAACTGAGCCAGACCCTGTCTCAAATAACTGAATGAATGAATGCATGAATGAATACCCATTTAAGATATGTTGGAAAAATGCAGATTTTTAAGCTAGTTTTATTTCTGTTGATAAAGATTAAAATTCCAACTATAATGACTATTACGTCTTTGCAGTTCAATTTATTGATGGATTGAAGCATTACATGTAAAATGTTAAAGCCATCGTACTTGAAAAAATAGATAATTTAATATTCACATAATTTTCAGATGGTTTAAAGTATCTACCCAGAAATCCAAAAGGAAAGAGAAATATTTGAGGAAATAACAACGCCAAAGTCCTAGATGTCAAAAACAACACTAAAAGGCAAATATAAAATTGAAAGTATTTTTAAGGCTTGTGACAAAGTGTTGATTTCTGTGCTATTCCCATATAGCATGAAAATGAAATTTTAAAATGCCAAAATTAAAAAAACAAAATTGGCAAAGTAATGAACAGACAAAGCACAAATATATCAAGTAAATTATGCTAGTAACCAAAGAAAGTTAAAATTAAACTTTATTCTTAACTAGAAGTACTCTCATTACTGACAAGCATCTGCAGTTACACTTTTTTACGTACTACTGAAGAGGAAATATATCATTTTTAAATTAAGACAGTGGGTATGGAAAAGTTAGAAAAATAGGTTTTTGGTGCATATTTATTGATGTAGAGCAATCTTATGATACAATGTGACATGAAAATGTCAACAGAATTAAATATGTAGCATGGTAAAATATTACATTTGTTTATATGTGGACAATTAGATAAGAAATAGATATATATGATAAATGACAAATACTTATAGAGATTACCTTAAATATTAAAAATTATTATCATTGGATAATATGGTTATAAATACTTCTGCTTCTCTGAACTATACTTTTAAAGATACTCTGGTTTCATTTTTTTAAATCACCAAGGCAATAAATATTTTTGCTATTTACCTATAGAAGTTTTTCATTGGCAACTCAGTTTATGAAAATTAAACACCTCAA
>CM052660.1:47225343-47260564 GCA_028533165.1 Leontopithecus rosalia | reverse complement strand
ATATCCTTTGCCCATTTTTGAATGGGCTTGTTTGCTTTTTTCTTGTAAATCTGTTTGAGTTCTTTATAAATTCTGGATATCAGCCCTTTGTCAGATGGGTAAACTGCAAAAATTTTTTCCCATTCTCTTGGTTGCCGATTCACTCTTTGTGACTGTTTCTTCTAATTTTTTTCAGGAAGAACTGAACCCCATTACTGTTACGCCACCGATTGAAGCCATTGATCAGGACCGGAATATTCAACCACCGTCAGATAGGCCAGGAATCCTCTATTCTATCCTTGTCGGTTTGTATTTGCTTACATTTTTCACTATCAGTTACCACTTTAGAATGTTTTAGAAACAAATTCTCTCAATTCCAAGGAAGTATTTTAAATAACAAAGTTTTTTTTATTATTTGACATGATTGTTACTTTTATGTAAAAGTAAACAAATTTAAAAATTTGTTTAAATTTTGAAATAATAATTCAAGGTATTTTCTTCCTCAGTTGGTTTGACTGAAATGTACAGAAGAATAAATGAATAACTTTTATGGAAGTGGCAAAGCAAGTCAAAATATTAGGATATTGACCTGTATATTGTTAATATCCTAATATTTTGAATAATATCCAATTTTTTTCTACATATCAACCTATCATATAAAGCATTCTCTAGTACCAAATTTTAAAATAAAATGAAAAATATTCTACTCATATTCTATCTTTGGTTGGATACTATATATAATACTGATAATATATGACTGAATTTAAAAAGAGCTATTTTGGAGCCATGTGAAAAAAAGGTGCAAGGTCATGATTAGTCCAAGGAAACATAATACATTAACCTTGGCAAATACTTCTCATGAAAAATTGCACTAAAGCTGTCCTAATCCTTTCCTAAGTATATGCTACTAATGGAACCCAAAGCAAAAATAATGAGAAATTGATTTTACTGCTCTTCTTAGACTGCTTTTGCCAAAATATGAATATTGCTGATTTGTGTAGCCTCTAGACAGACGGATACATGTGAGACAGGCTATATATCTTTTAAGGAAGAAGGGGATCCTTTTGAAATGTGTTTGAAAAATAACTTTAATGGAGTTTAGCATTAGCTCTCAACCCTCTTCTCTCCTTTTACTTGAAGCCTATGTGCATACACAACAACCAATGGATATTAGATTTGCAAATATTACACTATATTCTTAGAAATGCTATCTGTAAAGAAAATTCAAAGCAATTCTGTTTCAAGCCTTTGGTCTTTAAAAGGACATAAATATCATAAGCCAATTGCAGAGATCAGACTATTAATTTGTAAAAAGGTTTCATAAACATAAACTTGATGCTAAAGACACAAACATGAGAGATGAATGTTCTAGGTTAGTTGGTCGTGGAGTCTGTGGCTAAAAAGAAAATCAAAAAATAAATTAAAATACATCACTTAAGGAATTATAAATAAAGTTTAAACCACATGTGGGCTCATGGGAGGAGAGCATTAAGCATTTTAAGAGAGTTGCTTAGGAAGAGTCATTTTAGCAGAAAGACAGTAGTTTCCAGGTGGAAAAAGAGATTATCTCTATAGATAAGCAACATATGTAAAAGCCAAAGGATGAAACTTAAGAATAGACTTGGAGAACCATGATACTCAGAGCTGATTGGATGCATGTGTTCAAGTTTATTTCACTTTTAAAATATATGTGCATTCTTTTTTTTTTTTAACAAATGAGCACCATGAGCACCTACACTGTGAAATAAGATGTATCACTGACTTTGTGGAGCCAGTATTCTGACAATAGGGATAGGCAATAAATAATTAGTATAAAAAGTAAGTGTTTATTATCAAAGGTAGAAAGTTGTGAATGCTATGGGAAAAATTGATCTTATGATGTGATTGGAGGAGCAGAGGAAGATTGTATTAGAAGTTTCAGTATTAAGTAGAATCATCAGCACTTGTGTCATCAAAAGGTAAGCTATTAACAAATGATTACAGAGGCTTAGGAAGTTATTCAGGTTAATATCTCCAGGGAGAGTTTCTAGACAGAGATGAAAGCTGAAGCTTGCCAGGTGGGTTTTAGAAATAACAAGGGGGCCAGAAGCATTGGAGAGAAGTTAAATAAAAGCATTGAGGTTAAATAAAAAGTTAACAGATAAGAGGGCAGAAATTAGAGAGCCTTGTATGTTATTTATCTACTTTGTATTTTTCTCTGAGTGAAATAAGAAGCCAGTGCAAGAATTTTAACAGAATAGTGACACAATGATGGAATGTTTCATCGGCCTACAACTATAGGATAAAGGATAGTCCCAAACAATGGATAGAAACTTTTACAATTATTTGCTCTTACAGCTAAGTTAAATGAATAATATCCTTTTACCTTTATTTTTGTTTTTAGAAGGAAGAGAGTTGTAGCGATTTAGAGTATAGACTCTGAAAATTGTACTAACCATGTTAAAAATCCTGACTTTAATTCATACCAGGCATATAATTTTAGGTCAGTTATTTAGCCTCTTTACCTGAAATTAGTCCTTTTTTTTTCTTTTGAGACAGCATCTTGCTCTGTCACCCAGGTTGGAGTACAGTGGCACAATCATAGCTCGCTGCAGCTTCGACCTCTTGGGGTTTAGCGATCCTCCCACCTTGGGCTTCCAAAGTGCTGGGATTACAGGTGTGAGCCACCACCTAACCAGATTTTTTTTATATTTAATATGGGATTTTTAAAAAATAGATCTTTGTATAAAACAGTTGTGAGAATTTGTTCCAATACATTGCAAATGCACATAATACTGCCTGGAGAAAAATTGGATGCTCAATACATTTTTGCTGACATTGCTGTTACCATTAGGAGGAAAAGTAAGCCATGTTACCTAAGTCACATCAGTCTGGTACAAATGGAAACACACACACACACAAAAAAACAAACACAACAAAATACATAATGCACACACACACACACACACACACACACACACACACACAGAAAAGGATATCCATGATTAACTTCATGGACTTTGTCAAAACTCTTAATTTTCCTTAAATTCATCCAAATGGTTCTGAATATATGTGTTTCTCCAAGCTAACATAATTTATCACGTGGAGGGCTCCTCTCCTGCTTTCATTTGTTATAGACAGTCTCTCTTTACTGTATGTGAGGATATGGATGCTGGTGTCTATGACAGGGCAATCCAAGGGCTGTGGTCAGCCTCTTGATGGGTCCTACTGTCATGACCATCGATGGTAGAATTATTGACTATCCAAAAGTCTTTAAAGGAAACACTAGACAATGATGTTCATAGGAGGTTTAAAAAGCTTTAACAAATTTCTGGGAAACTAGAAAGACAAGAGCAAGTTGTATATACACTCAGGAAACACTTGGAAAGGCCCTAAGCTCTCTTCTCTGGCTGACCTTGAGGCTCTGCACATGCAGTAAGTAAAAGCCAAGATGGAACAACACCATAAAGCAGCTAGACATGAAAGATATCTATGGAACACTCTACCCGCCAGCTGCGGATTATGCGTTCTTCTCAAGTGCACCTGGAATGTTCTTCAGTATGGCCATAAAACCAATATTGTTAAATTGAAAAGGATTAAAGTAATACAAACTCCATTCTTAACAACAATAGAATGAAATTAGAAAATAATAATGAAGGAAATTTTGGAAATTCACAAGTGTGTGGAAATAAAACAACATTCTTAATCAGTGACTCAAAGAATAAATTAAAAATTAGAAAAATTCTTAGAGACAAATAAAAATACATTGTAACATGTATTTTAATCTCTAATCAGCAATATAAGCTTTGTCACAAAGACACTGGAAAAGTTTGAGCAAACTAAAGAAAAAGAACAGAAGGGAGGCCAAGCATGTTGGCTGACACTTCTAATTCCAACATTTTGTGAAGCTGAGGCAGGTGAATTCCTTGAGCCCCAGAGTTTGAAATCAGCCTGAACAATATGGCAAAACCCAACTCTATAAAAAACAGAAAAATTAGCTGGGCATGGTGGTGTGTACCTGTGGTCTCAACTACTCAGGAGACTAAGGTGGGAGAATCACCTGGGTCCAGGAGGAATTCAAGGCTGCAGGGCTGCAGTGAGCCATGATTGCACCACTTCATTCCAGCATGGGTGATGGAGATTGGAGGTGACCCTCTTTAAAAAAAAAAAAAAAAGCTAAACAACACAGTAGAAATAGTAGAGACTATAGTGAAAATTAATACAAGAAGGATTAAAAAACAAAATGAATCCAAAAGTTAATTCTTTGAAATTACCAACAAAATTGATAAACTTCTAACTAGCCTGACCAGGAATAAAAGAGATAAGATGCAGTTTACTAACTTGGAATGAAAGAGAGGAACTTCTACTTAGCTCACAGAAATAAAAAAAAAAGTTATAAGAGAATATTATATAAAGTTTATGCCAAATAGACAAACTACATGCAATGGACAAATTCTTAGAGTCAAACTATTCAAAGTGACTTCAGAAAAAAATAGAATATCTAGGCAGACTTAAAATAAGAAAATAGATGGATTTAATAATAAAAAAATTCTTCCCACAAAGAATAATTCTAGATCAGATACTTTACTGGTAAATTCTACCAAACTTTTAGAGAATATTTAATACCCATTCTGTATTAGTCCATTCTTGCACTGCTGTAAAGAACTACCTGTGACTGGGTAATTTATACAAAAAAAATATGTTTACGTGGCTCACAGTTCTATAGACTGTACAAGCAGCATGGCTTCAGAAGCCTCCGGGAACTTGCAATCATGGCAGAAGTCAAAGTTGGTGCATTGTACACACTGGAGCAGGTAAAAGAAGGGAGAGCTGCTACACACTTTTAAACAACCAGATTTTGTGAGAACTCACAGTCACCAGAACAGCAAGGGGGATATCGGCCCCCATGAATCAATCACCACCTACCAAGTCCTTCCTCCTACATTGGAGACTACAATTTAACATGAGATTTTGGCAGGGACACAAATACAAACTATATCATTAAACCTCTGGCCCCTCTGAAATCTCATGTCCTTCTCACATTGCAAAATACCATCATCCTTTCTCAACAGTCCCCCAAATCTTTTTTTTTCTTTTTGTTTTACTGCATTTTAGGTTTTGGGGTACATGTGAAGAACATGCAAGATAGTTGCATAGGTACACATGTAGCAGTGTGATTTGCTGCCTTCCTCCCCTTCATCTATATCTGGCATTTCTCCCCGTGCTATCTCTCCCCAATTCTCCACCCTTCGCTGTCCCTCCCCTATTCCCAACAGACCCCAGTGTGTAGTGCTCCCCTCCCTGTGTCCATGTGTTCTCATTGTTCAACACCCACCTATAGGTGAGAACATGCGGTATTTCATTTTCTCTTCTTGTGTCCCCCAAGTCTTAACTGACTTCAGAATTAACTCAGAAGTCCTCAGTCCAAAGTTTCATCTGAGACAAGGCAAATCCCTTCTGCCTATAAGCCTGAAAAATCAAAATCAAGTTAGTTACTTCCAAGGTACAGTAGGGTACAGGGATTGGGTAAATACTTGGAGATACCCGCCAAAACAAAGGGGCTACAGAATGGAAGTCCAAAACCTATGAGGGCAGCCATTAAATCTTAAATCTCCAAAATAATCTCCATTGACTTCATGTCTCATATCAAGGCCACACTGATGCAAGGATTGGGCTCCCAAGGTCTTGGGTATTTCTGCCTCTGTGGCTTTGCATGGTACAGTTCCCTTGGCTGCTTTCATGGGCTAGTATTTAGTGCCCGTGGCTTTTCCAGGTACACAGTATAAGCTGTCAGTGGATCTACCATTCTGGGGTCTGGAGGAAAGTTGCCCTCTTCTCACAGCTCCCCTAGGCAGTTCCCCAGTGGAAACTCTTTGTGGGGTCTCCAACCCCACCTTTCCCTTCTACACTGCCCTGTTATAGATCCTCCATGAGGGCTCCACCCCTCTAGCGGACTTCTTCCTGGACACCCAGACATTTCCATACATCATACATCCTTTGAAATGTAGGTGGAGGCTTTCAAGCCTCAACTCTTGCCCTCCATGTAGCCACAGGTTTAACATCACATGGAATCTGCCAAAGCTTATGGCTTGCATGCTCTAAAGCAGTGGCCTAAGATATATCCAGGGACCATGTAGACCTGACTGGAGCTGGACTGGCTGGGATGCAGGGAGCAGTGTCCTGAGGTTACACAGGGCAGTGGAGGTGTCGGCCTGGTCCACATAAGTATTATTTTCTCTAAGCCTCTAGGCTGATGGAAGAAGATGCAATGAAGGTCTCTGAAAGGCATAAACTGTAGAGTCGTTAATCATATATGTAGATGAAATTTCTGCTTCTAATTATGTTATCAAGTCTTAACATTTTATGTAAAATTATGTTAACAGCTGTCATACACTGTTTCAGCACTGTCATTAATATTGGTATAAAATATGTATTTATAATAAGGTAAGAAAATCTGCTGACTTGATCTTGTAACAGTAACTTGTAGTATTAGGTACTCTTAATGAGTACCTAGTGTGAAAAGTAATATTTATTAAATAACGTAGATGAGATATATGTTACATGCTAAAATACAAATATTATAATATTGTTAATAGTTATTTTTCTTATTTTTAAAGTGTGATTATAAGAATATTATGAATGTTCTAGCAACTAAAATATTGGTGTTACACATTGATTAAGAATGGAGATACTAGAGCCAGAAACCTTGGTTTAAATTTTTTTAAAAAAACCTCCTTTAACTCTGGTAGGTATTATCAAGCATTAGCACTTTTATGGTCAGGTATAGAGTATACTTATATTGGAAATGTGAAGAGAAAGATACATTTTTATACCTTCCTCAATGCATATATCACAATGAGGAAGGGATAAAAATGTTCCTAGGTCCTACATTTCTTCTGTTTTGTATTTTATATTTCACAGTTATTAGAAAGAGAGCCTATATTTTCTGTTTGTTTCCTTTTTTGTTTTCTTGGGTTTTTTTAATATTTTGTTTTGTTTAGTTATCTTTGTGCTACACAACTGAGTTCTTATAAAGGAACACTTATAACTGAGCACATGTGGTTTTTTCAAACATTATATAATCATCTTGAATGTATCCCCTGAGGTGTGTTTTTCTCATGACTTACCATTCTCTAGAATGCTGCTTTTAATTTTAATGTAACTGCATTTTGGAAATTATTCTTTAAAGAAAATATTCTTTATAGAATTTGTTTTAAAACTTTTTTTAATTGTATGTGCCCCTGTGCTTTGTAAAGGCAAAAGTAAAAGCTTCCAGGCTTCTGAAGGCCTGATCCCAGAATCAAATCAGTAGAAATAATCCACTGTTACATGTTGATCCAAGCAAGAACAAGTCTGGCCCATCTTTAAAGAGTGGGGGTGGGAAGAGTATTTTACTTGTTAGGAAACAAAATAGGTTTTCCATCTTTGATTTACTTCAAGTAATTCGAGGGGATGGGAAAAGTCATAAAGTGTAGCTCTGAACTTTAAGAAGCATATAAGTTTAGGCAAGATTGTATGTGTGTGTGTGTTAGTGTATTATTCCATTTTCATGCTGCGGATAAAGGCATGCCTTAGACTGTGGAATTTAGAAAAGAAAGAGATTTAACAGACTTACAGTTCCACATGGCTGGGAAGGCCTCACAATCATGGCAGAAGGTAAAAGGCACATCTCACATGGCAACATACAAGAAAAGAGAGGTTGTGCAGTGTAACTCCCATTTTTAAAACCATCAGATCTTGTGAGACTTATTCATTTTGACAAGAATGGCATGGGAAAGACCTGCCCTTGTGATTCATTTACCTCCCATGAGGTTTTTCCCAGAAGATGTGGGAACAGTGGGAGTGACATTTCAAGATGAGATTTGGGTGGGGACACAGCCAAACCATATCACTTAGCTAACCATAGCTCCATTTTAAATGAATGTATAACTTTTCTGATCCTTCATCACATGAATTAAAAAAATATTTTTGAGTACTCAATCTAATATTTAAGAATTATACATGTATTTTATCAATCATTAAATTTCAGTGTTCAGATATTGCACTGAAAATGATTAATTGTGACCAGGTTCAGTGGCTCACCCGTATAATCCCAGCACTTTAGGAGGCAGAGGTGGGTGGATCACGAGGTCAGAAGATCGAGAAATCCTTGTCAACATGGTGAAACCTCATATCTACTAAAAACACAAAAATTAACTGAGCCTGGTGGCATGTGCCTGTAATCCCATCTACTCGGGAGGCTGAGGCAGGAGAATCACTTGAACCCAGGAAGCAGAGGTTGCAGTGAGCTGAGATCATGCTACTGAACTCCAGCCTGGCAACAGAGCTAGAATCCATTTAAAAAAAAAGAAAGAAAGAAAGAAAGAAAATGATTAATTGTATTATACATAGAAAAAAAGGAAAGAAAATGATTAATTGTATTAGACATTAAGTCAACATTATAAATAAGTGGATTAATTACATCAAAATTGTCAGTCTGACTTTATTTCAGGTCTGCCTGGATCTCCATGGTTTTGACCTAATAACCTGGATGATTAAGCTGTTTTAGCAGAGGAATGGCAAGTAATTTTTCCATCTCTGTTGGTGTTCACTTCTGTACACATTATTAGTGTTACCTTTAATCTCAGGTTTATTTGCAGACATATTTCTCATCTCTTTATTAATTTTTTAGCATTAGTTTGGTGTAAAATTAATACTATAAAATATAGATCCTTTAACAGGCCAAATGTAAACTAAAAGTCACTGCAATGTGTTGAAAGCAAACAGAAAGAGAGAATGCTGCTTCTGATGCTTAATTTTATGTGTCAGTGTGACTGGGTTAAGGTACCTGGATTATCCATCTTCTCCTGCCATCAAACATTAGAGTGCTTAGTTCTCAGGCTTTCAGGTTATAGGACTCATACCAGTGTCTCCCCTGGTTTTCAGGCCTCTAGGCTTGAACAAAATTGCACCAGCACTTTTTCTCATTCTCTAACTTACAGATGGTAGATGATCTTAGCATCCATAACAAATGATATCGTTTGGCCATGTCCCCACCCAGATCTTATTTTGAATTCCCACATGTTGTGGGAGGCACCAGGTTGGAGGTAGTTGAATTATGGGGACAAGTCTTTCCTGTGATATTCTTGTGATGGTGAATAAATCTCATAAGATCTGGTGATTTTAAAAAGAAGATTTTCCCTGCACAAGTGTGCTCGCTCTCTCGCTCTCTCGCTCTCTCGCTCTCTCCCTCTCTCCCTCTCTCCCTCTCTCCCTCTCCCTCTCCCTCCCCGCCCCCGCCTGCTGCCATTCATGTAAAATGTGGCTTGCTCCTCCTTGCTTTCCACCATGATTATGAGGCTTCCCCAGTCATGTGGAGATGTAAGTCCAATTAAATCTTTTTCTTTTGTACATTGCCCAGTATCTGGTATGTCTTTATGATCAGTGCGAAAATGGATTAATGCATAAAGTAAATTGTTCCCAGGAGTCGGGTATTGCTGAAAAGAGACCCAAAAATGTGGAAAAGACTTTGGAACTGTGTAATGGGCAGAGATTGGGACAGTTTTCAGGGCTCAGAAGAAGACAGGAAGATGTGTGAAACTTTGGAACTCCGTAGAGACTTACTGAATGGCTTTGACCAAAAAGCTGTTAATGATTGACCTCCATCTGAGGTTGTCTCAGATGGAGATGAGGAACTTGTTGGAAACTGGAGCAGAGTAGACTCTTGTTATGCTTTAGCAAAGAGAAGAGAGATGATTAAGGGTATGTGGCAGAAGACATTTATAAGCAGCAAAGCATTCAAGATGTGATTTGGGTGCTGTTAAAGACATTCAATTTTATTAGGAAAACAGAGCATAAAAGTTCAGAAAATGTACAGTTTGACAATTTAATAGAAAAGAAAATCCCATTTTCTGAGGATAAATTCAAGCCAGCTGCAGAAAATGGCATAAGTAACAAGGAGCTGTATGTTAATCCCCAAGATAATGGGAGAAATGTCTCCAGGGCATGTCAGAAGTCTTAGTGACAGCCCCTTCTCATCACTAGCCTGGAGGCCTAGGAAGAAAAGATGGTTTTGTGGGCTGGGCCGGGGATCTCCATACGGTATGCAGCCTAGGAACTTATGCTATGTCCCAGCTGCTCTAGCTTTGGCTGAAAGGGGCCAACATACAGCTCAGGTTGTAGATTCAGAGTGCAAGCCCCCAGCTTCAGCAGTTTCACATGGTATTGAGCCTGTGAGTGTGTAGAAGTCAAGAATTACAGTTTTGGAGCTCCACCCAGATTTCAGAAGATATGTGGAAATGCCTATATGTCAAGGAAGAGGTTTGTTTGGTGTGGTGTGGGAGCTCTCATGGAGAACCTCTGCTAGGGCAGTGCAGAAAGGAAAAATGGGGTTAGAGTCCCCACACAGAGTCCCTACTGGGGACAGTATGCTGAATGAGCAAAAACTAGAACCATTCCCTTTTAAATCTGGCATTAGACAAGGATTCCCTCTCTCACCACTCCTACTCAATATGGTGTTGGAAGTTCTAGCCAGAGCCATTGGGCAAGAAAAAGAAATAAAGGATATTTAATTAGGAAAAGAGAAAGCCAAATTATCTCTTTTTGCAGACCACATGATTGTGTATTTAGAAGACCCTATCATCTCAGCCCAAAGTCTCCTTAAGCTGATAAGCAACTTCAGCAAAATCTCAGGATACCAAATAAATATGCAAAATCACAAGCATTCCAATACACCAATAATAGAGAACCAAATCAAGAGCAAACTCCCATTCATAATAGTTACAAAGAGAATAAAATATCTAGGAATACAACTTACAAAGTATGTGAAGGACCTCTTCGAGGAGAATTACAAACCACTGCTCAAGGAAATAAGAGTGATAATTATATGGTTTAGGTCAGGCATCCATACTGCCTTCAATTAACTGTAAGCGTAATGTAAGAGTTTTATATACATAATGTAAGAGCTAACACTATAAAGCATCTAAAAGATAATGCTGCTAAAAATTGTTATGGCCTTAGGGTTGGCAACAATTTCTTAAATATAACAAATGCAAACCTATGAAAGAAAAAAATACAAAATTTGACATCATCAAAGTAAAAGTGCATTTGCTCTTCAAAAGACACTAATAATAGATTTAAAAGGCAAATGACAGAAAAAGAGAACATATTTGCAAAATATATCCAACAAATGACGTGTTTGGGGAATATATGAAAACACAGGGAAGGGAGTACCACACACTGAGGTCTTTTGGGGGAAATAGGGGAGGGACAGCAGGTGGGGGAGCGGGGGAGTGATGGCATGGGGAGAAATGCCAAATATGAGTGAAGGGGCAGAAGGCAGCAAAACACACTGCCACATGTGTACCTATGCAACTATCTTGCATGTTCTGCACATGTACCCCAAAACCTAAAATGCAATAAAAATTTAAAAAAAAAAACACAATTCAACAAAAATGAGGCAAACAATTATAAAATGGCAAAAAGTTTTAAAAAATTATTACAGATTTACAAACAAAATAAGAATGTGAAATGTTGCTTTGTATCATTAGCTAATGGGAAATTAAAATTAATACTTCAATGAAAAACACTACGTACACACCAGAATGGCCAAAATTTAAAAAAAAAACTGACAATATCAAGATTTTGTGTAAATGTTAGGGATCTGAAATGCTCATACATTGCTGGTAAGAATGTAAAATGGTACAGACACATTAGAAAAATAGTTTGGCAATTCCTTTAAAAGTTAAACATTACTCAACAATGAAAATATAATATTGATACACAGCAATTCAGACAAATCTCTAATGCTTTATACTGAGTTGGCAGAAGCCAGTCTCCAAATCTTTGTAGTATACAATTCCATCTAAATGTCATTCTCAAAAAGATGAAAGTATGGTGGCTGTGAACAAATCAGTCATTGTTAAAGATTACACTTCAGGGAAGGAAAACACAAAGTAGTTATTTGATCATAAAACCATTCTGTATCCTGATTATGATATTGACTACACAAACCTATATGTAACTGAAAATTAATAGACTTGTTCCCTGCCCCCAAATTCTTAATAAAACATTTAGACATACACATATGGCCTAACCATTCCATTCCTAGATATTTACTCAAGATAAATCAAAGCATAGATTCATTCAGAGATGTATACAAGAAACTTCAAAGCAGCTTTATTTGTGACAGGAGGTAACTTAAGTGTTCATCCACATGTGAATGGATAAATGAATTGTAGCATATGCATACAATAGAATAACACCTAGGCAATAGAAATAAATTAACTGTTGATAGATGAAACAACATGGACTTTTCAGAATCATCATGCTGAATGAAAGAAACCAGACACATCTAACAAAAGAATGCATACTGTAAGGCCAGGCAGTGTGGCTCATGCTTGTAATCCCAGCGGTTTGGGAGACTGAGGCCACTGTATTACCTGAGGGCAGAAGTTCCAGACCAGCCTGGCCAACATGGTGAAATCCTGTCCCTACTAAAAATACAAAAATTAGCTGGGCATGGTCGTGAGTGCCTGTAATTCCAGATACTTGGATGGCTGACATAAAAGAATTGCTTGAACTTAGGAGGGAGAAGTTGCAGTGAGCCAAGATAGCACCATTGCACTCCAGCCTGGGCAAAAGAGAGAAACTCCATCTCAAAAAAAAAAAAAACGAATACATAATGTATAAATGGTTCCATTTCTATTATGCTGACAGCAGGTATCATTAGTTGCATAAGGTGAGAGATATGAATGGGAAGAGAAAGGAGACATTGTTACAGGGAAACTTCTGGCAATTATGGATAGGCTTACTATCTTAATCATGGTGATACTATCTTGATCAACACATATGTGATTTAAAATTCCACATTTTAAATATATGAAAATAATTGTATGGCATTTTTTCTCTATCCTACAGAAAGCTCATGATTTTCTGTAGGATGGAAAATTAACTTTTCACCATGGGATTAGTTTAGATTACTATTTCCTCCATAAAACTGTAAAAGTGAAAAATGTATGGAATTTTTTTAGTATATATAAAAATAAAGAATTAGTGGTTTGGTAACCACTATTTCTGTTGGCTCTAATAATTACAATGCTGCAATTGACTTATTATTTTTTAAATGTATTTATTTTACTTTAGGTGCATACCTTATCTGGCATTTCTCCCCATATTATCCCTCCCTTCCCCACCCTCCCCTCCATCCCCACACCCCTGCTATTTCTCCCTTTCCCCCAACAACTGCCCCTAGTGTGTGATGCTCCTCTCCCCAAGTCCATGTGTTCTCATTGCTCAACACCTATCAATGAATGAGAACATACGGTGTTTGGCTCTCTGTTCTTGTGTCAGTTTGCTGAAAATGATGGTTTCCAGATTCATCCAAATCCCCACAAAGGACATAAATCATTGTTTTTTTATGGCTGCATAGTATTCCATGGTGTATATGTACCACATTTTCTTTGTCCAGTCTATCTTTGATGGGGATTTGGGTTGGTTCCAGGTTTTTGTTATTGTACACAGGGCTGCAGTGGACATATGTGTGCATGTGTCTTTATAGTAGAATGATTTATAGTTCTTTGGGTATATATCCAGTACTAGGATTGCTGAGTCAAATGGAATTTGTATTTCTAGATCCTTGAGAAATTGCCACACTGTCTTTCACAATGGCTGAACTAATTTACACTCCCACCAACTGTGTAAAAGTGCTCCTATTTCTCCACATTCTCTCCAACATCTGTTGTCTCCAGATTTTTTAATGGTCGCCATTCCAATTGGCATGAGATGATATCTCAGTGTGGTTTTGATTTGCATTTCTGTAATGAGCAGTGATGATGAGCATTTTTTTCATACCTTTGTTGGCCTCATATATGTCTTTTTTGAAAAGTGTCTGTTCATACCCTTTGCCCACTTTTGAATGGGGTTATTTGTTTTTTTCTTGTATATCTGTTTTAGTTCTTTGCAGATTCTGGATATTATCCCTTTGTCAGATGGGTAGATTGCAAAAATTTTTTCCCATTCTGTTGGTTGCTAATTCACTCTAATCATGGTTTCTTTTGCTACACAGAAGCTCTGGAGTTTAATTAGATTCCATTTGTCTATTTTGGCTTTTATTGCCATTGCTTTTGGTGTTTTAGTCATGAAGTCCTTGCCTGTGCCTATGTCCTGGATGGTTTTGCCTACATTTTCTTCTAGTGTTTTTATGGTGTTAGGTTTTATGTTTAAATCTTTGATCCATCTGATTAATTTTAGTGTAAGGTGACAGTTAGGGGTCTAGTATCTGATTTCTGCACATTGCTAGCCAGTTTTCCCAACCCCATGTATTAAACATGAAGTCTTTTCCCCATTGTTTTTGCCAGGTTTGTCAAAGATCAGATAGTTGTAGATGTGTGGTGTTTCTTCTGGGGTCTCTGTTCTGTTCCATTGGTCTATGTCTCTGTTTTGGTACCAGTACCATGCTGTTTTGATTACTGTAGTCTTGTAATATAGTTTGAATTCCAGCAGTGTGATACCTCTGGCTTTGTTCTTTTTGGTTATGATTGTCTTGGCTGTGTGGAGTCTTTTGGTATTCCATATGAAGTTTAAAGTGGTTTTTTCCAGTTCTGTGAAGAAGGTCATTGGTAGCTTGATGGGGATAGCATTGAATCTATGGATTACTTTTGAAAGTATGGCCATTTTCACGATATTGATTCTTCCTCAGCATGAGCATGAAATGTTTCTCCATCTGATTGTGTCCTCTCTTATTTCATTGAGCAGTGGTTTGAAGTTCTCCTTGAAGAGGTCCTTTACATCTTTTGTTTGTTGTATTCCTGGGTATTTTATTCTCTGTGCAGCAGTTGTGAATGGGAGTTTGCTCTTGCTTTGGCTCTCTGTTTGTCTGTTATTGGTATATAGGAATGCTTGTGATTTCTGCACATTGATTTTTGTAGCCTGAGACTTTGCTGAAGTTGCTTATCAGTTTGAGACGATTTGGGGCTGAGATGATGGGGTCTTCTAGATATACAATCATGTCATCTGCAAATAGAGACAGTTTGACTTCCTCCTTCCCAAATTGAATACTCTTTATTACTTTTTCTTGCCTAATTGCTCTGGCTAAAACTTCCAGTACTATGTTGAATAGGAGTGGTGAGAGAGGGCATTCTTGTCTAGTGCCTGATTTCAAAGGGAATGCTTCCAGCTTTTTCCCATTCAGTATGATATTGGCTGTAGGTTTTCATATATAGCTTTTGTCATTTTATGATATGTTCCATCAATGCCTAGTTTATTGAGAATTTTTAGTATGTAGGGCTGTTGAATTTTATTGAAGGCCTCTCTGCATCAACTCTATTATTTATAATTGTGATAATAAATCTAGGCATCAATTTTACATCTAAATTTAGACAAAGTTGTTTCTAAAGAACAGCTTTAGATGACTGTAAAAAGTGTATATAATGAAAGAACAAACATTAAGTGTTCTTAGTTATTACTAGAAAAGCATTACACTTTTCAGAAATGCAGGGAAATGAATTTCAATTGCCTTTACTCTTTGTGCAGGGAGATTTATTTTTAAATCGCTAGTTATTCTATTGTTGAGTTAATATTCTATAATCATGTCTAAAAATGAACCTTCCAGAAAGAGAAGGCCAGTGGAGCCAAAGTGTCTAATTCACGGCACACAGGCTATGTAGCATAATAGGAAAGAGTTTACACTGTGGATTAGATACCTTGACTACTGACCCAGTCATTTACTAGCTGTGAGAGTTCAGAATATTTTACTTAACTTCTGTGAGTGCTGGTTTCTTCATAGATCAAATAATCAGTATATTTTCTGCAAGGTTGTTTTGACACTTAGATGAGACAGATCATTTACAAATAAAGAGATTATAACATTTTCACCATAGTAACTAGTTAACTGCTAGTAAGTATTACTCTCTGGGAAATGAAAGTGCATCCCAGATCAGTGGCTATTATTCAGTTATCTTCAGCATTTCTGGTTCATTCTTCCAGGACCCCTGCTCCTTTCTACACTGATAAAAGTTAGGGTAAAACCAAACCAAAGCAAATAATAAATAATATTGCATTTTTAAAACTCTTTTTAAAAATATATAAAAAGAGATAGTAAATAAAATCACCATTTGGCATCACTTAGTTTCAAGAATTATGAAGATTTGGCCAAACTTATTATAACTTATATGTCTATCAATTTTTCTCACATTATTTTGAATATATATACATATAATTTTAATTTTAATCTACAAATATTTGAATTTGTACCTATAAAATAACTCTTTTTAGAACATTCCTACAATATCATAGCACAACTAAAAAATCTATTATTATTTAATATCAAATATGAGTCAGTGTTTGTTTTCACTTTCTCACAAATATTATTTTTGTTTTTTAGGATTTCTTTTCTGTTTTTTGTTCTTGACTTTCTCGGAAAGGCAGAGGTGCAAGAGAACCAGAATTCATTTAAGTTCACACATTGGGACTGAGATTTCTGCTAAGTCTCTTTTGATCTACAGTGCTCTTCTTTCCATTTCTTTTTAAATTGTTTTCTTGTGATTCATTTATTGAGAAGTCAAGTTTATATTATGGAGTTTCTTATCGTCTTGATTGTACTTTCCTTGGTTTAATTTTACATGCTACTCTGCCTCGTGTATTTTCTATATATTTTGACGCTTAATCAAATAACCTTTTTTTTCTTTGTTTGGTTTTCTCAAACCTATTTCATAGATGGTACAATAGTCTGCTTGGGCTACCATTACAAAACACCCTGGACTAAATAGCTTAAGCAATAGGAATGTGTTTCTCACAGTTCTGGATGCTGAGATCTGAGATCAAGGTGCTTTCATGGTTGGTTTTTGGCTTTTGTAGCTGCTTTCTTGTGTATACGGCCTTTCCTCTGTGTGCCCTTGGATAGAAGGGGAGGAAAGAGAGAGAAGAAAAGAGAGAGAGAAAGAGAGACACCAGTCCCATTATATTCAAAGCCCACCAATATAAATTCATATAGTCTGATTACCTTCTTAGAAGGGTCTGTTTGCTATAATACTCACATTGGGAGTAATGGCTTCAACATAAAATTGTTGAGGGTGAGGGGCACAACTCAGGCAATAGCAGATGATGTTGAATTAATTCTTCTATTGAGAGGTATATTGCTGGCTTTATCTCTTTTTTGTGATACTAGCAGCATTTAGTGCTCAATGCCATAATCCATTCATTTATGCAGGGTTGTAAAATGATGGCACTCTGATATTATTAATCTTCTTAACTTTTTTGTTGAAATCATTTCTTAATGAGGCTTCTTGTCAATTGTTTACCCCATGTTAAGGTCATATGGAAAAAGCATGATATGTTTTCTTATTTTCTAATTTTCAAAATATTTCTCTAGCATCCTGTGAAAGTGATCAATATATTATTTTACAACACTATCACCAACTTAGGAATTTAAACATATTTGATCTGTTTCAAATTATTACTGATAGTATCTTTATTGATGCTCACATTGCCTTATCTTTAGCTCAACAAAACCACTTTTGGCCCTTGAAAACTTTTACATCAGTTTAGTAGTCTGGAAATTATGTCTTGCCACTAGGTATGAGCAGGTGTTTCCGAGCTATTTGTTGATGTTCTGCCCTGGACCTGAAATCAACTATCTCTCTCAGAAATCTTAACTGCTTTTATTGGTAAATGATATTTCAAAGCCATTGTCTGAACATTAGAAATGTTCATTGCTTCTACGTTGGCCATTATTTTCAGTTATTTGTTTCAGCATTCAGAGCTATGTTGCATGAATTTTGTTTCTTAAGATAAAACACAACCTGAGTTTAAACTTTCACTGCCAATTCAAAATCAAAACTTTAGTTCTTCTATTTTATCTCTTTAATTTTTTATTTCTATCTCTTTATCAACACCTGTCAAGAATCCAGCCTTCAATACTGAAAAAAGTAGAATTGGAATGCCACATAATTTATGTAGTTATTTATCATAAAACAGTCCTATAACTATCTTAGAATCACAACACTGCCACTAATATGATTGCTGTAAATAGCTTAACTTTTTGTTTTTCATAATTTCTGTGGCACTTCAGCTCTATTATATGGTGGAGGTCATGTCAGTACTACCTTTAAAATTCATCTGGGGTAGTTCTTTTTGTTCATGGTTATGCCGACAACTGAATGCACATTTAGATTGAATTATTCTATTTTATTTTTAGAAAAGTTTTTGAATTTAATGAGTTTTATAATATATAACATTTACGTAGCTCTGAAATTTAAAAATTGAGATATAGTTAATGAAATTTAGCTTCAATGCCTGTCCCCTTCACTTATTCCCTCACCTTCTCATAAGTAACCATTTTTGTGTTATAGTCCATCTTTTACGTTTTAATGTGTGAATGTATTCCTTTGTAAATACGCATGTGTATTATTCTTAAAAGTTGGTATACTATCGCCCTTCTTTCCAAATTACTTAATATATCTGAAAATAACTACATAGTAATAGGCAAAGATATCATTCATCATTACATTTGAATTATCATGTGCTTTAATATGTATCACCATTTATTTAGCCAGACCACTGTTGATGTATATTTAGGTGGGCATTTATCTTCCATTACTATAATGGGAAAATGTCCAGATGTGAGGATTTATGGGTCAAAAAGTAAACATTAATATCACTTTGATATCTTCTGCCATACTCTCTTTAATAAATTTTACAACACTCTTATTAACGCCACCTGTGTCCAAAGTGTCTATTTTCCTGCAGGGTCGCCAACAGAGTACAGTGTCCAACTGGGACAATTCCGAATCTAAGTGACAAATTAAATCTTAATGTAGTATTAATTTGTAGTTTTCTTCTTATCTATAGAGATAAGCATCTTTGTTTTTGATCAAGAGTTATTTGCCTTTCTGTTTCTGTGAAAGGTTTTTTCCTCTAGCCCCAAACATTTGTTTTTTGGTTTTGTTTGGTTTTGAGATGGAGTCTGGCTCTGTCACCCAGGCTGGAGTGCAGTGGCACAATCTCAGCGCAGTGCAATCTCCGCCTCCTGGGTTCAAGTGATTCTCCTGTCTCAGCCTCCTGAGTAGCTGGGACTACAGGCACACACCATCACGCCCAGCTAATTTTGGTATTTTTTGGTACAGACGGAGTTTTACCATGTTGATGAGGCTGGTCTTGAAGTCCTGACCTCAGGTGATCCGCTTGCCTTGGTCTCCCAAAATACTAGGATTACAGATGTGACTAACCATGCCCGGCCAGCCCCAAATGTTTTAGATCCCTCACTGGCCCTATTTTTAGCTAATTTATAAATCTGCATATACTAGGGATATGAACATTTTGTCTCGACGTAAATTTCCAATACTTTCCCAGTTTGTCACTCGTGGTTTTGTTTATTGTGTCTCACCATGCAAGAGTGCAGTGTAGTTACACTTATCTCTCTTTTACTTCATGACTTCTTGACTTTGAGGCAGTTAGGAAAGGTTTTCCCACTCTCACATTAGAGTAAAATTTATCCACGTTTTCATCTATGACTAATTCTTACCTTGTTTTTTATTTGTTATGAATATCTTCTTTATTTGGGGTTTACTCATGTATCTTCTAAGAAGAATGTATGAAACTTTATTATTTTCTGTATGACTCTCCTGTTAGGAGAGAGAACTCTTTTAATCGTATATTACATTTCATCTGTAGCTTTGACTATTTGTGGATTTTTCAGTCTGTTAATGGTATAAAATATGTTTCTGGTTTTCTTCTCCTCATTTAATGCCCAGTAAAATTCCCCTTCTTGTTCAGAGTTGAGGCAAAGAAGTAGTAGCAATAAGCCCATTTTTGGATGTGTTTTAACATCTGGCAGCTTGGATTTTTAATAAAATCTCTGTTTTAGGTTCTCTCTTTAACTTAGATAAGTCATTTAATTTCTCAAGTTTCCCAAGTCATCATCTGTGACATGTAAATGGTTTCCAGAGTTTTTGATTATTAGTTATATAAAGGATTCAGTACATAGTAGGTTTTCATAATTGGAAGCTCTTATTTTACTCTTATGGTTATTAATTTTACAAATGTATATACTATACAGTTTTCTGATTTGACTTCTTTCTTCCCTTTGAGAAAAGAATGTTGTAGTACCCAAAGGAAGATGATACAATTAGAAGAAATGTCTTCATGAAGAAATGTATTTTGATTATTAAAATACATTAAGAAATACTATCTTGCCTGGGCATGTTGGATCACATCTGTAATTCTAGCACTTTGGGAGGCTGAGGTGGGCGTATCACTAGAGGTCTGGAGTTCAAGAGCAGCCTGGCCAAAATAACAAATCTTGTCTCTATTAAAAATAAGAAAATTAGCCAGGCATGGTGGCACATGGCTATAATCCCAGTTACTCGGGAGGCTGAGGCAGGAGAATCACTTGAATGGGGCAGGCATAGGTTGCAGCGAGCTGAGGTCCTGCCACTGTACTCCACCCTGGGTGACACAGCGATGCTCCATCTCAAAAATAAATAAATAAATACCCTGTCTAGACATTTAGAGTATCATTAGAACCCATATTTCATTCACTATGGTTAATATAATTAGCTTGATATTAATCTTAAGAGATAAAATACGGAACAAAATATGTTCATATTAATTTCTAAGCATCTCACTATTTGGTACAAATCGCTAATAATTTATTACGATATATGTTGAAAGGCCATACAGCTATAATTAAGATTTATGCACCCTTAAAATAAATTTTCATAAGCTACAATTTATTATCCCTCCACTTAATATCTATTTTCATGTGATGAAGTTTCAAATTACTTAAAATGCTCTTTTAATAAAAATTTTCAAAAATTTTCCATTTTCTTACTCGTATGCTAATTGCTAATAACTATATGCTACATTTGTGTCTGCTTTCCCTGGACTGCATAATTTTGAAACTTAATTTACTAATGAAATTGTAACTTTGTTCCTCAGTTAATGAAGGGAATTAGATAAAGCAGATACACATATTACTTACTGTTCTCAATTATGTGCTGAAATCTCAATGTCTTCCAGGGACTCCTGAGGATTACCCAAGATTTTTCCATATGCATCCTAGGACAGCAGAACTTAGTCTCCTGGAGCCAGTAAACAGAGACTTTCACCAGAAATTTGATTTGGTTATTAAGGTAAATTAAGCTAATAACTTATTTCCTTGTGTTTATGAACTACTAATCAGATAAATCTGTAGAGGCTGCTGTAGGCAGTTTTACATTATAAAAATTAAAATTAATGTGGACAGCAGTCAACTAAATTTTTGTTAAAAAAAAGAACAAGTGAAGTCCAATTTTAATATGTGGCAATGCTTTTCCCTAAAATAACTGTTTATAGTACTATGGGTTAAATACTAAATATTCTTATATGTAACAAATGCCTTGGTCAGATATGTGCAGTTCTACCCAATTCATTATGTCTTCTGACACGTATTTTTCTACTAAAAAAAATTAGCATTTTACCACAAAAACATGACCAGTTAATATGTCTAAAATGTGCTTGTTATTTTGATGTTGTTTTATTTTTTATTTTTATTAATTTTTTAACGTATTTTTAATGCTGATTTTTTCAACATAAAAATAAAAGATCTTGCCTATCCAAAGATGCTTTCAATATACATCTCATTATTTTCTGTGCATTGAAAGATGATCTTAGACCTGAAATAATTTTGAAGCTAAGTTAATCTTTTTGGCATTTCATTTTTAGTTTAATAATATCTATGTATTTTGATAAAATAATTACATAGATACTGCAGAAATGCAGGTGATCCTCTAATTAATTTCAATGGACTTCAATGGGAAGTTGAGATTTAATCTAAGCAATGAAAGAAAAACAGGAATTTGCCAGGCAGAGATGAGGGGAAAAGGCATTGTAAGTAAAAGAAAAAACAAAAGCAAAATTCAGCATAAGTTTTGTGTATAATGCATAACTTTCTCATATTTAAATGCAAAAGAAGGTACTAGAAACACATCACAATGGTATTTTACTTACCTTTTGAAAAATGTAAACATGTTAATGGAAATTGAAGTAAGGTAAGGAAGCTTACTGAGAATGAACATTGCTTAAGCTGCTTTATGTACATTTACATTGAATTGTCACCACAATTTTAGTGGTATTCTTATTTGTATAAGATATGGAAACTAAAGTTCAGATAAGGTAAGTGGTTACCTTAGAGTTCCATTACTAATAAGGGGCAGAGCTGAGATTTGAATATTAGTTCTATGAACGCTAAAGCCGTGCTCTTTTCACTTCACAAATATGCAGATGCTGAAATTGGTTGCCTGTTTTAACTATATGTAAATCCAACTGCAAACAATATTATGTATACATGCCTTTAATTTTAGCTCAAATTAAAAGAGATGTCCTTAGTACAGAATGTGTACTTATTCAGTTATCCTTGTCCTTGAAAAAACTTATAGACTAGAAAGGGCAACAGTCATATAAACAAATACATCAGACATGGTACGTGAAATGCTAAGAGGAAGACGGGTAAAAGTGCTAATGACACACAGATAGGGACATTTAAATTAATCTGGGGACTCAGGGAAGGTTTTCTGGAGATCATCCCGAGCTAAATGTTGCTGGATTGAAAGAGTATGGCCAATGACTAAAAGTGGGAAATATGTTTGAACATAAGGAGGTGCAGAAGTAAAAGCCTGGAGGCATAACGCACAGGCTGCAAACAGTTAACAGGGAAATGAAGTACAAAGCCAGACCACGGAGAGAGCCTGATGAATGACTGCAGTTTACTTGGATTTCATTCAGTAAGGGTTTGGGAGTTATTCAACAAGAGGAAAAACCACCACTTTAACCAATTATATTCAATGGTCATGGATAAGATTCATCTTCTTACATTGACTGTTTTATGTTAATTATTATGGGAGTATATAAAATTCCAAAATGTGTGTTGATTTTCTATTGTGCATCTACCTGGAGTCTGTGGTGCTGCTTTCTATGGAAATTAAGAGATTTGACAAAACACTTCTTCCAGACTGCCACATATGAAACAAAAAGTCAGTTATTTTCCTTTATTATCAAATTCGGCTGTCCTGGTGTACCTGGGTACAGTGTAACGCAGTCCATCAATTATAGGAAAAAATCAATTAGAACAGGCCACTGATATTTTTGTTTTAATAACACTTTTTTTAATTATTGGAAGTTTTAACTGACATTAGATTCAAATTACTATGTTTTGTATGCAGTCAAGGGCATAATAAGTAAAGGTATCAATCTGTAATAATGTGTCACCTGTTTGAATGATAAGTGAATATTGTGGTATTGTACAGGGAACCACTGAAATGCTGCAATCTGGCAGTTCTCTTATATAGTAAGTCTTTCAACTTCTCTCTCACTTTTATTTTACTTTAATAATACTTCATTTTTTCATTGTCCCTAAAAGTTTTTGTTGGACAGATCCCAATTTATGTTTTGGAAGCTCACAAAAAATAAAATGAAGTATCTTACATTTTGAAGACAAATTCTGCTTTAAAAAGCTATGTGTGTATTTAGCAGTTGGTGAGTGCCATGAATTAGAGATTTATCATGTTCATTTTTTTCCCTCTATTTCTCCCAGTGATTTATTCAGCATGCCAACAGATAAAAATGTTAAGTTGAAACTTGGAAGACAAAGTGGAATAGTTCACAAACTTTAGAATATGAAATGATTAAAACATATACCATGGAAAAAGATTTTTACATTCCAAAACACTACCCTAAATTTTAGGTAATTGTAATCCTTTAAGCATACTTTAAAATGTGATATACACTGTGAACAAGAGTCATAGATTTGGTTTACCGTCCCGGGTAAACCAAAACATAAACAACAGTTCATGTCTGTTGTTTTTGTGTAATTATTCATAATACCTCTCTTACTCTTTTAAATGTTCTAGTTTGGATAAGTTATTTGTTCACTACACTCATAAAGCAAAAGCCATCTATGATGTAGAAATATGAGAGCACATTTCAGATGTTGGTAAGTGTGAATTAATTCATGTGTGGACCATGTATTACAAAGTCCATAAAATTCACTTTCATTATTATAAGTGAAGTATTTTTTAAAGTGTTATTAGTAGATATATTATAGTTCAGGCATCTAACACAAAGCTACTAGTCATTAATTATTAAGACCAATTAAATGGCTAAATCATGAATAATTCACTATCTCTCAGTTCTTCAAAGAACAATTGAAATTTTTCATCTAAATCCCCTTAATTAACAATGAAGAGCAAAGATCATAATGAAATTAGAAACATCATTATTTCATGTTTCCTCTGATTTTCATGTTGTTACTCACTGACCTACTTATTCTGTCTAGCATGCTGCCTTTCAAATTCTTTTCCTTTCTACTCATGAGCTCATTAACCTGAGCTCTCACCAGTTACCTTGCACACCCTCCATTCCAAAAGCACTAAACTGCTTCCAGTCCTCTAAACTGACCATGCTCTTTCTGATATCAAGGCATTTAGGGATACTGTCCCTCTTCCTGAATCATTCTTCCCTCATCTTGTCAACAGTCTAATTCAAACTGTTGCTTCAGGGTATTTTTCCTTTTCCTTTAAATCATACTTTAAGTTCTGTGGTACATGTGGAGAACATGCAGGTTTGTTACATAGGTTTGCACATGCCATGGTGGTTTGCTGCACCCATCAACCTTTCATCCACATTAGATATTTCTCCTAATGTCTTAATGCTATAACCCTGCAACAGGTCCCAGTGTGTGATGTTCCCCCCCCCGTGTCCATGTGTTCTCATTGTTTAACTCCCACTTATTAATGAGAACATGTGGTTTTTGGTTTTCTGTTCTTGTGATAGTTCTCTGAGAATGATGCTTTCCAGCTTCATCAATGTCCCTGCAAAGGACAGGAATTATCCATTTTTATGGCTGCATAGTATTCCATGGTATATATGTGCCACATTTTCTTTATTAATCTATAAATGCTGGACATTTGGTTTGGTTCCATGTCTTTGCCATTGTGAACAGTGCTGCACTAAACATACATGTGCATGTGTCTTTTTTGTAGAATAATTTATAATCTTTTGAGTATATACGTAGTAATAGGATTGCTGGGTCAAATGGTATTTCTGGTTCTAGATCCTTGAGGAATTGCTTTACTGTCCTCTACAATGGGTTGAACCGATTTACACTTCCACCAACAGTATAAAGCATTCATATTTCTCCACATCCTCTCCAGCATCTGTTGTTTCCTGACTTTTTAATGATCATCACTCTAACTGGTGTGAGATGGTATCTCACTGTGGTTTTGCTTTTCATTTTTCTAATGATCAGTGATTATAAGCATTTTTTTCATATGTTTATTGGCTGCATAAATGTTTTCCTTTGAGAAGTGTTTGTTCATATCCTTCCCCCACTTTTTGATGGTTTTTCTTGTAAAGTTAAGTTCTTTGTAGATTCTGCATGTTAGCTCCTTGTCAGATGGATAGACTGCAGAATTTTTTTCCCATTCTGTAGGTTGCCTGTTCACTCTGATGACAGTTTCTTTTGCTGTGCAGAAGCTCGTTAGCTGAATTAGATCCCATTTGTTAATTTTGGCTTTTGGTGTTTTAGTCATAAAGTCTTTGCCCACAGCTCTGTCCTGAATGGTATTGCCTAGGTTTTTCTTCTAGGGTTTTTATGGTTTTAGGTCATGTATTTAAGTCTTTAATCCATCTTGAGTTAATTTTTGTATAAAGTGTAAGGAAGGGGTCCAGTTTTAGTTTTCTGCATATAGCTAGCCAGTTTTCCCAGCATCATTTATTAAATAGAGAATCCTTTCCCCATTGCTTTTTTGGTCAGGTTTGTCAAAGATCAGTTGGTTCTAGATGAGTGGTGTTATTTCTTAGGCCTCTGTTCTGTTCCGTTGGTCTATATATCTGCTTTGGTACCAGTGCCATGCTCTTTTTGTTACTGTAGCCTTGTAGTATAGTTTGAAGTCAGGTAGCATGATGCTTCCAGCTTTATTCTTTTTGCTTAGGATTGTCTTGGCTATATAGGTTCTTTTTTGGTTCCATATAAAATTAAAAATAGTTTTTTTCTAATTCTGTGAAGAAAATCAAAGGTAGTTTGGTGGGATAGCATTGAATCTATAAATTACTTTGGGCAGTATGGCCATTTTTAGGATACTGATTCTACCTATCCATGAGTACAGAATGTTTTTCCATTTGTTAGTGTCCTCTCTCATTTCTTTGAGTGGTGATTTGTAGTTCTCCTTGAAGAGATCCTTCACATCCCTTGTAAGTTTTATTCCTAGATATTTTATTCTCTTTGTAGCAGTTGTGAATGGGAGTTCAGTCATGATTTGGCTCTCTATTATTGGTATATAGGAATGCTTGTAATTTTTGCCATTGATTTTGTGTCCTGAGACTTTGCTGAAGTTGCTTATCACCTTAAGGAGATTTTAATTAAGAAGACATTTGCCCTAGAAAGGCATAGCTACTGGTAAGAAGCTGCTTTTTGCAGCCTGTTGGCGCCTGTAGTGGCTCCAGTTACTCTATTGAATACACCTGTTTATTTTCTCCAACTTCTACAGGAGGACAGCTTGAGATACATTTGTTTATACTGCAACCTGTGCCCCTACACCTACCTGTATACAACATATGGAAGCTACTCGATAAGCATTTGTTGTAATAATTTTCTCCGTGGTACAATAACTCTTTTCAAACTGCTGAATTTATGTACCTACATCTTCACTCTGTCTAAATACGTACATTTGAATGTGTATGTATTTGATCTTGCATCTCTGTCCAGCAAAAAGATGCAAATTTGGCAAATAAATGTCCACATAAATTCAGTCCCTAGACAAAAGAGCAGACCTTTGTTATGGTACAAGTAAAGCTGTTTATGACTGCATCACAAAATGTGTTTCTTCTAAAGAAAAGTTACATATTTACCATAGAGAATGGGACAGGGAATTAAAACTAGTGAGCGTGACTCTAATGCTGACGTGTCTGATGCTCTGGCACGGTGCCGTCCTTTAGTAATTTCAGAGTTACAGGAAAACTGCATTTGAGAAATGATTGAGGGCTAAGAGGACAGCTACTGCAACCCCTGTCCCTACATGAGTCACTAATGCCACAGTTCTAGAAAATGTTTAGTCACTATTTGAATAGTTATAGAAATTATATTTCACTTCATAGAAATTTAACAGAAAACCCTGATTCAGTGATTTTAAAGCATATGGGATTTGCTAATTTTTGATTTGTCTAATACCTTGATAAGTGCTTCTTAGGTGCCTGACATTTTGCTTGGCAGCAAGGAGGCAGAACACTGAGGTCTATTGGGGGAAATAGGGCAGGGACAGTGCGGGGGGGGGGGAGTGGGAGGGATGGCATGGGGAGAAATGCCAAATATGGGTGAGGGGGCAGAAGGCAGCAAAACACACTGCCACGTGTGTACCTATGCAACTATCTTGCATGTTCTGCACATGTACCCCAAAACCTAAAATGCAATAAAAATTAAAAAAAAAACAAAAAAAAACAAAAAAAAAGCTCTGCCTCAAGGAAATCACAAATAGGGCCATTATGCATTTAGACGTATTTTCCTTTGGGTGTCTGCAGTCATCTTTTCAATTATGGGTTGAATAACTATTCCTACTTTTATTTACTTGTGACAAATTAAAAATATAGCAAACTATACACATCCTTTAAGAATTCCAAGCCTTCTACTTTTGATACTCTTTTTTCAGTTACTCATATTTCAGTTGGCCGCCCACCCTCTCTAGGCCCTTCTGCTTCCTCACTGTTCTCTGCTCTCATACGTTCCCACCCAGTCACTCATAGAATTCCTTCTCGATACCTTTGAAATTCTCCTGAATATGCCAACTCTGCTCATCCTCTGCAATTCTTTAGTTCATATTCTCTTGGCCCATCATCTTATACAAGCAGTGTCTAAAACCACAGGTTCATTTCCATGCATCTTATCCATCTTTTCACACTGCCAACAGCGTATCACTAGAACGACAACAAAAAATAGATCATGCTGCTGCATATTGCCTTCAAGCTGATTTACAATTTGCCCCCTACCTGAATTTCCCACAAAGACTTTGTCAAGTTGAAAGATCACAGGCGTCTAAGTCAAGCAGAGTTGCAAGTCACAGATCATCAGTCATCGCTTCTCAAAATGAAAAGGGTGGAACCTATCGTGAAAATGAAAACGCTAATAAAATTCGTTAAATCTGTTATGGAGATGTGAAATATAAGTCAGTATTCTTTCTACTCTAAGGTGTATATCATCAGTTTACAAAAAAGGAGAGAGAGAGGGAAAAAAAAGAGAGGAAAAGGATTAAGCCCTCCCTTAATTAAGTGAGATTGAACAGGGGCTGTCAGTGATGCAGTTAGGACAAGAGAAGAAACATCAGGGCTGCTATTGCCAAACTGCAAGAAGGAAGACAAATGCTGCAAATGACACATCTTCTATGTCTGGAAATATTCTAGCTCTATATTCCTATTCTTATGGTAAGAATGAGAGACACACACACCGTACTAGTCAGTTCAGGCCACTCTAACAAAGTACGAATGACTGGGTGGCTTAGAAACAACAGCAATAGAGTTCTCACTCTTCTGAGGGCTGGAAGTCTGTGATCAATATGGTCAGGTTCTAGTTAGGTCCCTTTTCTGGGTTGCAGATTGCCAACTTCTGTTTGCATCTTCACTTGGTGGAGGGAGGGTGAGAGAGCTTTCTGGGGTACCTTCTGTAAGGACAATAATTACTTTTATGAGAGCTCTATTCTCATGACCTAATCACCTCTCCTAATTGCATTACATTGGAGATGAGGGTTTCAACACGAATTTGGAGAGATGTAAATATTAAGTCCATTGCACACCACATGTCAGTTCAATAGGTTAGTCAGTAATATAGTAAGTTTATCTTTTATACCCCCTAGACAGGTCTCTAAGGAAAGGCGAAGTAAATATCCCTTATACATTTTAGAGAAAATCATCCCACAGAAATTTCAGGCATTACTTGTTATTAGTAATGAAATAGCAATCTTTCCATGAATTTCCAAATAAATATTGCAGTTTCTGAAATCAATTGACTTTTGATATACTGACGGGTATTCATCTTTTATTTCGATTTTGTATTCTCCTAGTTTTAAACTTAGCAGATTGCCAGATGAAGCATATTTTGCTTTGTTATAATGTGTCAGAGCATCCAACTAACAAAAGGGGATGATATCCACTGGGTTAAAAACAGAGGGCCAGGAAGAATTTGGGAGAAGACTACATTTTATGAGGCTCTCTATATAAGATCACTAATGCTTAGAATTAGGAAATTTGAGCATATCACTAAATAAGAGGGAATGGTTAAGAGAAATGACTGTATCTGTTTAACCTTAACTGTAACAGATTGAATAAATGAGCTCAGAGGTAGAATATGAAATTTAATCTGCCTAAGTATAAAGTGATGCACTTGGATAGAATTAAGGGATCAAACACCAGAGAAGGCAGCTAAGAGTATCCTTCAGGTTTTTGGCCACAGTGTGTGGCTTTACAGGACCTCCCAGCAGATAGTTCCTCCACAAAGTGCCTGATTCCATACCCAACAACACATCATGAGAACGGCAACAATTTGACTTGGATGTCAATCTGAAATGCATCACAGAGGAGGTGGAAGGTCCAAAAGAAGTCAATCTAAAAATCCTTACCTTTTAAAATTATTGTCCTTATGAGTTAAATCAAAGCAAAAATATTGCTGAAGAGCCACACAACCACGCCTAGGAAAGAATGTATAATGCCAAAACACAAAAAGAATATTTGGGTTTCTTCAGAAAGAACACTCTGTCTTTTTATTTTCCACTTGTTTGTCTCTTAAAAAATTCTAAGGACTGGCCTAAATTAATTAACTATTATGCTAATTATGGAAGCTAATAGAAGGAAAGGAAGTATGATGTCCTCTTGTCTCACTGTTATTCATGCAGCAGGGTTAGTCAGAACAGCAATAGGATGTAGCAGTTAGCTGACAGAAGACACACAGAGGTGACACTTTACTTGGCCTTTTTTCTTCCTCACAGGGTGATCTGTAACTTCTTGGAAGAAGAAAGGCAATTTATTCATTCTCATCACAGTACCTTGGTTTTTCCCAAGGCCTTCTTGTCTGCAAAGGTCATTGTAAGAGTGCAACAGCAAGTCCAAACATTGTAAAGTGTTCAGAGGAAAAGCACTTTCTGACCTCTCGCCAGGTCTCCCCACTCTGCAATCCCCACACACATAAACATCCTTAGCACTCCACACATATGTTCCCAAGCAATCATTCTTCATAGGTTTCTTGGTTCCATAGAAATATAACATTGAAAAAGCATACTGAAAACCTTGTAGGCTAAACCTGTGTTATTTTTTAATCTCAAGAACAGTCTGGAAGGTGGAGAAACACCTCTCACCCTCACTACCTTCTAGGCTCTGAAAAATAAGCCATTTAGAGATAATACTCTTAGGTTGATTTTTTTTAATTTGCTTATTGCAAAACACATTATTCTAGCTGACTAATTCATAGATGGTACTTTAGTGGGGTTTTCTCCTGGTTGAGAGAAAACTAGGAATGGGATCAGAACCCAGTGTAGGAAAAGATGGCTTTGCTGGTTGGGGAGGCAAAAGACAGGATAAAACTTAGAAAACTAAAAATAAGTTGGAAGATTCACAGGAATTAATTTTACCCCTTTATCACTATCATAATGTTATATCTGGCTGACCTTGCTGTTTATACCCAAAATGATTCCTGTGTTCCAAACACCAGCCAAATAGCTCAATATGTTGGTAATAAGTGAGTTTTCAGAAGCTGTGGTCTTCTCAGAGTGGCAGGGTTGTTTTTTCTTTAAATCATTCAACAACATTCCTTTAGTCATTGCAGTGTCAATTTATAATTTATATCTTACACTATAAGCAACAAGAAAGACTTTTATTATTGAAAGTTATACAAGAGCTTTGAGGATTCATGTTTTCATTGCAATAAATTATAAACAGAATGGGCATATTCTTGAAGCAAAGATAGAAAGTATTTCTTTCTTTTTTTTTTTTTTTTGATATGGAGTCTTGCTCTGTGGCCAGTCTGGAGTGCAGTGGTGTGATCTTGGCTCACTGCATCCTCTACCACCCAAGTTCAAGCTATTCCCCTGCCTCAGCCTCCCAGGTAACTGGGAATACAGGCATGCACCACCACACCTGGCTATTTTTTTTATATTTTAGTAGAGACAAGTTTTCACCATGTTGGCCAGGATGATCTCAATCTCCTGACCTTGTTGTGATCCACCCACCTCAGCCTCCCAAAGTGCTGGGATTACAGACATGACCACCATGCCTGGTCCCAGAAAGTATTTCATTTATTAAAAATATTTCCTAGATGTGAAATGTATCAGTATTATTTCATTTTTAAATTTTTAAGCTTTTTTCAGCATGTGCTTATATACTATCTAGTGAAGTTATCTTTTCCTTTTTGTCATTAAAAAACCTCATTTATTTCCAACCAAGAATATACTTTTTTACTGTATAATCTTACAAAGAAAAATCTGTACAGCATACAACAGTTATTTGTATTTTATCCCATTAAGTTTATAGGTTTTTAAACTTATTTATAAGTTTTTTAATATGTTTAGTAACAGTAATAAATTGGCTTACAGTCAAACTGTTTATGCATCCTTTAATTTTTAGAGTATTACATTTTAAATAAAGGAGTCTCCTGTAGGTTTTAAGGCAGTTAATTTTATAAGCAGGGTCAAGAATCAATGGGTTATTCTTATTTATATTAGGATGATACAAACATAGTTGCAGTGTTTGTCATTACTTTTAATGGCAGAAACCCTAATAAGTTTTAATTAGTTGATAATATGATCATTGATTCATGGAGCACAGGATTTTTACAGTCATCTCTCCCTAAGACATTTTAGACACACACACACACACACACACACACACACACACACACACGAAGGAAGTTAATCTGTTTCCATTTACTGTTGCTTTGGACCCATTGTCCTTGTAGACCTTCAGTGAGCTGCAGGATCCTACGGAGAGAATTCCCTTACATAAACCAGTTTCCTCTATTCCGTTTCCAGCAGAATGGAGTTCAAATTAAGAGACTTTGCTGAAAGGGAAAAAGTGGTAATCACTTACGTAAGATGCTAGAGCAGAGTTGGCTTCAGCTGCTCACCCTATGCTTTTTTAGTGTAACAGCTACCTACAAGCCTGTGTGAGAGAAGCTAAAATGCCTGATCCAACTGATCCCAAAGGACTGCTGATTCTACATATCAGGTCCATAGTATGTACTCGTTTTGGAAAGGCACATGTCAGGGATATATCCCTACAGAATCAATATTTCCATGTGGTTTTCAGTAGGCTAAATTTTGAGAACAAATCATATATTAAAATTACTTAAAAACTTAGGGAGATGTGATAAAATAATAAAACAAGTAAACAATATAGTAAATACATGTCAGATATTTTGGTTGAGCCCCCGGGAATCTGCCTTAACAATTACCTTAGATGATTTTAAGGCAGCAGATAAGAAGCAGGGCTTTGGAAACCACAGTGTTTGGGAAACACTAGTGGGAAAGTACAAAAGGCCAAGTCTACTTTTAGAGTCTATCTTTAATGAACATATATCGTTGAAGAGGGGAACACCTGTCATGCTCATGTATCTTAGTATTGGTTTTCCATGTCACTTCCTAGAACAGCCTTTATTAAATTACCACTTGGATTAGAGTGGCTGTATTCTCCTCTACTGTGACAGGAGAGGGAGGGATAGCCTGTGTATACTTTCTTGGGAGCAAGTTCACAGCTTTTTTTTTCACAGTAACATTTTAATTGAAATGTTCACAGGCTACTGACCTACAGAATAGTGTATATCTTGATGAGTTTTCACAAAGTGAAGTTAATCATGTAGCTAACAAAAAGATACTAGAAACATCTCATATGCCCCCACACCTCCTCCTAGTCGCTGACCACCTTGCCCCCACCTATCACAACCACAAACTTCTGCAATAGGGTTGTAATATCATAGATTTGTTTTATCTTTCTTTTTTGGAACATTTTGTAATTGGATTAAATATTGATGTTTTTAATCAGACCCTTAAGAGTTTTGTGATCCCTTCTCCTTTTCTTCACTGTGACCAACTCAGGAATTATATGTTCCACAAACATATACTTGCCAGCTGTGAAGAAACTCAATAGCAATGTATTATGTGCTAAAGGAAAATTTGAGACTTTTATAAACAATTTGATTTCAAAATAAAAATACAAGTAATTCATGTTTGAATCCCAAGACAAACATGTCCAAATGTCAGGCTATTTGAAGGTTATACACTAATAATATTATGGCCAAAAAATAAATTGGTTGAAAGATTAACTAAACATTTTAACTGTCTAAAGTGATTTTTAAAATGTTAATCAAATGCAGTTTCTATCAATAAAGAGAGGACGTATAATTTAGTTCTCCAGCAAAATTAACCAAGGCAAGCAATCTTCTTTGTCTACTTCAGAGTTGAATTTAAAATTGAAAGTGAAGGAATAAAGAGATCTGCATGAATCCTTGGTAGTTTGGTTGACATCCCAGTTTTTCAGAGTCATCTTCTTATAAAGGTAAATATGCAGCTTGTACCTTGCTGGGTGAAGAAACTTGGAAAAATTATGCCCTTGTATATTGAAGGCTTTACTGCACAGCTGTTTAGCAAGGGGTGTGGTGTCTAGGAAGGGAACAGAGGAAGAAGAGCATTTTGAATTACATAGCAGCGTTATATCCTGTGTTTAGACTAGCAACAGGAATATACTTTTACTCAGAATGTTTTCATTATCTGCTTTCAGTATGCATTTGTCTGTCTCTGACTAGACACCAAAAATGTTCTGTATGTCAAATTACCTTCTCTCTGCTTTTTTCCCTCAATCTGAGGTTCTTTCATTTGAAAATAATGAAGTAAAAAACAGTGGCTTACACCCAAGACTATTGATACAGTATATACACATACATACATGCACACATACACCAGCATACATAAATACTAATTAATTATGGCTAATGGAATGTTAAGAGGATTTGACCATGATGTATGAAGAGTAAGACTGAGTTTATTATTTATAGAGCATTCCCACTGACACGTAAGCAATCCTTTGTAATGCTAGACTTGCATAACAGTTTTAGTGGCATTGAACCTATACAATTGATAGTTGTCTAATAATATGCAGTTTCGGTTACTAGACTATGAGTCTGCTGGCATGACAACATTGGGAGCACTATATTATCTGGAGTCTTGGCTCTTTACTAACCAGTAGGGCTAAAAAGAAAGATTCTTTACAAATTTGAGTTTGAGTAGTCACACTGAGCATGATGTTGGTCATAGTATATACTGCTGACTTTATAACCACCATAGACAGTTTGAGAAAAATGGAGATTCCTTGCCTCTAACACCAACACCTGAATCTTTGTGGATAGGTTGTAGGGAATCTGCTTTTTATTAGGCCTTCCATTCTGTTCTTATGCACATCAGAGTTTGAGAATGATTGCCTTGTGCGGTTGCCATGATTTTTAACATTTGTCTGTCTCTTACCTCTGGTGAAAAGAGAATGTCATTTGTTCTCCATACCCACTCCCTCTATCCATCCTTTATTCCCTCTATTTCTTCCTCCCTCCCTCCTTTTTTCTCTCTTCTTAAGATATCCAATTATTTGTGAAAATTGGCCAAGCTGGTTCTAAGAACTAGGGATTAAAAGCTATAATTCAGTAAGAAATGCAAGTAAATTAAACTAATAGAGTAAATTAGAGTGTGCTAAGTGGGCTGTAAGAGTATACACAGTTGAAATAATTCTAAAGTCCTCAATTTGCCTCATTCTGACAAGAAAATGTATCTAAGACATGTTAAGAGCAAAGTCACAACAAACTTTTCATGCTCTAAGCCACTGTCCATTTAAAAATTCATATAAATAGGACTTTTGAATAAGTATTATGTGTAAATGTATAAACATTCTGGAATATTATAGAATATTCTGTTCATAGCACCATCCCTATAGAGATGGAGCCACAACTGGTGAGTGAGGGAGCTGGGTGAGGCCCATTCATCAGATTGGCAGGAATATGCGTCGGTATCAATTACCCATAAGTAAACTTGCATATATTAAAAACCTTTAAAATGCATGAAAAGAGACATTTTATAAACTAAGGGGTTCATGTTGTACATTCACGTTAATTAATTTCTACTTTATATGCCATTTACACACACTGAAAAAAATCCATGAATATCATCTGTAGAATGGGAATTAGAATCATGTCACATTCACTTAATTAAAAAAATTAAAGCCTATTAAAATTAAAAATGCA
>CM052660.1:47143908-47225243 GCA_028533165.1 Leontopithecus rosalia | reverse complement strand
GCCTCCCGAGTAGCTGGGATTACAGGCACGCGCCACCGGGCCCAGCCAATTTTTTGTATCTTTAGTAGAGACGGGGTTTCACAACGTTGACCAGGATGGTCTTGATCTCTTGACCTCGTGATCCACCCGCCTCGGCCTCCCAAAGTGCTGGGATTACAGGCTTGAGCCGCCGCGCCCGGCCCTGTCTGAAATTTTAGCAGTGAATTAAACAGATACCTTTACCATGTCTATACTCATGGAATTTAAAAATTTAATAAAAAATGAGGTTCGGACTAATTACAAGAAAGGGTTAGGTTTACAATAGCATAGAACAATGGAATTTACTACACATACAATATGATAATTCTAGTTTTACATGTTATAAATACAGAAAAATATTTTATAAATTTATAACATACAAATTAAAATGTGATATTACCATACATTTTTAAATTGCAGCATTTATTTTTAATGTTTAAGGTAGGATAAGACCGTAATTCACTACATTGATTGAAGATTATTTTTTCATCTCAAGTTTACTGACATAAAATGTTTCTTGGCATATATAATCTAATAATGTATTGTGAAATGAGAAGATGGAACTTCAAATTATCAATTTTCTAAAAACTGGTTTTCACTTTTTCCACCTCTGTCACCTGAAGCAAGAGGCGACTCTACATTTCTTGTTTTGAGTACCTGGGAGTATGTAGCTGCCATTAAAGTGAAAAAGATTGTGGGTGGAGGAGGCTTGTGGAGGTAATCAGAATTCATTGTTGCAGGTATTTATATCTGAAATGTCTGTTAGATACTTAAACAGTATAATGAAGCACAAAGTTAGTTATGGATTCTGGAAATCAGAGGAGAAGCCCAGGTTGGAGATTAAAATTTGGAGTCAAGGGATACCGACATCTTTAACACTATGAGATTAGACCAGATTGAGCAAGGGAATGAGTATAAAGAAAAGACGAATAACATCTCACTTCTGGGCCACTCCAAATTTTAAAAGTCAGGGAGAAAAGGAGAAACTAGCAAAAGAGAATGAGAAAAAAAATGGATTGTAAGATAGGAAGAGAACTGAGGAGGTGTTGTCGTGAAAGAATAGTGAATGATGTTTAAATGCTGAAGATAGGTCAAGTAGGATAAGGACTGAAAATAAATACTGCTTTTAGCAGTAAAAAAGTCCCTGGTGATTTTGACAAAAGCGGCTGGGTTTGAGTGGCAGAGGCAAAAGTATGATTGAAGTGGGTTTAAGAAAACTTGGGAGAGTGAGTACAGAGGGAGGTGAGCACTTGAGATCTAAGGAGTGGGTTCTGTAGATGCACAATAAATAATTCCTGGAAAACCTGATTTATTTCTTCCTTCCTAAAATGTATTTAAGTGATAAATAATTTGATAAGCTTTACCATTGTCTTTTTTAACATTGTTGAATCTACTTGAAAGGTTTCATATTAGAGATGATGAAATTGTTAAATTGTCACCAGTTAGCAAGAACAGAGTTCTTCTGTAGTCTCAGTCTTCTGGTACGAGGTGCTCAGAAATTATCAGCATTTCCTTGTTTTAATATTGAAGATGGTATGGTTTTTCTTTTTCTATGTCTTGCCTTCCAAGGCAACAAAATAGTATGTTTTACAGACTTCATTTTTTTTTCTTTTGGCTTCAGTTTTACTTTGGTCTCATTACTGAAAAAGACCCATGCCCGGATTCTTTTCAAGCAAAACCCAGTATTTAAACATAATGTTTAACCCATAATGATAGACTTTGTAGTTACATACTTGAGGTTATCTTATGAAAGTAAATGATTTTTAAAATACCACCTTGTTTCAATTGATCTGTTTTTAAAATATTTCTCATCCCATTCACCAGTGATTTTAGGATCACAGAATAATTCAGATTTTTGAGGACACTTACTTATGTTATATGGAAGAAATATAATTGAATTAGAGTTTTGATGCATGGGCCCACTAAAGAGCTAAGTATAACAGTATTATTATTATTTAAATTCCACCTTTTAACTCTTAAAAGAAGTATTTATCTCAATATTTTTTTCTACTACGAATTTGTCCCATCAGTCTTACTTTTTGATATTCATTTGCATTCTATAAATTTGAAAAACCTATGATGACTCTTCCTGTCTAACCACTTAAAAATCAGTAGACCTGAGTCTGGACCCATGCTGTGTATGTTACTTAAAATCTATGTGGCCTTGAATATAAATCTAATCTTTTTTTGGCCATCATTTCAAAAATACAGATTTTTAAATCTGGACACATAAATAGCATAAAGGCAGTGGGGAGACAGACATCTGGTTAGCAAATTGAAACACCTCAAATACAACAAAATATATAGCAGCAATCCAAAAATATTAATTATTACTAACACTAAACTGATATTAGAGTAAACATAGGCGGAGCCTTTATATGTTGTTGTAGATATGAGGAAGTTAAGAATTAGATTATTGTCATAGGTGTAATTTGAATTTTATTTCTTTTTTCATTGAATCACTTCGTTTTCATCATGCAAGTAATACATTTTTACTGGCTTCACAGCTGGCAGTAGAAACTAACAACATATGATCTGAATGTAAAATGTAAGCATATTTCATTATTATACAATTTTGCTTTTTCTATCCTCCTTGCCATCTGTATATTGTATGTTTGTGTGTGTTCATTGGGGAAAGAAGACAGTTATAGAATTTGTGATTTTTCATAGCATTATGATGTCCTGGATATGACATGCTAGTTATTAGAATTAGATATAAAATAAAGAGAGATAAAGAGAGAGATAAAAAATCTGTTCAGAATGCCTTGCATGTGTGAACTGCTCTAAGCCTATAAGAGTGAAACAGAGGATTCCTGCTTAAATCATTTCAAGGTCATTGGGTTGGAAGCCCATATGGACCAATTAGTTTTACACCATGAAAAAACAATGTTTTCCAGGCAGAGACTGTACCTCTTGCCCTGGTCAGCTGTGTCCAGAAAGCCTGATGTATGTCACAGAGGGGACCCTTGAAAGAACATCCATGGCTCAGCACAATTTAATCACAACTGCTGGATAAATACTTCATCCATACTGATGGTGTTAGCAGCATACCTGGTTATGTGCAAAGGATACGTAATTCCAGACAGAGCCAAACATTATTCCAGAACTGTCCTTCATAATGCAAAGGAGGATCTCAGAGTGTTTTGTGCCATGGACAACAATGATACTCCATTGCCAAATGAAAAGTTAAATGCATATATAAACTGTTTGATATTGCTAAGAAAATCTAGTATATTATTTAAATAGAGATATCAACATATTAAAAATAAAATATAAGTAGTTTTTTAAATCAATGTATTATATGGCATTACTTCCCTATGGGTTTATTAATTATCATAATTTCTCAATAATAATTGGCATAAATAATATTTCAACAAATCTTCAATATAAATAATATGAAAGAAAATATAGTGTAATATTTCTTGGTGAAAAGTCATCCCAAACAATACCACTGTAGTCTGTTACCTACCTTTTTATCAGATAAAAATGTTAAATTACAACTAGAAGAAAGTGAAAAAAAAATATCTTCTGGAGGCTGACTTTCTTTCTGCATGTTTTAACAGAGCTCTCTAGCTGAACTATTTATAAAGTACTGTCACCATCTCAGCTAGAAAAGCACACCAGAGTTTAATATCAAATATTTTATTCTCATTTTAATTGATTTCAAAATGCAACTATTCTCACAATGGGGAAAACATATCAACAAAAGTTAAAGAAAGAATCTGAATTCATTTAATAAATGTATATGTAATTAAATTATATCCATGTTTTCTCATAAAAGTTGGAGGAGATTTTCTAGATGTCAATTGTGATGAAATCTTTCTTTAAATTAAACCTTCTAATACACATATAATAAAATACATTTTTTAAGAAAACAGAAAGTCTGTTTTTCTATTCACAGCATGATCATGTAAAGATTTCCTAAGAAAATGTATTAGAAATAGAATTTATTCAATTTCTTAAATTTAAGGGGAGAAAAAAAATAAGGATATTAATTTTACTTGAAAAACATTTTTGTTTAACATTGAAATTCCACAGCTTCTAAAATATTACAGAGAAATTTATTTCTGTTACTTTTAGTAAGCTTTTGGGGACTTTCATTGGCAATGAATATAACTTTTATGTAGAATTATGATTTATTTGGGAATTGTCAACATTTCTTTTGACTGCAGTAACAAAACATGATCAGCTGCATGTATTATAAACAAGGAACATTTATTTCTCACAGTCCCGGAAGCTGGAAATGCCAGAAGTCAGACAATTGTAAATTTGGTGTCTGGTGAGGGCCCACTTCCTCATAGAGGGCACTGCTTTCTTGCTTTGTTCTCACATGATGGGAGGTAGAGCAAAGGGGCTCTCTAGAGCCTTTTCTGTAAGGGCATTAACCCCACTAATGAAGGCTCTGCCCTCCCGCCTTATCACCTTCCAAATGCCACATCTCTTAGTACCATCACCTTTGGGGTTAAAATTTAAATATGTGAATTTTGGGGGTACAAAAGCAATTAGATAATAGCAGAGATTTAATCATTAGTGTAAAATGAAAAGACATAGAAGAGACAAAGATTATATGTGTAGTTTTTTTTGGGTTACTATTTTTTCTGTCTTTTGTTTAAATATTTATCAGTGGTATACTCATCTCCATTTTTAATTTTCTGACTAAATGTATTTAAACACAATTACCTGTCCTGTATTCAGTAAAAATGACAGTAATTTATTGCAATGCATTTTTTAAAATATACACTGGGTTTTAAAACAGGAGACTGAAGTAATTAAGCCTCTCTGGATTTTCATTTCCTCATTTATGTTTTCAAATGGCCTTTTAAAGAATTTCTTTTTTAAATAATGATATTTGTTAAAAAGAGAACCCTATATATTGCATGAAAATTGAAACTCCGAAAAGAGCATGACATATACTTTTTAATCTTATTTTTTTAATTTTAGGCTGAACAAGACAATGGTCATCCTCTTCCTGCCTTTGCCAGTCTACACATTGAAATACTGGATGAAAACAATCAAAGCCCATATTTTACAGTGCCCAGTTATCAAGGCTATATTCTGGAATCTGCCCCAGTGGGAGCAACCATTTTGGACAGTCCCAATTTGACCTCTCCTTTAAGAATAGTAGCTCTGGACAAGGACGTAGAAGATGTAAGTTAAATATATATTTTGCTCTTGTTTGTGTAACAAATCTCATGTTATATTTCCATTGATAGGAGATACGACAAAGATATATCATATAAGTTAGAGAAGAGAGAATTTAAAAAGTCACTATAAGTGAGTTTTAGTGTTACAATTTAATTCCAAAACAAGGATATTTTTTAAAAGTATGTTTGAATTTAATAACTATTCCTTTTCAGTTTGCAGACTGTCAGTATATGTAAGAAAATGAATGCTTTAATTGATGTTTGTTAAATGATGAGGGCAATATTTTTATTAACATGTTGAGAACTATTTTATGTAATTGTTGATAAAGCAAAAACAATGGTGTTACCACATGAGTAAAAAATCATGAAGACATCCCTGGATTTTTATTCTGGGAGACTTCCCTTCAAGTCTGAGGGCATCGTTATTAAATAAAATATATTTGAGGCAGCTGACCCATTCATATTTCTGCCAATGACTGTGTGGATGCTAACACTTCACTCCACCCATCATTGCCCTTTGTGTTTCTGGTACTCACACTACCTACATAAGTGAGAAGTGGTCCAGGCTGAGCAAGTCAGAACGCTTTACCTCCTTAGCCAGAGTGAATTTTGTAAAGGGACAGAAAATCTATACCAGGCTAGCCAGAATCCTCTGGGGAATTTACAATGGAGAACCAAAGTCCTGAAAGACTTTGGCATCATGTATTAGAGAAGCGGAAATCAATCTGAAACCTTTGTAGACACATTTGCTGACATCATGAGAAGGCCAATTATCAGTGGGAGAGAATGAAGCCTGAGAGGTACACACAGAAAAGAGAGTCCCATTGAGTCCCCGTCTTTTAATTAGAAGTTCCCCAGAGGTATTCAAATTCCCAGAGATTTTCCTTTGATTTTATGAACTACCACAGTATCCTCACTGAATAAATATTTATACATATATTTTGTGTATGTATTTAAATAGATATACACAGATATATATACACATATATATATATACACACATACATATATACATATATATATACACACAGATATATATTTTATATATAAAACAGCAAGTAAGAAATTTAGCTATGTTTGGATTGTAAACATAACTGTATGTAAAACATAGTTGGATTTCTTACTTGCAGTTATATAAGTCCTGACTCAGCCATTTCTCCCTTAACAGTGCTTGTTCTTAGATAGAACTTTTTGTGAAGACGGAGATACTGTGTAACTGTACTGTCCAGTATAGTAGCCACTAGCCTTATATGATGACTATATATTCAACACTTAAAATTTTACCAGACTAAAAATATAACTTTTACATTTTGCTCAGTATAATAAAATTAAATATAAATAGTCACATGTCACTCATAAGGCAGCACAGCCCTAGAATGTCCCCTAATAATCTCATTACACATAGCTTCAGAATCACTTTTAGAAATTAAGAAAGTACTTTCAGGTTTTTTTTCTTTCTATGTAAATTATGTGACACTCAGTTGAGGCTATGACAATTCTTGTGGGTACTTCGCCTTTTCTCATCATCTGTTTTATTTTATTCTTTTATTTCTCTTAACTTTGTTTTCTTTTTCCATTCCAGCTTTTTGTTTTTATCCTTCCTGGTCTCTCACATTCATTTAGCGTCTTCTTAAACCACAAGTTTTAACAATATCTGACTGTCATTGAGTTGTCAGTACACGTCAAACAAAACAGTAAATACTTTTTTCTTCCATTAATTCCCTTAAATCTCACAACAAACATAATATATACAATTATCCATAGTTCAGAAAGGAGCATTAAAGCTATTTTAAATGCCTAACCATGATTACAGAGTTAGTACATAGTAGAGATGAACCTTAAGCCGAGGTTTATGGAAAACAAAGTTCTCAATTTTAAGCACTCTGTATTGTATATACTTTGATCATAGTCTGACTCTAATGATAGCTGAAGAATTATCTAGGTTCTTTTCCTAGAAAAGTGAACATAGTAAGTTATACCCAGTTCCATATGCCAGTCAAGAGAAGGTAGGGATCCTCTGAAGTATAGCGGGTTTCATGAGTCACAGGGAAAAAGTCTTTATTTTTAGAATCTACACTAGAAAACACCCAGAGTCATCTTAATAAGTTTAATCCAGGCAAAGCAAATGTATTTTGTGTATCTACTGATGTCCCACACATTTTAGTGTAGATTTTGTTTTTTAATTCAATACGTATTCAATACTTCTGGTGCACAGGCTGTCTTGGGTAACTTATACTCAGTGTTTAGAGCTCAGCTCAGGTATTCCTTTATTCAATAATCTCTCCACAGTATTCATTATCCAATTTTAGTTGCATGCCTCCTCTCAACGCATTTCTCTAATGCTATACTTCTAACTTGAAAATATTGTCTTTCTCCCTCATTGAGTTTACATCTGTTCAGGATAGATCCTATCTTACCAATTTATGTGTCCCAAAGAACTAACACAGTTTCCAGCAGTTCGTATGCTTTAGTAATTCTTCGATGAACTCATAAATCCAGTTATTATTGAATGAATGAGGGTATCTAACATATGCTTCAAGAATCCTAGTGAGGTTACATTAAGTGTTTCACAAGATGGCCCATCCCACGTTTGAACAACTCTAATTCTTAGAAAACTGTTCCTCATACAGAGTGAAAACCAGTTTTCTTGTAACTCATCCATTATTCCTCAAATCTTCCATTTGCCAGCACACAAAATAAATCTATGAAATAGTCATTAATATATTAGAAGATGGATTTATGTCCTTCTGAATCATCTGTTTTTACAGACCAACCACCATTTACTTCTATATAGCAAATTAGTTCATTTCTGGGATTGTCAAATTAGCTGTATTAACAAAGGAAAACTTTAAGGTCTTTTTACTTTATGGGCACAAATTTTACTACATGGTGAAATCGTGCCACTCTAGGCTGGGTGTGGTTGCTCATACTCTTGTAATCCCATCACTTTGGGAGACTGGAAGATTGCCAGGAGTTCCAGACCAGCCTGGGCTACAGAGGGAGATGCCATCTCTAGAAAAATAATAATTTTTAAAAAAAGCTTAGCCTGACATGGTGGTGCATGCTTGCAGTCTCACTAATTGGGAGGCTGAGACAGAAGGATCGTTTGAGCGCATTAGTTTGAGGCTGCAGTGAGCCATGATTACACCACTGCACTCAGACTAGATGACAAATTGGGACCCTAACTCAACAAAATAAAACAAAATCCTGTTGCTTTGGAGTGTCAGAATTAGTGACAACAATCATTATAGGGATAAACTCTTTAAGAGAGAGAGGGAGACTTGCCACCTCATACAATAACAGCATAGTATTAGAGAATAAGCCTTGAGCAGAAAAGGGGAAGTTGTCATTACAGGGGTTGGCGCTCATGAGTTTCTTCAGGTGTAGCTATTCCACATGGTAAATGCCAAGAAGGGGACAAGTTTGGATTAATTTTCTGAAAATTTAAGTTGTGTTTCTCCCTTTAATATAGTGGAAAGTGAAACCATGTTTTGAGAAATAATAGCCAGGAGCTGGGCACAGTGGCTCAAGCCTATAATCCCAGCTCTTTAGGAGGCTGAGGCAGGTGGATCATGAGGTCAGGAGTTCAAGACCAGCCTAGTCTAGATGGTGAAACCCTGTCTCTACTAAAAATACAAAAATTAGCTGGGCATGGCAGTGTGTGCCTGTAATCCCAGCTACTCAAGAGGCTGAAGCAGAGAATTGCTTGAACCAGGGAGGTGGAGGTTGCAGTAAGCCGAGATCATATCATTGCACTCCAGCCTAGGCAACAGAGTGAGACTCCGTTTCAAATAAAAAAAATGTAGCTAGGAATGTGAGTTGTGGTATTATTCACAGTGTAGATTTTGAATAAGAAAGAATGCCAAGGGACAGTAAAACTAAAAAAGAAGAAAGCAAAAATATTTACACCAGCGTTCCTTTTTTATAGCTATATAGATGTAGACATATCCCCATACACACACACACACACACACACACACACACACACACACACACACACAGGTGTATACATAAATGAATCATATCAGTTTATACAGTATGCTTTTTAGAGTACTTGTACCACATCATAATTTAAAAATAACCCACACTATAAGTAGACTAGGTAGAGGCACAAGGTTTTTTAAAAGAGGTATGTCTGAGACCACTGGGATTTCAGTGTCAGAGATGCTAAAAATAGATTATTGAATTCTGATGATAAAAAAACAAGGGATAATAATTAATAAAGATTGCCCATTTGGATTATAGAAAGATACTTATTAATTTATAATTTTATGTAAATTCGTTCCCCTGTATAAAGTTATTAATTTTAATATAAAGAGGTATCTTTGATATTTAATTCAATATACTCTTAAAGCTGTTAAGTATTTATATGCTTTATAAATATTGTTATCCCATTATATGTGGGTCACAATACTTAGGAAAAAATTGTATACTGTGAAAGAAGTCGTTAGTTTAGTATGCTGGAAGTGGTTTGCTTTTTCTTCATATGTGCAGTTGTGATCATTTGCAATTTTTATTTCATGTTTAATTTGCATATAGGTTCCACCCGATGGAGTTCCTGTAGGTACTAGGTGTTAAGCTTGTGATTGTTCTTTTGTTAATTGCTGTGGTTAACTTCCTTGTTCTTTTTCTTTTTCACTAAAACATGTAGGCATTACTTCATTATCACTTATAAGGATATTTACAACTACTTTATATGAATTTAAATACACTTCAGGATATTTATAACTACATGAATTTGAATGTACTTCATTGGTTTAGAATTTAAATACATTTTAAAGTTAAAAAAGGTAAAAATATTTACATCATCTATTGTTTATAGTACTATAAAATTATATAAAACAGATTTGTCAATTGAGACAAAGACTGCTTAATTATTAATGTTTTCTGAGTCTATGACAAATTCTGGTAATTTATCGTAGCATTCTTTCTAAAACGTTGTAAGTATTCCACATATTTCAGGCAACTACTGCCAACTAATTAAAACTGGCTGAGGAGATACAATTTTTTGTCATTTTCTTGTTATGCGTTGTCATTTATATGTATACTCATACATATGCATACTTATATGTGCACATATGTATATATGTCTGTGTTGTGTGTGCCTACATACGTGCATGCATATAGTCTTGTGTGTTTGTGATATCATATTTTTATTCCCATTAGAAAATGGATGTTTAAACAGTAAGACTCATATTTGAACGTAGTTTTTAATATAGAATCCTTGTTTATTTTACATTCATATGTTTGTTTACCCATGTGTTTGCATATGCATTTACTTTCACATTTATTTTCTGTTTTGATGGGTGCATGTCAGAGCTTATTTTATCCTCTCAGAAAATAATATGTAGATAAATGAATAAATATATCATACTTTTGGTGTATACTGAATGGATATTTTAGGGTGAAGTATATATTACCTAATGTCAGGGGAAAATTAACATTTTTTAATCAACTCTCTGTGTACCTATTGATTTAACACTTAAATTCATTTGAAGTTAACTTATAAACATGACAGCTACCTAAAATCTACTATAACTATTGGAATATTAAGCCTGAGCATTATTTGTCGATACACATCCTATTCTTTGAAACTTATAAGCTATTAACTCTAACATGATTAAAAGTGTTACAAATGTACAAGTGTTAACTTACACCTTAGGAATTGCAAAATTCAAATATAGTTGTGAAATTCAAACTGTGTATCAGTATGTAGCTTGATAAGAAGGAATTTAAGTTTATAAATAAATTTAGAGAAGGACATTTGACTTCAAATGCTCGTTGTTCCTTACCAAAAATTTGGTACACCTTTCTTGTGGAGAGAGCAAAACCTGTAACTCTAAATAATGTGAATCAAAACAATAGATTAGTTGGTACTGATATGTATCTATTAACATTTTATGTTGATATAACATAAAATTTTTATAATACTCATAAAATGATATGCTGTAATATTTTGGATATAAATATATACACAACATTTGAAACTTGCACTATATTTAAAAATAAATCTAAAATATTAAGCATTGAGTGGTAATTTGTTGAACATTTCCAAATCTGGCTTCCTAAATTTTTGTACTTAAATTAACACAAGGATATTTACCAACAGCATTTATATATAATCATTATTTTAAATATATATAAATGTAAATACTATATTTTGATCAGAGATTAACTATAAATATTAGAATGAGCTATAATATGCCATGTATAGTTATAGTTTTTTGTAACGCATTATCTTCATCACAAAAAACAAATACAGTATAGTTCTGAGACGTGTTATCTTTCTCTAGCTAGTTATTGTTAAAACACTTTGCCAGTCATGGTGGCTTACACTGCAATCCCAGCATTTGGAAGGCCAAGGTGGCAGATCACAAGGTCAAGAGATTGAGACCATCCTGGGCAACATGGTGAAATCCCATCTCTACTAAAAATACAAAAATTAGCTGGGCATGGTGGTGCATGCTTGTAATCCCAGCTACCCAGGAGGTTGAGGCAGAAGAATCTCTTGAACCCAGGATGTGGAGGTTGCAGTGAGCCGAGATTGTGCCAGTGCATTCCAGCCTGGGAACAGAGGGAGACTCCATCTCAAAACAACAAAACCAAAGCACTCAAGAAGCTGAGACAGTTAAATTAGCAAAATTTATTATTGTTAATTTATAATTATTAATTTTGTTAATTTATAAATTAACAAAAGATCTTCAATGTCTCTGGTTATCTACTATGAGGAACTCTGTTTATGGAGTATGGATGTGTGCATTATCTTCAAATGAAAAGCATTGACAAACAAAACCTTGAGGCTTTCTTGAAAGTGGTAAAAAGTACTACTTGTGACACAAACATACTACAGTCACATTTGGACACACTAGCCCACAACTCAATACTGCAATATTGCATTATCAGAACAGCACACAAAATCCTTAAAAAGGTGTGGTGGGCCGGGCGCGGTGGCTCAAGCCTGTAATCCCAGCACTTTGGGAGGCCGAGGCGGGTGGATCACGAGGTCAAGAGATCGACACCATCCTGGTCAACATGGTGAAACCCCGTCTCTATTAAAGATACAAAAACTTAGCTGGGCATGGTGGCGCGTGCCTGTAATCCCAGCTACTCAGGAGGTTGAGGCAGGAGAATTGCCTGAACCCAGAAGGCGGAGGTTGCAGTGAGCTGAGATTGCGCCACTGCACTCCAGCCTGGGAAACAAGAGCGAAACTCCGTCTCAAAAAAAAAAAAAAAAAAAAGGTGTGGTGAAGATACGAGTGAATATTCATTACAGATTTATTAAGAGAGGTTACATTTGAAAGAACGAAATAAATTGAAAGAGAATTAAGTTATAAAGGAAGCAGAGAATGATGGAACAAAAGGAACTAGAGAATGATTTGAACAAAAGGAACAAAGTAAGTATTTGGTAAGCAAGTTAAATAGCAAAGCTTCCTCAGCTTGCTTTTAGGGCTTAAATGTCTGAATAAATAAGGCATGCCAGATGGTACCATTGTTGGTACATTTAGAGATGCCTATATGTACTTAAAAGCCCAGTGATTAGGTAAATCCAGGATAAACACAAAACTAATGGCAGACATTCATACTTATATAGCTTTTCTTTGACTGAACGGCGTGTTAACTAAAACGTTTGATCACCTTTAAAGTAATAATTGAATTGAATTACAATTCATGCTAAAGTATAAAATAACAAGAATCCTTAAAATAAAATTCCAAAAGAGACATGCATTTTCTAATGGACATTAATTAATTAATTATTGAGACAGAGTCTCACTCTTTCACCAGGCTGGAGTACAGTGGTGTGATCTCTGCTCGCTACAACCTCCTCCTCCCAGGTTCAAGTGATTCTCTTGCCTCAGCCTCCTGAGTAACTGAGACTATAGGCCTGTGCCACCACACTCAGCCAGTTTTTGTATTTTTAGTAGACGTGGGGTTTCACCATGTTGGCCAGGGTGGTCTCGATTTCTCGACCTCATGATCCACCCGCCTGGGCCTCACAGAGTGCTGGGATTATGGGTGTGAGCCACCACACCCAGCCAAATTATTTTTAAAATTAACTAACTTGGATATTTTAGAATATCTCACTTTCTAGGTATACTGACTAATTGGGCTCGTGACACTGAAATGGAAACAATTGAAGTGCCCGTTTGAAAATGTCAGTGTGTGAAGCCTCTTGAATTTTTTCTCAATATTTTTGATCATTTTATAGTCAAGACACCAATTGGAATTACTATCTGTAGTATTTCTTATTGTTCCAGGCTAAATGTGGCATAGTGACCTTAAGTCTAAATCCTGAATGTAGAAGCTACTACAGAATGAGATTTATGAATACATAACTTGTTTTAGGTTCAAATGAAACCAATTATTTCCCTACACATATTGAAGCTTTTAAAAGATGGGCAGATTATATTGTGGATCAAAACTTGTTCACATTTTACTGTAGTAGTGTGCATTACAATTTTAGTATTTTACATATGAATGTTGAAATTTTGATTTCTATTTTTTCAAATTAAACACATTTAACAATTTTCTACTCTTTGCTCTTCCCTTGGCCCTTAATACCAGAGTTAGAAACATGTTTTATGATGTTAAATTCATTTCATATCATGGTACGCATACTTTAAAAAATACTGTAGTCAAAAAAAAAACACCTTACCTCCCTGTATCACTTCTTTTTCTCTTTTTCATAGCCTTCCTAATAGTCTGCTGTCTCAATATTCCTCTTGTCTTAGCTCCACCTGCCTGTCTTTCCTACTATGCAGACTTCAATGCTAGTCTTCCTACTCTATTTTACTGTTCTTTCTCTAAATTAGAGTATGATGTCTTCTCTTTCAGGGGTGGTGATGAAATTGTAAAGGGTCTTCAATGCTAAGTTGATTATCTCTCAGACATGAATTTCTAAATCCTTTTCAAGTATATATTATTTTTTTCTATACTTTTATATCAGACACATTTGCTAAATTTATGCATATTTTGAATCAAATTATCTGAAATATATGAATTAAAATAAACATGGTTCCATTTGGCGAATTTTTACAGCATTAAAATAAGAAAGAGCAAGCATGGTATTTATAGGTAATGAATAATACATAACCAATTTTACTTCTATTTTGCATTATAAGATCAAGATAGTAATATGCATATATGCAGTTTATTACTACAAATGCAGTAATTATAAAATCTTATTGCTAAAATTTTGAACTGCAATTTTCTTTTCTTGCTTTTCTTATTTCACCAGTCAAATGCTGTTTTGGAAAATATTGTTAATAAATAATCACTAAGAATATATTTAATTGGGAGTTTCTCTATTTCTGTTTTTCTATTATTTTTCCTTTTTTCCCCACATTAAGTATATCTGTGTGTATTTCGGTATTTTGTATTCCACAATGTAGGTCACTATCTTTTGAATAGCTCATTTATGAGTAAATATCTAGTTAAATATTGTTTATCTTTAGAAATTCTTAATACTTTTATGTGGATTTTTGCAATAAGTTTCAAATATTAACTTCTAGGTAATAAATTAATAGCTACATTATTTATTCAATGTTTGAAACAATGTCATTTCTTTAAATAGACAAAAGACCCAGAGCTTCACCTTTTTCTGAATGACTACACCTCAGTCTTCACTGTCACACAGACTGGTATTACTCGCTACCTCACCTTACTTCAACCAGTGGACAGGGAAGAACAGCAAACTTACACCTTTTCGGTAAAGAGATTTTGTATAAATATACGTATGTATGTATGAATGTATGTATGTATGTTTGTATAGAACTGAAAGAGATGTCTGGTTAAAACTGAAAAGGTTATAATGACTTGGGGGAAAAATACATTATTTTCAACACCAGAGAGAAGATCGATGAAAAATTATTTACATGTGTCTCTCTTTTGTTTGTCATTTGTGTAGCTATATTCACATTCCTCATCACAGAGGAAAAAACATTTTTCAAAATAAAATAAAGTGATAACTTTAGTCTTTACCAAATAGTCATAATTGGCTTAAATTGAAATATAAAGAATTATTTCCTAAGCTTTTTGGTTGTTGTTTTTGAATTTTAATTTTGTCATAGGGTTGAGCTAGTGGTTCTCAAGAGGGAATAATTTTTTCTTCCAGTGAACATTTAGCAACATCTAGAGGCATTTTTGTTTGTCACAATTGTGTAGAGGTACTATAGGCATCTAGTAGGTAGACATAAAGGATACTGCTAATTATAATACACAGAACAGCCCCCATAATAAAGAATTATTTGTCCCAACATGTCACTAGCGATGAGGTAGGTAAATCATGGATTAGGCTAATCAAGGGAAAAAAAAGTGAAGGTTATTAAAGTTGTGTTTGTAAATATTGATCATGAGGGCGGAAAATACACACACTTACACACATACATACATATGCACACTCACACATAAATAACAAGCATAGTAGGGTTGACAGTTGAATAAAGATAAAATGAAAGTTCTAATTATATCACAATTTTTGAATCAGACACAGGAGAAAGATGAGGTAAGATAAAGTAGCAGTTAAGCAAGATATATAGAATTTATTTCTGAAGAAACCTACACAGAAAAAGATCAAGATTTCCAGAAAAGTTTATGTGATGGTTAAAAGTTAAATTAAAAGTTGACTTAGACAAAGATGGTGGTGCCTTAGCATTAATTTTGTTAGACTTTGTTAAAATTTTGACAATGTATAAAATACCACAGTTAACTGATGCCAACTAGTCCTTTGAATATTGCTATTGGGTAAATTACTATAATCCAATATTTTTCTAGGGCACCTACCCTCCTAATGGTATAAACAGATTGATTGTAAAAGGAACTGGTGTATGCAAAATATGTAAATGCAAATAATATTTTCCAATTAAGTTGTATGGATTAAATTATAGTTAACCCTTACCAGTCAGCAGTGTTATTTGCCCACTTTAAATGATATTTTGTGTATCATCCTATATAAAATATGCTTGGAATTGAATACATTAAAACAAAATCTTCAGTACTTCTTAACACAATAGAACACTTTAAATATATGTAGTATTACATTTTTATTACCTCATTTTATCAACAAAACATTTTACACCCTTTAAAATTCTAAGATTACCTGTAAGAAACTTGTTAAACTGTAAGAATAAATTCTGTATTGCTTATATTTGCACAACTTCTCTATTAATGGTATTTTTCTACTCCCAAAGATAACAGCATTTGATGGTGTACAAGAAAGTGAGCCAGTCATTGTCAATATTCAAGTGATGGATGCAAATGATAACACGCCAACCTTCCCTGAAATATCCTATGATGTGTATGTTTATACAGACATGAGACCTGGAGACAGTGTCATACAGGTAACTACTCACATAATATGAGGGCATTCTCAAAGCAGTTATTTACTCGGGTAACATACAATGTGTTCATTAAGAAATTATATAAGAAAAATTAATTTCGTACTGTATAGTATAATTAGCTTAAAAGAGCTTTAAATTTTTGTTACTTTTCTAAAAAGCATATATCTATAAGAATTCTAAAGGAGATTTAACTGTGGTTCTTTGAGGCAAACAGCTATTTGACTAGTTTATATTTGATTTTACAACATTTAGTATGTTAAATACATGTTTGAATATACTGAATATATAGTTAAATCTTCAGATCACTTTTTACTACTGTAGTAATTGATTAAATTTCAGTTGGAGATAAATACAAAAATCTGACTTAGTCAGCTGGTGGATAATCCCACTAGATATTGGTTACCTGGATAAAATATAATCATTACAGCAGAGAAAATTTAAATTAGATAGTAAATGGTAACTTTGAACATATAAGTCATGCAACATCTTTACTCCTGATTTATCTTATTTTTGCCATTAACTGAGTGTATTACATTTAAGTAGGTTATTTCAAACTCTCTCTCTCTCTCTGTCTCACACACACATACACACACACACACACTTTTTTTCTGTATATCTTTTCCTTTCTCATCAAGATCATATCCCCTATAACAAATGAAATGATCTTATTCTTTTGCTCATTTCAAATTGAAAACTCAGGGGTTTTGCAACTTTGGCTGTCTTGTTTGCCACTGTAATACCAGCACATGGCAGACATATTAGCCATGCGGTAAGTATTTATTCCAAGGATAAATCATGGCCAGCTTTGCATTAATTGTTAATTAAAATTAGAAATAGCTCAATGATTTTTTATTTATGAATTAAGATATGCTTTCCTGAGTTCTATAGAAGGGTGACATGATAGCCTGGGTATGGGAATTCAATAAAATGTTTATTCCATGTGTAAATATCCTCTGCTCTGTATATGACAAAGAGGGGGAAAAATGTTTCAAAATGCTACAGTAAGTTTTTAAATACATTGGTGAGATGTTGACCACCACCACCGCCGGGTTCTGGCCTGCAGACCCTGACTCAATGACAGATGAATGAATGCACTCTCATACTATTACAGCCATTAAAGTGAGCTAGGGATGGTCATTGGCTGCTCTCAGAGGGCATCTACCACCAATTGACCAAGACTCTCTTTTCATCATTACATTTATTCAGTAAAAGATTTTATAAAAGCAGCTCTAAGTCAACACACTTGTGGATAATTAACATGGTTAAAAGAGTGGTTTTACTAATAATAAAAGCTTTAGGTTCTGGGCCCAGAATAAACGCTATTAATGGGTAATTCCCCTTTAATCTCCCCCTGAGGGAACCATCCAGCACAAAGTTTACATGAGTCAACAGAGTAGAGACAAAGGGTGTGAGGTAAACAGACTTAAAGTGGGAAGGCCTTTTTTGTCCCTGTCTCTTCCCTCACATAATGGATGGACTGCCTGGAACCTGTCTCAATAGCACCTTTCAGCCTTCCAAAAGGATTGAGACTAATCTACAAATTACACTGACAATTTTCTAGTATTTTGCCAGCCACCCCAAGTGAATCTCAACATACTGGTATGGTACTTGTCACATTAATAAAAGTAATGTGTTTTAAACCATTTTATTTCAGGGAAGAACTGTAACTAGTTTATTTCTGTATCAGTGGCATCTGTATCTATATTTCTTGGCATATAGTATATGTTTAATATAGTAGCTGCTGAAGGCAACAAAAGACACTCAGGACTACTATGGAGAGAAGGAGAAGGGGCAGTGGTTAAAAAACTAACTATTGTGTGCTATGCTCAGTATCTGGGTGACAGAATCCATCATACCCCAAACCTCAACATCGTGCAATATACCCAGGTAATGAACCTGCATATGTACTCCCTGAATCTGAAATAAAAGTAAAATTATAAAATAAAATATAGTATACCACCTTAATAAATACTAATTTGAGGATGAAAGAAAGGAAGACACTTAGACAAATAATGAATGAATGAATGAATGAAGATATGAAAGAATGGGAAGCTCTAGGCAATAGATGAACCATGAGAGCCATAGTTTTCTTTACTGAAGCACCTTTTCACGGGTAGAAAAGTCATAGTTTATAAAAATAAAAGAATGGCCATTACTGTCATGTTCTTATTTAATTAGACCTGATTTTCATCTCTATAATGACATAATTGGAAATGAAAGTAAGTTTACACAGAAAAACAGGCAGCAGGGAACTACAAAGTATAACTAAGAAAATCATAGCAATTATGTGGTGAAACTCTATCTAAAAAATGTTTGCCTTAGGGGATCAAGGGCTTATTTTTCTTTGGAGTTTACAAAAGTTAATTTGCCTTATATATCTCTTTGTAAAACAGATATTTCCTTGCCTTTAAAGACTTATATTTTATATATTTCCTTGAACTATGTGGATTATGAAACTAGATTGTTATTTCTGCATGCCTGCAATTTTTGAAATTCTTCGAAGGTCCTCAAATGAAATGTCATAATTAGTATTTTAAGATTATTTCTGGTATGTGTTAGAATGGTCTTGCTGTAAAACATCCTCTAGGAACCTAGACATAAAACACATTCGTTCTCATTGAGAGAATATATTTGAAACAAATTTTTGATATAGAACTCTGATCTACATATACGTTTTAAGAGTCATGACACAGGTCCCTATGCTATCTATACCTTATCACAACCCTGCCTTTCCCCCATTGACCAGAAACAGGATACATCAGTTTGCTTGGTAGTTAGTAAACTGACATCAAAAAGACTGAAAGTGTCTGAAACAAAAGTGACAATGAGCACTTTCAGGAAAAGAGACACTTGGGTAACAGGTTTGAATTATTGTCATTTTCAGTGTAGCCATAGGACTCAGCCTGATGTGAGGACATACTCAATTATTTAAGTACAATTTATTTTTCTTATTTACTCTTTCTACAAGGAGCATATTGGTTGTCATAAAGTTTTAACCAGATCCTTGTTATAAGTTCTCAGTTATAAATTGAGCTTCTGACTTTTTGTATGTCTCTTACACTGGATTTTTGCAAAAAGGACTGGAGTGATTCTCATGCACATTTGTCATGAACAGCACTTGGAGGAATGCTGCCTTAAAGCAGCAACATCATCTTCCGTAACTGGAGCTGAAGTATAGTCACATTGTTAACACATATTTTGTTTAAGGAAAAATTACTGCGTGAGAGTATTTTATTTTTCATTCCATGTAGGCCATTTTATAAGATATCAGTGCAGTCTTATAGGCTGACACTAATAAATACCATGCTCCATTGTTTAAGCTCTCACTCGACACATTACTAGTTTCCTTGAAACGACAATTACTCTTAATAAAAGATACAGATTTCAATATTTTGAAGATGTAGATTTAAATACTAGTACCCAGCTACCCAATTCTCCATAAACACTATTCCTAAACATCTCCAATTCACTTTAAGTGTGATTCTCAATGATAACTGAATATTACATTCTACCTGAGGAACTTTTAAAATATTAATACCATCATTTCATTCTAAGATATTTTTATTAAACGATCTGGCCACCCATAACAGAGTAACTTAGATTTTATTTAAGAAAATGAAACAGTTCTAATATACACCCAATTTTGAGAATTACAGCTTTAAACCACAACAATATTTTTAAAAACCACTGAATAATTGTACTTCTTAAGTCTTTAAGATGGAGTCCTATATAGAGTTGAGTCCTGTGATCTTCACCCCACCTCTTTCCATTCTTCTTGTTGATTTTAGTTCTCCTTCCCTTCTGTGATGCTTCTTATTCCTCTTTCCTGCCGTACAGTCCACTCCTTCCAATTTATGTGCTCCACCAATTACTCCATTTCTTTCACAGAGGGGCAATCTCTTTCTCTCCACTGACTGATTCCTTCCTTTTGCCCAATTAACATTCTTAACATCTGCGGGTTGTGGTCTAATTGCCAATCTCAGATAAATTCTTCATGCTGCTATCCTACTCTGATTATTTTCCTTATTGACAAAAATGTATCCAAGTTCCTGCATATATTCATCTGTATCTATCTTATTTGTATTTATCTATCTTGTCTATAATATAAGCTGGGTTTCACTCACATCACACCACTAAAATCATATAAAATTATACAGCCCTTAGTCTATTTCTACATGTCAAACGTAAAAGTCCTTAATCTTTGTGAAGCTTTCAACAATGCCCTTTTATAAAAACATTCTTGTTCCCATCCTACTTCTCTGTTGGCTGAGAGAAGTTGCTGGCTCGTTGTTCAATTATCACCCTTTAAAAATTAACATTCTTCAAATACCTATATATACTTCTTTTCTTTTTCTTCTATTCTCAAGTTTTCAATCATTACCTCTGTATATTCTTGTCTCCCAGAGTTAAATGCCCTATGATGACCACCTTCTGAAGCATCAAGCTGGCCTCCCAGATATCAGCTGGACATGACAAAGTGGGTCTTATACAAGCACTTCAAATTGGACATATCCCAAAATACATTAACTAATCAATTATCTTTATTTTAATAAACAAACGCACACACTCAAAAACATGCATCTCGTCCTGTTGGAGGCAGCTATATTGTGAAGCACACCATGAATCATTAGGTTCCATAGGCAGCAGGGTAGGCACCTTGCAGTCTTGCTTGTTTTCCCTCTGCTTTACCTGCAAACATCCAAATTATTGTTCAGTTTAGGCAATCTCTATTTTAAAAATGTATTTGAAGATCATCATTTCCTCTTTTTGTTAAAGATTTTATTTTTTGAGCAGTTTTAGGTACATAGCAAAAGTCAGAGGAAGATACAGTGATTTCCCATATACTCCCTGTCCCCACACATGCATACCTGCCCCGTTAACACCCCAAACCAAAGTGATACATTTGTTACAATTAGTGAACTTACATTCACACATTGTTATCATCCAAAGTATGTAATTTACATTAGGATTCACTCTTTGTGTTTCTTTTTGTAGTTTTGTACTAATGTATATTGACATATATTCACCATAATAGTAGAGGAGTTTCACTGCTCTAAAAATTCTGTGCTCTGCCTATGTTTCCCTCCTGCTTGCTTCCTTTCTTCCTTCCCCTGACAATAATTGATCTTTCTGTGGTCTCCATCATTTTGCCTTTTCCAAGAATAACATACATTTAGAATCATATAGTATGTAGCCTTGTCAGACTGGGTTATTTCACTTAGTAATACATATTTAAAATTCCTTCATGTCTTTTCATGACTTAATAGCCCATCTCTTTTTGGTCCTGTATAATATTCCATTGTCTAGATATACCACAGTTTATTTACTCATTCTTCCATGAAAGAATATTTTGGTTGCTTTAAAGTTTTGGCCATTATTAATAAAGCTGTTATAATCATCCATGTGAAGTTTTTTGCATGGACATAAATTTTCAACTCCTTTTTGTAAATATCAAGGAGTGGGATTGCTGAATCATATAGAATGAATATGGATATCTTTGTTAGAAACTGAGAAGCTGTCTTCTAAAGTGGCTGTGCCAGTTTGCATTCCTATTTCCATCACCAGTTCCTTTTCCATGCTTATGTGCTGCCATAATTTAGCCTACTACAGTAGACTACGTTGAGCAATCTGGCTTTTTCTTCAGATTTCCTACCACACTGTTCTGACACTGAGTCATAACAATCCTCACCCACATCCAACACCTGCCAGTGGAAGGAACAAAGCTCCACACATGCAGTCAAGGATATCTGTATAATACTCTTAAATATATTTGTTTCATCTTCTGCTGTATACATTCATGTTATGGGCCTTGAGAATATGTAGGGTTTTGTTTTACTTGTTTTTAATATGAAATATTCTTCCCATCCATAACTATTGAGAGCTCTCTCAGGTTGAAGGTCTGACCCAAGTTGTATCTTAAAAAAAAAAAAACTTTAACACACAGTATAATTTTTACCTCTTTATTAAAGCCTTTATTTTCTTAGGAAGTCAGAATTAATTGCTTCCACACACCAGCTATCATTTCTGTCTCCCACATGTTGTATTGTGCCTTGCATTAAGGTTAGCTTTTACATGTCTGTTTCCCCTTTTGACCTGTAAATTCCTTCAAGACAAAAACTTTTAATGATCTAGCCACCAGTGGTCAGCATAATGAGTTAGACACAGTGGGGATTAAGTTAATATCCATAGAATTTAATTCCCTCAACTGCTGTACCTTCAATCAGTTTAGAAAAAGCCTCATTCTAGAAATATGCTCAATTTGACTTAAGAATTCTATCACACACTAAGTATCATCTCACATAGGTATTTCCCAAGATATTCTCTAACTTAACAGCTTCAGGAAAGCTACCCCTTCCTGTTCTTAAATTGGAAATATTTTAATTCCTTAGTTTTGCTATGTCATAGGTCATTGAATATTAAAAAAAATTTTCCAACATAATTATTTTCATAGCCTAACTGTGTAGAAAAATGTGAATTAATAAAATGATGCATGATTATTCCAAACTAACAAAGGCTTTAAATGACAGAGATGATGTTGAATCCAACTTAAAGACAATATAATTGGGAACCAGGCTAGTTAGTTGAATACCTTTCCGTCACTTTGTACTATGACATGATATAACCTTCTGTACCGCAGTTTGCTAATCTTTAAAATGGTGATAATAATAGTACCAACCTCATAAGAGTGTTGTGATTATTAAACTAATTACATAAACTAGTATCACATGTATACTTAGCAATGCTGGGTATGTGGTAACTTGCTATTATTATTGTAACATTCTCATTAATTAGGTAAAGCACAGATTATTAATATTTGCTGCTACCTTATCTGTGTATATCTCTGTGTGCCATGTGAGTTATTTAGTAATCTGTGGAAGACACATGTATGTAACATATAAAATTACATATTAAATTCTGCTTTTATAATTTCAAATATTCAAGTTTCAGATGAAACTATACAGAATTTTAATGTCTCTTGACAATTTATTTCACACAAGATTGGGAGTATTCAGGGTGATATGACAGTAGATGACAATTTATTTTAAATAATGATTTTGTCTTCTTTTCTTTGTGTGTATGATGTCATGATTAAAGTTTGAGGGTTATTTTTACTTAAGGTCTTGATGTAGTTCAGTGTTTCACCAAATACCAGATAAAGACTTCATAAGAAAAGCTTACAAAAATGTAGACCTATTTTTACTTTAGTACACAATTTTAATTTATTTTTTATATTTGAAGCATTTTATTTTTTTCTAATAACCATTCTTTTTTTGGAAATACAAATATTTTAATCAGAATCATATCAACAATGGTAAATCTGATAAAATATTTCCTTATTTATATATATATGTATATATTATTGCACTTTAGATTCTGGGGTACATGTGCAGATAATGCAGGATTGTTGCATAGGTACATACATGGCAATGTGGTTTGCTGCCTCCATCCCTGTCACCTATATCTGACATTTCTCCCCATCTTATCCCTCCCAACCTCCCTATCCCCCGCCGTTCCTCTCCTATTCCCCCACAGTGTGTGATGCTCCCCTCCCTGTGTCCATGTGTTCTCATTGTTCAACATCCGCCTATGAGAACATGCAGTGTTTGATTTTCTGTTCTTTATTTTGCTGAGAATGATGGTTTCCAGATTCATCCATGTCCATACAAAGGACACAAACTCACTGTTTTTTATGGCTGCATAGTATCCCATGGTGTATATGTGCCATATTTTCCTCATCCAGTCTATCATCGATGGGCATTTGGGTTGGTTCCAGGTCTTTGCTATTGTCAAGTGCTGCAGTGAACATACATGTGCATGTGTCCTTATAATAGAATGATTTATAATCCTTTGGATATATACTCAGTAATGGGATTGCTGGTTCAAATGGAATTTCTATTTCTAGGTCCTTGAGGAATTGCCACACAGTCTTCCACAGTGGTTGAACTAATTTACACTCCCACCAACAGTGTAACAGCGTTTGTATTTCTCCACATCCTCTCCAGCATCTGTTGCCTCCAGATTTTTTAATGATTGCCATTCTAACTGGCGTAAAATGGTATCAATGTGGTTTCAATTTGCATTTATCTAATGACCAGTGATGATGAGCATTTTTTCATATACTTGTTGGCCTCATGTGTCTTCTTTTGTAGTCTCTGTTCATGTTGCCGACTTTTGAATGGGTTTGTTTTTTTCTTGTAAATCTGTTTCAGTTCTTTGTAGATTCTAGATATTAGCTTTTTGTCAGATGGGTAGATTGCAAAAAATTTTTCCCATTCTTTTGGTTGCCAGTTTAATGATTGTTTCTTTTGCTGTACAGGAGCTCTGGAGTTGAGTTAGATCCCATTTGTCTATTTTGGCTTTTGTTGCCAATGCTTTTTGTCATGAAGTCCTTGCCTATCCTGAATGGTTTTGCCTAGGTTTTCTTCTAAGGTTTTTATGGTGTTAAATTTTATGTTTAAACCTTTAATCGATCTGGAGTGAATTTTAGTGTTAAGATGTAAGGAAGGGATCCAGTTTCTGCTTTCTACACATGGCTAGCAGCGTTCCTAATACCAATTATTAAACAGAGAATCCTTTCCCCATTGTTTGTTTTTGCTAGGTTTGTCAAAGATCATATGGTTGTAGGTGTGTGGCGTTGCCTCTGTTCTGTTCCATTGTTCTGTATCTCTGTTTTGGTATAATTACCATGCTGTTTTGTCTACTGTATACTTTTCTTGGCTAAATCTATTTGCATTAGTACAGTAACATGTAATTCTAAACTCATATAGGTTATTCATTCATGCTGAAAACTTTAATTAAAGTTTGGTTACATGATCCAGATTTTTTTCAAATGAATAATATTCTCCATCTAAGAAAATAGCAACACCTCTGGAGGCTGAGGTGGGAGAATTGCTTGAATTTAGGAGGTAGAGGTTGCAGTGAGTCAAGATCATGCCATTGCACACCAGGCTGGGTGACAGAGCAAGGCTCTGTTTCAAAAAGGGAAAGAGAGAGAGAGAGAGAGAGAGAGAGAGAGAGAGAGAGAGAGAGAGAGAGAAAAGAAAGAAAGGAAAGAAGGGAGGAAGGGAGGGAAGGGAGGGAAAAAGAGAGAAGAGAGGAAAGGAAGGGAAGGGAGGGAAGGGGAAAGAAAAGAAAAGAAAGAAAATTGCAATAGCAGCACCTTCCATTTGTTTGCTTAAGCTGGAGAAAGAGTTATTCTTTTTTTTTTTTTAAGACGGAATTTTGCTCTTGTTGCCCAGGCTGGAGTACAGTGGCACTGTCTTGACATACCACAACCTCCACCTCCCAGGTTCAAGTGATTTTCCTTCTTCAGCCTCTGGAGTAGCTGGGATTACAGGCATGAGCCACCATGCCCTGCTCAATATTTTATTTTTATTTATTTATTTTTTAAGTAGAGATGGGGTTTCTTCATGTTGGTCTCAAGCTCCCGACCTCAGGTGATCCGCCCACCTCAGCCTCACAAAGTACTGGGATTATGGGCGTGAGCTACTGCGCCCGACTAAAGAGTTATTCTTTACACATTCTCATATTTAATACATCTACCTCTTTTTCTTTCACTGCCACTATCAACTTTCACCTAAACCCATGAAATTTTCTTCTCTGAGTATTATTTTTGTCTCCTCTCTTCCTCTTCTTCATTTATAAGCCAGGGAGGCATTTTAAATTTGAAATCACATCAAATAATTAGCATGCTTGATCCCTTCAATGGTTTTCTACTTCTATAGAAATAAAGCACATAAACTGTATCCTATTACTAGATTACTGTTTAATTTCTTCACTTAGTATTTTCCCTGTGTCTTACTTGTTATGATGCTCCCACTGTGGTGAGATAACTTTTATTCATATGCTTTCCATCTTTTAGGTCTTAATTTAAATGTCACTTCCTCAAAGAAGCCTTCCATGATTTCCTCTTCTCAGTGTTACCCCTTTATTATCTTGGAGCATCCTGATTTCTCCTTCACAGCACATTTGAAAATTTATAATTATACTATTAAACTATCTGTTTCCTTCACTTAATTATAGGCTCAAATGGAGTAAAATTATTGTCAATTTTTTGGCCTACTTTTCTTCTTCTTCCATCACTACTGGTATATCTAACACCTTACACAGCCCTGTCACACTGGCCTTTAATAAATACTTGCTAAATGAAGAAATGAATAAAAAGAACTAATAGATGTACGTAAAATATTGTTGGGAATGTCTTTATGAGTCATGGGAAATTACTTATATTTGAGATTAATTCATTAAAAAGTTTTTGTAAAGTAAAACATTTAAACTGCAGTAATATTAGTATCTCTAGAACAGAGTACTTCCTAACTTTATTATTCAGAAGAATCATTTCAAAAAGACTCCTGAAATACTAAATTGACTAAAAACGTAAGTCAATTATATATGCTTTTAAAAAGATAAAGTTAAATAATTAACACATTTATTTGAAAATCATTTATTGTGAGGTGCGTTTGAAGTATTGGGCATGATGCCAGATAATAAGAAATAAAGAAACTATCAAGATATAGTTTATGACCTTAAGTAATTACTAGACAACGAGTGAAGAAAGGCATTTTATATTTTGGTTTGACAATACATGACAAATATGACATATCATCAAATTAAACATTATTAAATGTTTAGCACATATTTAAGTATCTCTTAAAACCTTAAGGGTTATGTAGTCTAGACTGAGCTTTTCCATTTGATAAACTTGGAGAAAATACTATGATAGCGTTATAGTAATCACAAATCCCTGCATTTTGAATTTGTATAACTGTAAAAAGAATATTAGATTTTATATTATTTTTCAGACATTATCCCCTTTCCTTTATATATTTAACAGCACAGCTTTAAAGAAAACTTATTTGTAAACAATTAAATTATTTACTTTTATATTTATCTGTCATGCTTTTTTGATTGTCTTGGTGAAAGTTGTCCAATTTCATGGTCCAATTTCAATAATTAATGCTGATGTGCTTGCATTTTATGCAGCTTTTGTTTATTTGTGATTATTTTGACAATCATGTAAGTTGTGCATTTTTAATTTTGACAGTATTCGCTCTCATTATGATTCTATATATTGCTGATTTACTAGATATTTATTTTGAAATTTGACAGTGCCCTAGAAGAAATAAAATGTCCAACATATTTTATATCATTTTCTTTTTTATATGTCCTATAATGAGATAAATAAAACGTTTCTTTGATCAATTTTAGCTTTTATTCACCTGTTATGCGCCCCCCAAAGGCTCACTTTCTTTTCAGCTGTCTCGTATAGTAAATTTTGTTACAATATTCCAGCATAGTCCTCTGAGTAAAATAAAAATAGTTGGATATTGAGATATTTCATATACAGGGGCTCTTAGGGGAAAAAGTAAGATTTAAATAGAGCAGTAGGGATTTCTTAAAACCCTAGGAAATTTGCTCATCCATTTCGCAAAGGAAACAAACAAAGCGCTATTGTGCAAGTCCTAATATATGTACGTTACATGTTATATTACTTTCTTGGCTAGATTATAATTTAATCCACACTGATTTTTATGTGCTTTATAATAAACTAAGTGCTCTAAAAAATACATAAAATGAATAAGACACAGCCCTGATCCTTACGGAGTTTACTGCGTTTTGCAAGAAGTAATCCTTTTTCACAGTAAAATAATCAGAAAAATCACAGTATTGAATTGTTAAATTTGGTGAGAAAGACTAAGAGCACTAGTGAGAGTTCATCAAAAGTGAGTGGGGATGATGATCTGTTAGAGCTTCACAAACCTGTCAAGATGTTTTGACTCTGACAGGCAGATGAAGATGATATGATGTTGGCGATGAAATGATATGGCCAAAGGCATGGAAATTTCATGAGGCATTAAAGATACCAATTTGACTGCCATTGGAGAGAAAAGGAACTGAATGCTAAACGATTTGCTTTTCTTTCACTAAATCAAATATGTGGTGGTTTATTCTTCCAGTTCCTCTGTCATGACAGGCTTTTCTGTGCTTTTGTAATGTATTTTTGTGTTTCTATAATATCACTTCTATTTAAGATAGCTCGCTTTCTTATCTCCTTTCCTAGAGACCCTTCTATGTCACAGAAGTTATTCTTTCTGTTTCTTTTACTCTTCATTTTTCAGAGCCCATCATCTGGTACAAATTAAGGTCGGAATAAATGAATCAGCTTATTTATAAATTAATTTCAGAGGGTTACCTTGCATAGCAGAGTAGTTTAGGTTTGGCATTGTATACAATATGAGATTTCTTTAAGAAGTATGAAAGACTGGGTCCTTAAATTGATGGGTTAACGCTAATGAGATGGAAATTGATGGAAGCCAACTCTGAGGAAATCTTTTTTTGAGAGTGTAAGCTGAGCATGAGAGAATTTGATAGCATTAGAGCACTTAAGTTTCCAGTTTCCAGTCTCAGAGTTTGAGTAATTAGAACCAATGAACCTTTAAGAAAGGATCGTGAAGCTGCTGCAGGAAAGGAACAAACCCTTTAAATAATCAGAGAGTGAAAAGAAATGCTTTAAAGCCATCTTCTTGTTGTTGTTTTATTCTGGCTTTTTATTGGAAAGAAAAAATGCATAGATCAGAGAGAGTCATCTTCAGGAAAATCATTGGTTCATAGAAATATTTAATAATGATGTTATTATTAATGGTGTAAATATCTTTTACCGAATGATACACCCAAAGTGATACATTTGCCAACCACCTACTCTATTGAAGTGCTCGTCGCCTTGGATTATTCTAGGATATGCCAAAGAGAAGGGGGAAAACTGGGAGCCTGTTATGCTTTTTAGCTTTAAAGCATCACTAGTTCACATTAAGGCCAGAGAGAATAAATCTGAAAATAAATACATTAGTAATGCCCAATTTGCTTGACCAGTAGGTTATTGAAGAACTTCCTGAATTTTATTGACACATGAAGAAATCAACAAACATAAAAGCAAACCCATTTATCATTTTTCCATCAGAAATCACACTGAATAGTGAATGTCCAGTGATAATTTAATGAGCAGCAGTCTTGGGTTCAGACTGACTGCCAACCTGGAGAGACCCAATAGACCTCACACAGCTCCAAGTTCATTTAGCTTTAGTAAGAATACTAGACAGGCAACAATATAGCTTTTATGGCAATAGCATAGTAGAAGTCTTACCACCTTTAGATATAATAGCTTATGTCTTCAAAGTAATCTGCATTCAGTATGTGTTACCCACTTGCTACATGTTTCTGAGGAACTTAAAAACATTTTTTTGTTACACTAACTTCTATAATATCTAGTGCATTACAAATAGACATTAAAATAGTGGCTATCACCAGTGTATATTTCATAGAGTAAGAAAATGGAATTCCCTCTACAAAGCAAATTAACAACCATAGATTTTCCTAAATTTTCTGATATTTCTTTAATATTTAAAAGACTATTTGGAGAAGATAAATTTGTTTTCTAGTTCATGAAAATATGACTGTGAAAGAAGATTAATAATGCCCGTACTTATAAATGACGTCTTGGTATAGATTGGACATAGTTCCCAGAGATATGTCCCTCCTGACTTGATCCTCTAGTATAGCCAACTACAACCCTTTAACTACATCAGAATTTATTACAATTATTTTTTCAGTAATCATTGATTACTCAGTAATCATTCCTGAATAATGCCAAGTTACTGAAAAATGAAGTTCCTTACTTTGCTTATTTAGGCTAATATGTTTGCCTAAAAGCCACCTCTGCTTGATTCAGTTAACTAACTCATTTATTGCACTTCAAATCCCTCTTAGTTCTTTATGTCCAGTGTTGATTAAGGTGACTCAAGGATTGTTCCCGGATGTGGTTTGGCTCTGTGTCCCCACTCAAATATCATGCTGATTGTGATCCTTAGTAATGGAGTAGGAGCCTGCTGGGAGGTGATTGGATCATGGAGGCAAATTTCTCCTATGCTGTTCTCATTATAGTGCGTGACCTCTCATGAGATCTGATGGTTTAAAAGTGTATGGCACTTCCCCTTTTGCGCTCTCTCTCTGTCTCTCTCTCTGCGTCTCTTTTCTCTCTCTCTCGTGCTGCATGTGAAAAAGGTGCTTCCTTCTCCTTTGCATTCTGTCATGATTGTAAGTTTCCTGAGGCCTCCCAGTCATGTTTCCTGTTATGCCTGTGGAACTGTGAGTCAGTTAAACCTCTTTTCTTCATAAATTACCAGTCTGATATAGTGCTTTATAGCAGTGTGAAAACAGATTAAGATCCTGCCTCTAATTGTACTAATATATATAAGTATGTATGGATTAAAGTATATTGTGTACATACAGAAATATTATTTCTCCCAGAAGCTTGTAGATTAGGAATATTATACTTCTAGGTGAATTTCAACCTGAGTGTGCAAAAGGATCCTTACAATTTCCCTTGGGAATTTCTAGGAAGAAATCATCAGTGACATAGGGTCACCATGTAATTTCGCTCTTTGCTTTCTTGTTTACAATTCTGACTCCATAAACATTTATTTATTTTCTGTCCCCCTCTTAACCACCTCTGGTGAGGCAAAAAAGAAAAAGAGACTGGCATACTAGGAAATCAACAAGAATGCCTTAAGTGATATCATTTTTACACATGTCTACACATGCATAAGATATGGATCTCAAAACTTCAAAAGTAAAATTAAGGATAAATATAACAAAAGAAATCCCCAAGTGATGCAATCCTATCCAATATTCTGGTGTGTCATAAGGAGACATCAACCCCAAATGATTCCAGTAAAGTTCTCAAGTATATTTTGTACATTGATTTGTTCCAAATCTGTGCAATTCTCCAGCATTGGCCATTACTCATTACCACATCTGAAAGGAGCCACTAAGATTATACTCTTGCTATGAAATGTTTTCTCAGAGAAAAATATGAAGGTATCTTATCTTGAAATCTTTGTGTGCTCACCATTCCATGTTCCACAGTTTCACCTTGCCTTCTATGTATTACTTTTATTAACACAAACAGCCTCTTATGGTGGTATTTGCTGATTAAATTCTACTGTTCATATATGGGCCTGGCTTTTCTTTGCTTTCCAGAGCTTTCACATCTGTCCATTCATAGGAAGAAGGAGAGGTTTACAAAGGTAGCATGGAGTTCATGAAGTTGATAGTTGAGCCCCTAAAAGCAGAATAATATACAGTGGTTTAAAAGAGAAAGAAAGAAAGAAATAGTCAAGACCTAAACTTTGTAAACTGCATAAGAAGGCAGGAAAAAGAAAGTAAGTCAGATGATAAAACAATACTTGAAAAAGTAGCCTGAATGGCATTCTATAATGTAACAGAAAAACAAACTGGATAAAGATTATTAAAAAGATCAGATGTGTGGATTAAATTTTCTTTGTTATTTTTGATAATGTTATTAAGTTATAATTTACATATCATTATATATGTTATGTTACCAAAACATCAAGGGTTTGGTGTAGGTCCTGCTGCTCACTTCCTAAAATGTCAATCACTGAGACAACAGATATTGCCAGAGAAGAAAGCTTTAATCAGGTGCTGCTGCTGAGAACAGGAGATAAAGTCTCAAATCCATCTCCCCATATGATTAAAATTAGGGGGTTATATAGCATGGAAAAGATGTAACTACATGTGCAAAAACAAATGTTAGGGAAGAATGAGGAAGAGTAGTTGGTAAACTGAAGTCATGACGGATGGATGAGAGGGCTGGTGTTTCATTGTCTGGTTAGAGTTATCTGGTGGGTTTCAGTTTCTTGATTTCTAGGAGGTTTGAGGGTTACTTTCTTGAGGAAAACACTCACCTCATTACCTGGATACAGTTATCTGGTGAGTTTCAATTCCTTGATTTCTAGGAGGGTTGAGGGTTAGTTTCCTGAGGAAGAAACTTGGATAAGACAAATGTAAGTTTCAAGCTTCAAGACAGGGTGGGGTTTGGGCATTTTCTGTGTTTATACAAAAAACAGCAAACATAAGTTTCATGGAACAGTTGGGCTGGTTTAGTAAATTTAAACAGTTGTGCAAAAATGACCACAATCTAGTTCTATACATTTTTGTCACCTCAAAAATTTCCATCACCCCAAAGCTTTACTCATGACTCTTGGAAGTCAGTACCCTCATTTCCAGCTGTAGACATCCCCTGTTGTGGTTTGTGCTTCCAAAAGTTTTCCTGGTCTAGAAATTTAAAAATATGGAATCCTATGATATGTACCTTATCTTTTTATTTTTCTTGGCCTTTTAAATAGCATAATGTTTATGTAGTTTATCTATACTGTGGCATGAATCAATACTGTATTTCTGTTTATTTGAAGTACTGAATAGTATCCATTATGTGAAAACAGCACATTCTGCTTATCTGTTCACCAGTTGATGGGCATTTGAGTTGGTTCCAGTTTAACATGACTGTGAATATTCTGTACAAGCCTATTTTTGGATCTCTATATATCTCTATATATGTATCTCTAAATATATATGTCTCTCCATATATATATATCTCTTGAAGTGTCCTCTCTGTATATATTTTATAAATGGTAAAAATTATATATAAAAATTCACATTTTATATCATATTTTGTGTGTGTGTGTGTGTATATATATATATATATATATATATATATATATATACTTCATTATATAGATATATAAAATTCAATTGTGATGAAATCATGACGTGTCCTACTCTCTGTGGGTGACATGAATCAAAAGGATGACTTGAATCATCCTTTTGTCCAGCATCTCTAGGACATCTATACTCCCTGCCCATGAGTCACTTAGAACCTCTCTCTCTTACTAGATTATCTGTGGTGGTATCCTTGTTTTACATAACAGTGGTCCCAAAGCACAAGAGTAGTGATTCTGGCAATTCATATATATCAAAGAGATGCTACAAAAGTGTTTCCTTTTAGCGAAAAGGTGAAAGTTCTTATCTTAATAAAGAAAAAAATATATGCTGAGGTTGCTAATATCTATGTGAGGATGAATCCTATAACCATGAAATTATGAAGAAGGAAAAACCACTCATGCTAATTTAAATATTTCCTTCAAATAGAGTCTGTCCTCACTTGAGGGAAATATTTACTGGTTAATTTATCTGTATTTTTATTACTTATTGAATAATTGGTTATTATTTTTATATAAGGGCAACTCTACCCCTTTCAAAGCAATGTCTTTGCCTATTATAATGAGAATTATATATTACGTTATTGTATTAATGATTATATGTTGTCTCATACCAAGATCTCAAAGCTCTATAATCCCAGAAAAATAATCAAAAAGCAAATAAGAGTAGTTAACCATGAAACTATTTTTCTATAATATTTAGGGTTCTTATGGGTAAAAGACATAATTTCAAAATAAATTAGCATTGTCTAAAAATTTAGTTTTTTTGATCTATCAGAAAGTGGTAAATCTAGCTTCAGGCATTACCAGAAACCATTTCATCAGTCGTATTTTCTGCTTATGTCTTGACATGTCTTCTCCTTAGAGATACACCCATGTGTATCTTAGGTACATCCAGTGAAAACAGGAAAACTAGCAGAAATACCAAATATAAATGTACTAGTCTAGCCCTAAAGAAAAAAAGAAAAAAAACACACACTCTTTTCCAGTAGTTATAGGAGTCACCTTGACTATACCCACTTGAATAAACTGCCAATTTTTTCTACCAAACAATTTCCAGACATGAGATGCCTGTCGCTGTAGCTAAGTGTCAGCTCCATCCAAACATGGACTGTGAAAAGAATTAATTGCTCCCCAAAGGAAAATAAGAGACTTTTATTGGAAGCAAGAACCAAGATGCCCAAAAGGCAAAAACATCAAATGATCAACACATTCATCCCTTATCAAGTCAGCCATAATTCACTTATAATAAAAATATGTTCACATAAAATAACATGTTTATGCTATTGTATTACAGTTTGTAATAGTCTTGCATATGGTTTATATCAATTGTAACTTTAATTCTGTGTGTCATTTTTGAGGCTCCAATTTGAATGTTTTTGTTCAGCTTATATGCAATTCAATCTTCTTTATATTTGTCCTGTTATATCAAGCTGTATTTTTTTCTCAGAACCAGGAAGAAACAATTGAAGAGAGTAGTAAACTGCAGCCACAATTTAAAATAAAACATTAGGAACAACTCAGATTATTTTGGGGCAGTGTAGGGGATCGACAGTGATATGGTTTGGCTGTGTCTCCACCCAAATCTCATCTCGAATTCCCACATATAGTGGGAAGGATCTTGTATGAGGAATTGAATCATGGGGACAAGATTTTCTCTTGCTGTTCTCATGATAGTAAGTCTCAGAAGATCTGATAGTTTTTAAAAGGAGAGTTTCCCTACACAAGCTCTCCTCTCTTGTCTGCTACCATGTGAGACATGCCTCTGATTTTGTGCCATGATTGTGAGACCTCCCCAGCCACATAAAACAGTAATTCCAGTAAATCTCTTTCTTTTGTAAATTGCCCAGTGTCAGGTATGTCTACAAGAGCTGTGTGAAAATGAACTAGTGTAGTAAATTGGTACCTGTAGAGAGGGGCACTGCTGAAAAGATACCTGAAAATTTTGGAGCCATTTTAGAACTGGGTAACAGGAAGAGGCTGGAACAGTTTGGAGGGCTCAAAGACTGGAAGATGTGGGAAAATGTGGAACTTCCCAGAGCCTTGTTGAATGGCTCTGTCCAAAATGCTGATAGCAATATGGACAATAAAGTTCAGCCTGAGGTGGTCTCAGAGGAAGATGAGGAACTTGTTTGGAACTGGAGCAAAGGTGACTCTTGTTACATTTTAGCAAAGAGGCTGGTGGCATTTTGCTTCTGCCCTAGAAATTTGTGGAACTTTGAACTTGAGAGAAATGATTTAGGGTATCTGGTGGAATAAATTTCTAAGCAACAAAGCATTCATGATGTGCCATGGGTGCTGTTAAAGACATCCAGTTGTATAAGAGAAGTAGAGCATAAAAGTTTGGAAAATTTTCAGCCTGACAAAATCTCCTCCCATTTTCTGAGGAGAAACTAAAGCCAGCTGCAAAAATTTGCATAAGTAACAAGGAGCTGAATGTTAATTCCCAAGACAATGGGGAAAATGTCTCCAGGCCATGTCAGAGGTCTTCACAGTAACCTGTTCCATCACAGGCCCAGAGGCCTAGGAAGAAATAATGGTTTCGTGGGTTAGGGGCAAGGTCCTCATTCTGTGTGTGGCCTAGAGACTTGGTGACCTGTTTCCTAGACATTTCAGTCATGGCTGAAAGGGGCCAACACAAGGGCTTTGGCTTCAGAGGGTGCATATTTGAAGCCTTGGCAACTTGCATGTGGTGCTGAGCCTGCAGGTGCACAGAAGTCAAGAATTGAGGTTTGGGAACCGCTGCCTAGATTTCAGAGGATGTATGGAAACACGTGGATCCCCAGGACAAAGTTTGCTGAGGGGCAGAGCCCTCCTGGAGAACCTTTGCTAGGGCAGTGCAGAAGGGAAATGTGGGATCAGAGCCCTCACACAGAGTCCCTGCTGGGACGCTGCCTAGTGGAGCCGTGAGAAGAGTACCACCATCCTCCAGAGCCCAGAATGGTAGATCCACCAACAGCTTTACAGCACACCTGCAAAATTTGCAGACCCTCAGTGCCCACCCATGAAAGCAGTTGGGAGGGAGGCTGTACCCTGCAAAGCCAAAGGGGCAGAGCTGCTCAAGACCATGGAAAGCCACTACTTCCATCAGTGTGTGGATGTGAGACATGAAGTCAAAGGAGATCATTGAGCTGAACCTGGAGAACATCATTCTCAGCAAACTGACACAAGAACAGAAAATGAAATACTGCATGTTCTCACTCATAGGCAGGTGTTGAACAATGAGAACACATGGACACAGGGAGGGGAGTACTACACACAGGGGGCAGTTGGGGGAAACAGGGGAGGGACAGTGGAGGGTGGGGAGTTGGGGAGAGAGAGCATGGGGAGAAATGCCAGATGTGGGTGAAGGGGAGGAAGACAGCAAATCACACTGCCATGTGTGTACCTATGCAACTATCTTGCATGTTCTTCACATGTACCCCAAAACCTAAAATGCAATAAAAAAAAAGATTTGACTGCCCTGCTAGATTTCAGACTTGCATGGGGCCAATAGTCCTTTTGTTTTGGCCAATGTCTCCCATTTGGAATGGCTTTATTTACCCAACGCCTGTACCTCCATTGTGTCTAGGAAGTAACTAACTTGCTTTTGATTTGATGGGCTGGTAGATGGAAGGACCTTGTACTGTGAACTTTTGAATTAATGCTGAAATTAAGACTGTGAGGAACTGTTGAGAAAGCATGTTGGTTTTGAAATGTAGGAACATTAGATTCGGAAAGGGCCAGAGTTGGAATGATGCGGTGTGGAGGTATTCCCACCCAAATCTCATGTTGAATTCCTACTTGTTGTGGGAGGTACCCAGTAGGAGGTAACTGAGTTATGGGGACAAGTCTTTTCTGTGCTGTTCCCCTGATAGTGAATAAGTCTCACAAGATCTGATGGTTTTAAAAGCAGGAGATTCCCTGCACAAGCTGTCTTCTCTTGTCTGCCACCATGTGAGACATGGTTTTCACCTTCTGCCATGGTTGTGAAGCTTCCCCACCCAGGTAGAACTGTAATTCTAATAAACCTCTTTCCTTTGTAAATTGCCCAGTTTTGGGTAAGTCTTTATTAGCAGCATGAAAACAGACTAATAAAGGTAGGGACATTTGGAATAAGCACATGTTGAAATACAGAGAGGAAGGAATTGTGAAAGGTGGGCTAAAGTTCCTGAAAAGAACTGTAAAACATCATGGAAAAGAAATAAAAGACTAATAGCTCAGTATTTCTTATCTTTTAAACATCACAGTGTTTCCATACACACTTTAAAGTCATAGATTTGTTTTTACTTTCATCTGAAACTTTTAAGTAAAATATTGGGTTCTCCACATAAATAAATGCCCTTTTCATTTGGGAGGCAGCGGATTTCTCCACTAAATTAGAAAAGAGCTTCATATATCTTCATCTCGTAGATGCTATCTACTAGTCACAGAGTCAATAACTATAATTGAATGAAATTCCTGCCATAGCTTAGCTCTAAAATTAGCATCTACAGCTCCATTCAACATCCTCTAATAGACTTCAGAAGGGGACATCTACTGTGTAATACTGTTGAGGGTTTTTTTTTCAAGTCTTGCGTTTTCAGGATCTTACATGGAAGACATTATTATGTTTTGGATATTCAGAATCAGTGTCTTAGCTCCTTTTCTGATCATGGACTCCCATTGCTTTCTTAAAAATACCTTTGTTAGCATATATGCAAACAAATTATGTTGACTCATAACCCATTAATTTATTATTTAGTACTAAAAGACTGAAAAATAATGTTATTTAGGTAACTTAAACATAGAATCCTTGTTTTATCTACTTGTTAAACTTTCTCCCTGCTAATAATTTCTGCAGAGCTAATTGTGTCCCTTGAATACCTGGGCTCAACTGTGATTGACTGGCTCTGCAATTTAGGGGTGTTTCTATCTCCTGTGCTTTGCACTACTAGTTGGCATTTCTAGTATCTCCCAGGGGGGTACCTTCCTCAATGTAATTATCATCTAGCTTATCCTCCCTTCCAACATCATTTATGAAAATGTTAAGTAAGACCAGCTATAATACCGACATCCCTGAAGTATATGCCTTAACACCTTTTCTTAACTTGAGGCATTGCCATTTATCATTACATTCTTTTAGCCAATTTAAGTCCCAGGAAGAATGTTAATATTGAATCCAATTTGAGCTAAGTTTTAATTAAGATTTCCGGAGACATTTTAAGTGATTTAACTATAATCAAAATTGATATCTCCTTTGCTACCCCTATTCTCCTGTTTTCTAATTTTATCCATACCCAAAAGAGAATTACTTTGTCTAGCTTCAATAATTCTCTATAAATATGTGTCATTCATTTTGACTGTTTCTGCAAATAGTTTTCTTCTCCTTTGCCTTTAGGAGTATGTCAGGCTTATACAAGTCCAAGAATCATGTCATAACATGCCTTTCCTTCCAGCAGCTACATCTGTCCACCCCCAAATGCCCAGTGTCAGAACTTGATTGCATTAATGCCATTTCCTTTTTTATTCTCAATTATTTTTTGCTATTTCTGTGAACATCACTCTAAACATGACATATAATTAAAAATAGAATATGCATAATATAACCCTTTCAGCATAGTGCAGTGTCTAAAGTACTTTGTTTACATTTATTGAGAATATTAAGCATTAACTTTTGAATGGGAAATTAATTAACATGGTGTTCCTGAAATTGAATTCAAGTTTCAAGGTTAATACGCATGTTACATTTGATCAACAAAGGTATGCCAGTGTCTTCACCACATTTTCAAAGAAGTCTGAAAACCATGCAAACTACTTCTATTTAGAGGTAATGCATTGAAAATATAAGTATATAAGAAAATGTAAGTATATAAAACATTTCTGCAGGTTAATTTACTGCAATTATATGTGTTTTCTTTATTCCACAGAAAACTTTTAATTATATTCCTTCATGTGTAAATTGAGGCCACCTTTTTTTCATTCTTCTTATTTTGTATAATTACTACAGCAAATACTGTTGATGTATGTAAAATGCTTACTATAAGATTTCCTGCTAGAATCTCTTTTTATTCTTTTTTCCTCTTTATATTCATCAACAAGTCAAGGAGCCATCGTTAATAAATCACTGTGGCTTTAGTGTTGCTTGATGAAATTAATTATTGTTATCTTTTCACATATGGTAACCCAAATAAAGTCTTTATTAGATACTAGTTGCTTCAAAATCATTACAGATATATGTAAGTTACCTTTACAGAGGTTTACATGCCTAATTTCAAGGGCCCTGAATAGATTTCTTTTCCTCAAAGAAACGTTTATCAGGCTATGTTACCCTTGATATTCTGCAATGGGGGAGGCATTTGTTTGACTGATGTACTGTTAATACTGTATGACGTACCAGTCCTTTGTGAATCAGGGGGTGCAAGTTAATCTTTCCTAGAGCAATTGTAAATAAAGGGGACACAAAGACAGAGTCTCTGGGAGACGAGGAAGAGAACGTTATGAAAGGAAAAATGAGTGAAAGGAAGGATGGGAGTAACAAAGGCAAACTATGCCTACTTCATTTTTTCCAAGTTCAGTCTGTTTTAATATGAGTTTATGTGTTAAGAACACAAGGTAAGACAGAAAAAAAATTAAATTTCCTATAGGGACATTAGATTTTCAGTTAGGGCTTTCCACTTTTTCTCTTTATTAAGTTAAAGATAAACCTTCAACATCCAAAAGTTTATTTCTTATCACTCTCAGGAAGAGAAAAAACATCCTTATTCTTGTGATGGCTTCAGTAATGTAACGGGACACGATAGCCTCGATTTTAAAAAAAATAAGAGTATATTTGTTAAGGAAACTTGTGTTTATTTCTTTGAAAGTAAGCTCCTTTTGTTGGGGGGAAAAATGGCATGCTGGTGAAAAGTTGAGTCCCAAGAGGATTTATGTTGTGATTTTCAATTCCAGCTCACTGCAGTCGACGCAGACGAAGGGTCAAATGGGGAGATCACATATGAAATCCTTGTTGGGGCTCAGGGAGACTTCATCATCAATGAAACAACAGGGCTTATCACCATCGCTCCCGGGGTGGAAATGATAGTCGGGCAGACTTACGCACTCACTGTCCAAGCATCGGATAATGCTCCTCCTGCAGAGAGAAGGTAATTTATATTAGAACCAATGTAGTCTTTTCATCGGGTCAGTTTAACCCTATAATTAAATTTAAGAAGTGCAGCGAGTATTCTTTTATCCTGTAAATATCTAAATTAGATCAGAAAATCAGAGAGATCAGATTCTCAGGAACTACAGGCATATTCTGATTTGGTTAAATAGTGGGAAAAAGACAATCTCAGAGGCCTATTTCCAAATTCTTACAGAAAAGTAAGGCTGCAGACAGAGAAAGAGAGGCTTTTTCTTCAAGGAAATTAATAGATGTGTCAGTGGCATGTAATGTCTTAGGGTTTCTAAGTTATTTCTGAGTGTATGAATGATTATTAGAGTAGTTATGTAAAATTACATGTATACACACGCGCGCACACACACATACAGCAAGCTAAAATATTTCCTACTATTACAATTGTATCTTTCTTTATTTTTATTTTTATTTTTATTTTTTTTTGAGACGGAGTTTCGCTCTTGCTACCCAGGCTGGAGTGCAATGGCGCGATCTCGGCTCACCCCAACCTCCGCCTCCTGGGTTCAGGCAATTCTCCTGCCTCAGCCTCCTGAGTAGCTGGGATTACAGGCACGCGCCACCGTGCCCAGCTAATTTTTTGCATTTTTAGTAGAGACGGGGTTTCACCATGTTGACCAGGATGGTCTCGATCTCTTGACCTCGTGATCCACCTGCCTCGGCCTCCCAAAGTGCTGGGATTACAGGCTTGAGCCACTGCGCCCGGCCTACAATTGTATCTTTCTAGTCTCCTACCTGAGAAATCCCTTCTGTTATTATTTCCAGATTTTCAGTATCATTTTGCTGGGGCAAAGTGAAGGAGTACATTTATTTTTATATATTAGCATATTTATATATTAGTATATTTTATATATTAGTATATAAATTATTAGTATATGTATTATATATGAATACATTAGTATATATATTATATACTAATATACTATAGTATATATTGTTAGTATATGTATTATTTTATATATTAATATATTTATTTTTTTTCCATTCATGATATATTCTGGGGTTCTCTCCATGTAAATTCTAGATAAATCCTTCAAATTCTTTTTTTACAGTTATGTAATATTCCTTAGTAAGTATGTAAAACTATGGAAGAAATATAAAACATTGAATATGCATCAGTGTGAATGTGTACAAGTATATCAGTTTCTTATATTGTCATGTTAAGCCCGGATTACAGTTATTCTACATTTTCCACTCGTTTTTATGTTGATTCATATTGCATATTCAAATCTTTGCTGTATTTGGGATGTTTGTTTCCTGGTATACAGTAGGAGGTATTAATATAGCCGTGGTGTTTTCCAGTCAAGTACTCTGTGGTCCCCACACAGGACGCTGAATAGTTCATCTTTTCCTCGCCAATTTTAGATGTTGCATTTATTATATATTTTCTTATGTATTTTGATTTTTATCTAGATGTTCTATTCAATTCTATTATTTATATTTTATGAGCTATTACACAGAATTTTGCTGGTTAATTTTATATAGTATGCTCTATCCTCTGGGGCTACTGACTTCCTCAAGGTAGCTTTCTCTCAAGTAATTTTTCTTCTCCTTCTGTTGTTTTCTCTTTGACATTAAATAAGCTAATTCAATGTTTTCATTGTATTTTTATTAGAAACACAGATTTATAAATTAATTACTTAGGAATATATTGTATACATTTGATATTGAATCTTTCTATCCAAGAACATTTTGCATTTGCATTTGCATTTGCATTTGTCTATGCTGTCACTGGAGTTGGGACACTCCTTCCTGTCACCAGTTTATACACTTCGTCTTCTTCTCAACTCTGCTTTTCTTAGTCCGTTCCAGTTGTTGTACCAGTTTCCTGTCTGTCCCTTAGGATCATAGCTAACCTCAAGCTTTTGAATTTGGTTTTCGTCTTTTCTCAGCCTGGATGTCTTTTTTCTCAGATTTCTGCATGACCTTATTTCCTTCAGGTGTCTGTGATAGGAAAATTTCCTTTCAGCCCAACAAATCATTTACTACCTATTGTCATTTTCTACATTCCAGAATACAAAGATAACTATAGTACCTCAATTTGAAAGCCCCCAAAATACAGTAAAGTATATAAAGAAGAATATAAATTAAATTTAGTTTAGCATGGCAATTTTGAGATTAAGGTAAATTCTGGACTTTCTAGGGTATTGATAGAGCCCTTATGATAATGAAGGAATACCAAGAAGTCATCCCACAATAAGAGAATGAGGTCGACCAGATGAAAAAAGGTATGTGACCTTATTGGCACAGCCTTACAGCTTGTTTATGGGTAATTATTAGTCAGTGTTACTGGGGCATAAAATGATTCAAAGTGGGTTTGAAAAGTTAAAGGTCATGCCACAGAAAGTTAATTTGCTTTGATAAAAACTCAGACTTATCCAATCAATAGGAGGAATTATTGGAAAGACTTTTAAATTAGAAAGTCATGTAAGAAAACATAGTGGTTTTGTAAAGTCAACCTGATCGCCTCTATGGAAGGCAAATCTTAGGGGAGCAGAGGCATAAGAGTCTAGGGTAGATGCTGCTGATGTCCTGAACTGGGTATGTTAGGAAGAACAGAGAGAGAGAATTGTCGCAAATAAGATAAAATAATTCCCAGGTTTTTGTTTAAGGTGATGTCGATATGATGCACATGGCTTGGGTGAAGACATCAATTTAATTTTGGACACATTTAGTTGGAATGTGGCCAACGTTCATATATCCAAAAAGCAAATACACACTTGGCCCTCCCATATCCATGGCATCCACATCAGTGGATTCAACTAACTACAACAATTAAACATATTTGGGGAAAACATTACATCTGTACTGAACATTTGCAGACTTTTTCCTTGGCATTCTCTAACCAATACAGTATAACAGCTATTAGCATTAATATTTTATCATGCATTAAAAGTAATCTAGAGATGATTTCCAGTGTGTGAGAGAATATCCATAGATTATATGAAAATACTGTCTCATTTTTATCAGGGGCTTGATCATCTTTGGATTTTAGAATCCTTACAGGTTCTGGAACCAATCCTACATGATACTGAGGGGTAACTATGTATACCTGAACCTGATAAAAGAGCTAAGGGCTCCTTCTTAGAAGAAATATATAGGATACTTTCATACATTGAATATTTACAGAATCTACAATAAGAGCCAAGTCAGGTTTGAGTAAATTTTAAATAATAGCTTCATCTGTGCTAGGTTTTTCAGTTCATTCTGCAGCTCAATTTGTAGGATTGATTTCTCTCCAGAAAATAGCAAATATCATTATCCTACAGTGACCATGACATTATCCCAGAAGAATGGAAGTATATGGATTGTATTCTCTACTTCCCACTTAATGTTTCACCAAACATTCTAAGATGAGTTTTTAGATCCAAGGCATTGTCTAATATATTGCCAGCTGTCACTAACAGTAGAACAGTCAAGCAATTTTCCTGCCTCAGCCTTCCAAGCAGCTGGGATTATAAGTGTGCGCCACCACACCCAGCTAATTTTTGTATTTTTAAGTTGAGATGGGTTTCATCATGTTGATCAGACTGGTCTTGAACCCCTGACCTCATTATCCACCCACCTCAGCCTCCCAAAATGCTGGGATTACAGGTGTGAGCCACTGTGCCTGGCTTCAGCTCTGCTTTTTTTAGTCCATTCCAGTCATTGTAACAGTCTCCTCTAGTCTCTTAGGATCGTAGCTACCTTCAAGCTTTTGAACTTGATTTTCAACTCCTCTCGGCCTGGATGGGTCTTTGCTCAGATTTCTCCGTGGCCTCATTTCCTTCAGATGTCTGTGATAGGAAAATATCCTTTCCTTAATGTCTTTAATGACACTGATGATTGATAATACTTATTAAGCATACATGAGGGCCAGACACTTTGCTAGCTCCTTTACATATGTATAATTTCTAATATTAACAATAGCATTGTGACGTTTTGCATAATTTAGCTTCCATACCAGAAATCTGAGGCCGAAACAGGTTAATTGACTTGGCTAAGCAGTCCCGTTTCCCACTGCTACCCCCCTAGTAAACAAGTAGTAGGATCATAACTTGAACTCAGCGTTGTTAGATTTAAAGCTTTTTCCTCCACTGTTTCGTATCTACAGTCTTTGTAGTTACTGTTCTGGAGAACTATAATTATTTAATAGCAATGCTATCTATAAGAACAATGTCACCTTTTTTCATTTCAATTTTATTAAAGTCCTTCAATATTCGTCAATTTGTTGTGTTTTATATTCATATTTTTCATTGAAGATAGTGTTGTGCTCAATAGATGTGGTCGGATCTATATGTGGCCAATATGTTATGTTATATTTGAAGAGTTTTAAATCAGTTTGATTATTTAATAAATTAGATTTTATACTCCTCTTTTTGCTCAGTTTCTATTTGTAAGACATATCATTGATTATCCTGAATAAACTATTGCCTACAACTATCAGTACAATAAACAGTTTTTACTTAAGTAAAATTATATTCAATGCCAGAAAACAAAGCACCATCTTCAGATTCTGAGTATACATGTCTTTTCTGTGACATCAAAAATTTAGTTGACATATCTTCACATTTATTTTTATTAGACAATGGCTTGGATACTAAAATCTCACCTTAGAATGTTTGGTGAATCATCAAGTGGGACCTGCAGAGGATAATAATCCACATACTTCCATTCTACCTGCTGAGATAATGTCATGTTCACTGTAGGATAATATTTGCTATTTTCTGGAGAGAAATTAATCCTTCAAACTGAGTTGATGAATGAACTGAAATGCTACGAGGCTTTGCTTTTGGTATTTTTTTAATAAAGAAGATTATATTTAAATATTATGAAATATATATATATATATATATATATATATATATATATATAGTCATATTTTTTACAGATGGACCCAGCCAGCAACCAAGGCATTTAAAAAGCTAACTAAATAATAATATCAAAAAATGACAGCAACATTCAGAATTTAGCCAGTTTTCTATATTATTATTTTAAGCTTGGCAGCTTCAGTTCATAAATATAGTAATATTGACTCAAAATTTGGCCAATGTGAATTAAATGTCTATGTATTATTCTAATTTAGTAAACTAGCTAAAGTTTCAAAAAGTAAGGGAAAGAATAGTATATAGCTTTTTTTTGAGATTTTGATAAGCATACAGAAGAAATAAAACCCAAAAGATTTTTTTAAATGCCTAAGTTATTGTAAGATATTCTTTAGTGGTGTATATTGGTTAACTTAATTTATCCAATTAAATTTGTGTAAGTATCTACTTCATCCTAACATGAATAAAGCACTACTATTTGATAATTATGCTATCAAAAATAAGAGACAGTCTCTCTCCCCAGATAGCTTCTAATAAAATTATGATAAAAATGATTGATGCGTGGGCTAACATACTTTTTTAATTTCCTTTTTATCATAAAAGATAAGGCTATGTTTAATTAATATGAGATGAAATAATTTTTAAATAAAATTATGTTCCCATTGTGAAAATATATTCTTTTTAAAATACAGTTTTCTCTTTAAAATATTTTACTAGTAACAAAAGTACACGCTAAACTTATCATTAGTAATACATGATGAGGCTATTTATTTATTCATTTATTTTGATAAAAATTGACTAAGTTCCCACAAATCCTAGTGTCTTGGGGAGGTACTGGAAATAAGCATCAAGTAAAATGAGATCTCTGCCCACTTGGTATTCAGATATTGGCATAGGTACATCTAAACAGGTAGCAGTAGATAAATACAAGTGCAGGTTTACCTGGGCAGGAATGGTAATGGAATATCCCAGCAGAGGAAACAAGAAAATCAAAAGAAACAAAACAAACTAGTGTGTTAAAGAACTATGAATGACTTGGCACTTTTGGTTGTAATTGCCAGTCTGCTTAAATGCTGCCAACTGAGCCCGATTGTTAAGATGAAGTTTATATCAACAGGTATAGTCCATGAGTCCCACCTCCGTAGCTTCAAATTCTACCACGTCTTTGCTTACATATACCCTTCTCTTTATTTCCAGAAAACATTCATTTATTTTCTTCAGTGCTCTGTAAATTGACATATGAGTTTTCCTCTATTAAAATTCTGTGATATTCATATATAAATACATCTTGCATCTTAAAACTCTGCCCCTGAAAGTTCTGAAAAGTTTTCTCTGACCTCTTATGTTGGTTTTTAATCTGAAGTTTTTGCTCCTGTAGATTCCTATATGTACTTCCAAAATAATAGAATAGAATCTGTGAACATTGAGCTGTAAATATAGCTTTTCTAGCACAATATTGGTGGAAGACAAAGGAAAACAAAAACAGTAATTTCTCTGTCTGAAATCTACCAGAAGAAGCAATATAAATATCTGTAACCCTAATCTTAGAAACAAGTTAGAGATGCAGAATTACAAATAGACACTTTGTAGCAAATACTGACATATTTGATAGAAGATAACAAAAATAATATAATCCTCTATAAGCCGGCAATATTATGTCATTACTACCGATTACTATTGTCATATCAAAAAGTTGTCTTTTAAAAATTTTTTATTATACCATTTCCAAACTTAAAGCATCTTAAGTCTATTTTCCAAACCTCTTCTTTATTCATAATTTATGTTTTCCTTACAATAAGTGCTATGGATGAAGTTTGATTCACAGTATTATTAATTTAAAATTGTGATATAATAGTCTGAACCTCAGATTTGAAATAATTTATGGTTTCCTGTAAGGTAACATCCTTTATTACAACTAAAAATGTTTTACATTTACACATAGAAGGTCAACATCATCCAACTTATTTTACTTATTTGTTCTTGTAGGATGTAGGAAGCAAGGGAAAGCAGACATTGAATTCAGAAACCTTGTATTTTAGTTTATCTTCTGTTGCTAATTAATTTTATAATCTTGATTCAGTCAAGTAATCTTTTCCATTTTTAAATCCTCTTTTGTAAAATGAGAATTAAATTAGATGATTTTAAATTATAAGAGTGTTACCAAACACCAAGGTTTTGGTCTAGGTCCTATTGCTCACCACAGAGAAAGCCAATCACTGACACAGCAATTATTGCCAAGGAAGAAGGATTTAATTGGTGCTACAGCTGAGGCGATGGGAGATCAGTCTCACATCCATCTTCCTGACCAACTAAAATTATGGGTATATATAGCAGGAAGAAAAATGTAACAATGTGTAAGAAAATAGGAACTAGGGAGGGGCAAGAAAGCAATCATGATGAATGAGGGGTCTAGCATCTCATTGTCTGGATATGGTGATATGGTATGTTTCAGTTCCTTAATACTTTTTTGAGAGGCCTGAAAGTTGTTTCTTGAGAGAGGAACTTACATAAAACAAATTAAGTTTCAAACTTTAAGGCCAGAAGGGTCAGTTTCTATCTTTATCAAAAAAAGGGAGCTATGGGACTACTGGGTGGATTTCAGTCCCACCTTTCTATTTATCAGTTCCTCAATCATGGAGAATCTGGTTCTCAACCTTTCTGGCTGCTTAATGCTGAGGAGGGACATCATGGGCAGCTTCATACTATGGGTGATTTCATGCCCACCCAGAAATCAAAGGCTAATCTAATAGTATAGTTTTCTTCTGAAACAGAGTATTTCTCTCTGAAACTCCAAATTTCCAAGAAAGTCAAGTCATAGCAGGACAAATGTACTTGCAAAATAAGCTTCCGGCCCATATACTTAGCCTGATTAACCACCCAAAGTGCAACAATAATCACTGTTCATATAGGTTCTAAATTGTCTCTGCTGGAACCTTTCACAAGGCCATTTCAGTAAAAGCCCTGAGAAAATGATCACTTCCTCCAACTATTTATCATTATACAAGAAAACGTGTTCTTATTAAATCTCCTCAAACAAATAGATCATCGTGAATTAAGAATCTACATAGATAGTTTATAAGCTCTGGATAAATCAGGCAGAACGAAAATATGGCTCAAATTCTGGTTACAAAAGTATAGTCTACATAATATACTTAAAGTATACTTGAAGGCTACAAATAGCTTTAAAAAAGTATCCAGACTCTGGCAAACAAAACCAAAATCAGCAATGTTTCAAAGAAAAAAGCCATAAATATTATATCAGTCCTTCATTAGTTTAGTCCATGCAATCAATTCTTGCTCTGCTTCATATTGGGTTAACAATCTTTATGAACACATCAGCCTTCCAATTAGTGCCCTGTAAGTTTCTTCTCTTTCCCAATGGCACAATCCCCAAAGTTATCAGAAACCTGCATTCAGAAGTTCTTTTCTTGAACTCCCCAAAAGAAGCAAGCCCAGGAGTGTAGCTATTAATCAATTTTTGAGAAGGATCAAAGCAAAACAGTAATTGTAGATGACAGAAGCCTTAAGACAGCCATAAAGACACAGATGACAAAGAAATTTGGTTATTTCTGTGGCATACAACAGTTTTACATAATCGTTATTATTACTGACAATATATATTAAGAAATAACGGAATTTTAGGAATCTTACATAATCCTCAAACACGTATCAACCAACCCATCCATATAAATATTACCCAAAGGAAGCTTAACACCACCTCAGATTTAACAATGCTTCCTGCATAATTCTAATGTAACAACTAAGCCTCATAAGCCCTACATGTCTCTCATGAACTTCAGGGGAACTAATATCCAAAAATATTAGTTTTGGGCCCAAAAGACTGAATTTAGAACTTGAAGTTTTGCTTTTGGAAAGTCTGTCAAATATCAAAGGTTTTAGGCATCTGATATCACAAAATAGGATCACATATCACTATAAAATATTCATTTAGCCAAAATAGTAAAATAAAAACATTTATCTTTTGATGGAGAGGAGAAGTCAATTTCCTAAGCAGTAAGACCTAATACTTAAGATAGCAGGAGGCCAACTAATTCTGTCTCTCCCCTCTCCTTTTTTCTCCCTGCAGTTTCCTCAAAAGGTAAACAAAAATATGTGAAATTTTTATTCAAAAAACAAAATTTTACCTTTGTATGGCTTACTATTAATGTTAAATCTAATTTTAATAAAACCTTATAAACAAATCCATCTAATTTTAGTCAGTTTGACTAACGTAAGATTTTCACAAACTTTTTATATAGCTTTTTACGATTAGCTATTAAAGAGTACATCAGTGCTCCAAGAAAACACTGTTATTCTGACACATAGACCCAGACACAATTGTGTCAGACACATGGCCTTCTATCATTGGGCTTTTGATATTAACGTTTAATTTACAGAAATTCTAAACTAAGTTTATACCTGAAAATTGTCCCTCACCATTTCATGCACCCATAGCTTCCACAGTTGTTCCTGAGCCTAGAAAGATTACATAGTTTTAATGTCTGGTCCTGTGTCTCATGAAAGCACTTCATTTTTATTGTCACTGTGTCCTGCATCTGAAGATGAGGTTTTGACTGGTATCAATGCTCAAAATTTACAGAAGTCAGTGCTTTCTTCAGACCCAGGATTCAACGACCTGTAATTTAACAGCACATGGATTCGTTAATAGGATATTTCTACTACAAAGCCTATTATTCTAATATGCCACAGACTGAAACTCTGATTTGGAGTTTAGGAGGTACTACTTATAGCACTTCTAACCACTGTGTTAAAGTAGGTAGGTTCCTCATTCCTTATATCTAATTACTAGCATTTTAGTGACAGAAATGTGGCCAAAAGCATCAAAGTTTTGATAGGTCCTTTGTCAAAGTTTTCAAAGTAAGAAAATTCATGTTGCGTTTTGTTACCATTATTATTTTTTTATTAAAAACCAGAAAGGCAAGTACCAGTTTTGGGAATTCAGAATACAGATAAGCAATCTAATTTCACTTAAATACTACACAATGAAACAAGGACAAAGTGAGAACCGTATAATTTCTTTTCAGCTATTTAAAAGAGCATCATCACACATTTCTAATTTTCACTTCTAGATACAGTACTTAAAACTGATTAAGTAATTTTCACCACTAAAGTCTTCAAACTAGTGCAATGCTTGTACATATTTTGTTTTTAAGTACCACATGAATGCCCATCAGAGATAAATGGATCTGGATCAAAAATTACAACAAAGTATCACACTTTTTAAAGTGATTACTTAATTTAGTTGAATGTCAGTGTTAATATCACTTAATGTTCAGTTGAATGTCACTTAATAATGGTAAACACAGCTCAAGTAGTTTGAGAGAAATCCTAATCAATATAACTTCCTTAAGGAAAAGGCCAGACTTTCCTGAACATTAAAACTTTGAACACATATCACAGTTTTTCCTCATTAAAGATCTGAACCAATTCAAATTATTGATTGAATTGAATTACCTTGGAAATAAACATAATTTAAACACTTCTATTCTCCGCTACTTTTTCACATAACAAAATATACAATGTACTATTTCTGTTTGGAACTTAAAAAATTAGTCTTTTTTTGTGATTTTGGCCAGGAACCTTAAAGTTATTTTTTCATTATCACTTTCTTTACCAAAAATATATTTTCATTTTTATAACTTTTTACACAACTTTTTCTTCTACTTTTTGGTTTTCTTCTACTTATTGGTTTTCTACCTTGTTTCATAAATAACCATTTCAAGTCTGTAATTTGAATTAACCTTGAGATAACTTCTGAACCCGACAAAATGATTTGTTTTCTCCATAAAAACCAATCTTCTTTAGATTTCTTATCCTTAGGAGCCTTAAATTTTACTAAACACCTGAGAAGCAAGAAATCCTGAGCTGACTATCAGATATTAGCATTTTACAGATGAGAACCATTCCACAAGTTTTAGAAATATGTTTCCCCATAGCTTTTTCTTAATTGGAAATGACCCAGACATCCATTTAGCATCAAAATCAATTTAAAAAGTTTAAATTACATGTAAAGAATACCTACAATATTTATTCAATTTACATGTACTCAATTCTTTCATTTTAATAGTTTATCTAGATTACTTCTGAAAACTGAGATGTTAGACACCATCATTTAAAGTTAGCTTTTTCTGGCCAGGTGCAGTGGCTCATGCCTGTAATCTCAGCACTTTGGGAGTCCAAGGCAGGTGGATCACAAGATCAGGAGTTCAAGACCAGCCTGGCCAAGATGGCGAAAATACATCTCTATTAAAAAAAAAATACAAAAATTAGTCAGGTGCCTGGGGTGGCAGGTGCCTGTAATTCCAACTACTCAGGAGGTTGAGGCAGAGAATTTCTTAATCCTGGGAGGCAGAGGTTGCAGTGAGCAGAGATCATGCCACTGGGTGACAGAGCAAGACTCTGTCTCAAAAATAATAATAACAATAATAAAATTAAAATGTTTCCTTGTTCATTACTTCTTTTACATAGCTGGTTAATGTCAGGTCCTCAACTAAACTTTAAACTTAAATATATAGGTATTTTTTGCCAATAACTCACAAGATTCAGCTAACAACATTAAATTACTCTCATTTTCAAAGAAGATACACAAGCCAAAATGATTTTATTTTATTTCAAAGAAGGTACATGTGCCAAAATAAAATCATTTTATTTTGGCTGGGTGTACAGTTTTATAACTTTGTATAACAAGCCCTGATACCTTAGTCATATCTAGCAGAGTCATACATAAAACCCAGACAAATATGTATGCTGACAATTCTAAAGAGATACCTGTTTTTATTTTATCAAAATTTTTAAAGCCAGCTTGTTTATTGAGGTTTACTTCAATCATTTGAACTTGAAAAATACTTTGGGTTTACTTAATTTATGTGTACCCTTTTATTTATAAATTAATTTGGTTGACCAAAAAAAAACCATAATACATGAACATACATAAAGACATTAAGACACATATACACACACATAAAGATACAATCCATTGGCCGGCTGTGGTGGCTCAAGCCTGTAATCCCAACACTTTGGGAGGCCGAGGCGTGTGGACCGCGAGGTCAGGAGATCGAGACCATCTTGGTCAACATGGTGAAACCCTGTCTCTACTAAAATTACAAAAAATGAGCTGGGCACAGTGGCGCGTGCCTCTAATCCCAGCTACTCAGGAGGCTGAGGCAGGAGAATAGCCTGAGCCCAGGAGGCGGAGGTTGTGGTGAGCCGAGATCGCGCCATTGCACTCCAGCCTGGGTAGCAAGAGCGAAACTCCGTCTCAAAAAAAAAAAAAATACAATCTATTTTACCTCAGAACTCTAGCCATGAGATAACAAACTCACTGGTTTACGTAGCCACACTTCTTTGCCCCGATAGATAATCCAATGAAAAATCTTGGGTAAAACAGGTTTCATGGCAGTTTGATTCTTTTTTTTTTTTTTTTTTTTGAGACGGAGTTTCGCTCTTGTTACCCAGGCTGGAGTGCAATGGCACCATCTCGGCTCACCGCAACCTCCGCCTCCTGGGGGTTCAGGCTATTCTCCTGCCTCAGCCTCCTGAGTAGCTGGGATTAGAGGCACGCGCCACCGTGCCCAGCTCATTTTTTGTAATTTTAGTAGCGACAGGGTTTCACCATGTTGACCAAGATGGTCTCGATCTCTTGACCTCATGATCCACCCGCCTCAGCCTCCCAAAGTGCTGGGATTACAGGCGTGAGCCACCGTGCCCGGCCAGGCAGTTTGATTCTTAAAGGCTAAACCTCCCCAGACTTCAAGCAACACTGGGGCCAAACAGCACCACTAGAGAACATCACATATTAACCAGGCCTGACTGTGGTTAGAGCAGTAGCACAAAAATCTGGATACATGGAACTCTGTCCCACTTTCCTATCCAATAGCAAACTCCAGATTCCAAAGAACATTGCAGCCAAACAGTGATTCAAAAGAATATTAGCTTACTGAATTCTAACTTCCTATGAGGATCTCAAAGACAATCACCAATACTATCCAACTGCTGAAACAGACGAGCCCTAAAATTTTCAAAGTCAAACAGTTGGGATCTTCCTCTTTCTGTTGGTTGGGCTTGATCAACCCACAACCCAAAATTCCTTAGGAATTTCTCAAATTGAAAGGAGCCAATCCCACTGTCTGGTACCTACAAAACATATACACTTGCTCACATACACATACCACACACGATTACAAACAAGCTCCCAAGGTGTTCCTACTGAAACCTTCCTAAAAGTGTCCATACTAACACAGTCAGGGCACTTCCCACTCTCAGTCATTTGGGCTTGTTCAACCTACAAATAAAAACTTTTTAAAAAAATTCTCAAATTGAGAGGAAGGGATCCTCCTGTCCACGCCCACAAAGAATATGACACTCACCTCTCTGGTTGCAGATGTCAAGTTTTAAACGTTGTTCTGACTAGACAATGAGGAATGTAGTTGGGGGTAGCTGTTGTGGGACCAGAGAAAAACCAAAATATCTCCAACAAAAATTGGGTGGGCAACTGCTTAGGAGTTCTTCTGAGACTCTCAACTCAAGACAGCTAAGACACATGCAATGTGTTCCTCATCAGGTAACCAAAATCTGTCACAGAAACCACCAGGGATTCAGTCTAGATTCCGCTGCTGGTCATATAAAAAGCCAATCACTGAAACAATTACTGCCAAAGAATAAGGATTTAATCTAGTGCTGCAGCTGAGTAAATGGGTAATGAATCTCAAATCCAACTCACTGACTGACTAAAATTAGGGTTTATATAGCAGTAAAGAAATGTAACAATATGTAAGAAAACAGGAACTAGGGAGGGGCAAGGAAGCAATCATAATAAATGAGGAGTCTGACATCTCATTGGATGTGGTGATCTGGTGAGTTTCAGTTCTTGAATAGTTTTTTGGGAGGCCTGAAGGTTGTTTGGAGGAAGGAGTTCAGATAAAACAAATCTAAGTTTCAAGCTTTAAGACCAGAAGGGTCAATTTCTATGTTTATCACCCCCACCTTCTCCCCCACAAAAAAAAAAGAAACTATCTATGGGACTACTGAGTCCGTTTCAGGAGTATATAAGAAATAGACTACCTCTTTTGCTCTACTTTGACCTTTATTACCAGATGAAATGTAATAAAGCTTTATTATGATGTTCATTTTTAGAAATGGAGATTCATCTACATCATATTGGCTATATTACAAAATAAAATTTGTCATATATAGATGCTCAGTTGTATGCATTTAGCACTAGCTATAAAATGTAAATACAAAATGCTCACATAAAGTATTATTATTTATATAGTGACTGCCTATTTTATTAAGTGCTTAAAATGATGCTGTTGAGTTACTACTATTTATTACAGCATTAATACTATTATTTGATTGTTAATACTATTGATATTCAGTTTTCGGAAAGCTAACTCTGACATTGTGCTGACATCAGGGATAAAAAGGAAACAGCATTTTAAAAGGCAATAAGCTTCAAGAAGCTTGGTGTTTGCTTAAACACATTGCAGGGATGTGCCAGGCTGTTGAAGATGAAAAATGCAGGACCTTGAAATATGATCCCCTCCAAATAACTCCAAGATTCAAGCCCAAGAGGGGGAAAAACATAATTAGCAATTTTTGCATTTGAATTATTGTGGAAAGGGACAGAGGAACCAAAGGAGTAAGGACAGATCAAGGAGATGGTCATGTTGGCTAAAATTTGTCTGTATTCTGAGTCTATAGTCTGTTTTGTTTCAGCAGTTTAAAGTTTTCTTCTCTGTGACAAATATCCAGGTGCCTCCTATGAGTTTAAGGTCTTTACTGTAGTATTGTCACACTTTAGCCCTCTAAAATGGGAAGATAACGAAAGGGAAAGGAATCAGGAAATAAAAATAAAATAAGGGTGGTTTATACTTTTACAAGCTTTAAGACACTGATATTTTTGTAAAACCCTTATAAAGTATTCTTGATCAGTAAACTGAAGATCTAAAGAATACCAGAAGCAGAAAGGGCCTAGCTTTTGAAAGAAAGTTTCAAATCTGAAGTACAGGTATGTTCCAGGTGAAAAAAAAATGTTAAACAGTGAGGAAGTCTCTTGGATCCAGGGTTATTGAGGACATTGAGTTTGTAGTTTTCTCCTGAGGTAATTTTAAAAAGCAGGTAAGTCTACGTATTGTACTTTTCATGACATTCTGAAGCAGTGGTCTTCAAATTCTAATTTCTATATTTCTATGTGTAGAACCTTGGAAAGTTGTGAAAACTGTAGATTCTTGTTTCCTACCCTAAAGATTATGATCCAATATATTCAAATTCTAACACCAGCATAACCCATGCTGGGGAGGGGTGAAGGAGTATCCTGCCTTCGTAGGACTTTAGCCAAGTGAAAGGATTCAACTAAAATTTTAAAGTATTATAAAGGTTTAAAAAGGATGTAAATAAAGAAAATGCAAGATTGTTTACACTATTCATAAAGTAGAATAAGAAATCTCAAGCCTTATTTTGAGTAATTTATAAATAAATGATAAAAAGTATGTTTCATATATAAATGTACTTATGCAAGTATACAAACTTATTTAATGTTTATTTTGATCTTAGCTGCTTTATTCTCATTTAATATATGAAAAGAATGAAGCTGAGAGAATTAATTTGCTCTAGATCACTGAGGGCAGCATCCCAAATATAATACAGGAATATTTGGTTATAAATTCTATGTTCAACATCACTCACCTGCTGTTATTACCAATAATGTTGTAGGGCTTGTTATGCATAGACACTGTGTTATCAGAGAGAAGAAAGAGATTCATTAAATGTTTTAAAAACTTGATCAACAGATACTAAAATAAGCCAAGATGTTCAAGGATAATATCAAGGAAAATGTTTTACATCTTGGGGCTGCTGTTGGGATCAGATCACCACTTGGACGGATGTTAGGCCTACCTCAAAATGACAGTTCCTTTGTCCTCACAACATGGGAAGTGGGAATCTTTGCAGTGAACAATTAATTTTGTAACTTCCCATTGTTTTGGGTTCCCATTGATAATTATAAACGTATAAGCAATATTTTATCATCAGTTTAACCTATTTAAAAAATACAATTTGATTAATTTTATTGGCAAATTTGGATACTAAATTGATAAAAATCAGAGGCAGAAATGAATAGAGATATTTCTACTAATTATAAAAGTTCAAATATTTTAAAGTGAGATTGCTTTAGAACAATACCATGATAAATGTAAGCATGAAATTCTTAAGTTACTTTAGCGTTTATGCTTAATATTTTATTGGTATCTATATACTGACAATATGCTCAGAGGCAACTTGAATTCAGGTATATTTAATGTGACAAGCTATTAAACCAAATTTTAGTGTCCATGTTCTGAACTTCTTTTAAAAGATTTTGAAAAGTAGAATGGTTAATAAACTCAGACAAATATTTGTAGTGACCTTGTCTTTTAATTGAAGCACGTTATGAAGAGTTTGGGACTGCTTTAAGAAGATTCTAGGCCAGATGCAGTGGCTCATGCCTGTTAGCTCAGCACTTTGGGAAGCTGAGATGGGTGGATCAGGAGGTCAGGATATCAAGACCAGCCTGACCGACATGGCAAAACTCTGTCTCTACTAAGAATACGAAAAGTAGCCCAAGTATGGTGGCACAGGCCTGTAACCCCAGCTACTTGGGAGGCTGAGGCAGGAGAATCCCTTGAACCCAGGAAGTGGGGGTTGCAATGAGCTGAGATCACACCACTGAACTCCAGCCTGGGTGACAGAAGGAGGCTATGTCTCAAATAAATAAGTAAATAGAAGATTCTAGCCTCCAAATAGAAATTACTACACATGTGTTTTGAATTAAAATTATGACTTTGTTAAAATAGATTCCAAACATAAATCTTTAGGCTGTGGTAGTATATTTGTGCAAAATGTGTGTGTGTGTGTGTGTGTGCGTGCGTGTGCATGTATGTATACAAATATATGCATATACATATATATAATTTTTTTTCAAAATGGAGGGCTAACCTTATAAACTTTCAGGTTTCACTGATATATTTCAGCCAATATTTCCACTTCAAACATAAGTTTATGTTTCCACACAAACCTTACCTAACTTGCTTCTTCAGCTTTTGTTTTATAAGAAAAAGTTCGAAGTTCAGAGATATCTAAAAAGTTGACTATGTCAATGCTAACTTTTTTTCCTTGTAATGAAAAGGTATCTTGTAATTCAAGAAAATCTATCAATATAAGGGCTTTATTAAATCTGATTTCTAGCTTATCATATTTTACTTTTTAGAGAAGATTTTAAAACATATTTAGTTTTGTTTGCAACTCTTTTACATAGGAGTCCTTATGATTCTGACTCTTGACATACACTTACATCAAGCCATTGAAGTCAGCAACAAACGAATAAAACAGTCTATAATTTCTTTAGTGTGTTATTTTAATCAATACTCCCTCTGCTGGTTTAAAAGAAAAGAAGCCCCAAGGACAGCTCTTATTACCAGATGTTTATAGAATGATTTTGCTATTAGAAAAGCATTAAAAACAAAGTTAGAAGTCAAGGCAAGTTAATTTATTAGCTTTATTTGTAGAGCTTTTCAATTTTAATCTACACTATTAATCTAAGTAGGAAAAACAGATACTGGAGGCAATTACTTTTCTTTTACTGAGATGATTTCATAAAATCATTATATTTTGGTGTTAGTTTTATTTTTCTATCCTTTCATTTTGATTTTATTATTTTTCATGAACTTTGGAAATGTTCTCCCCTGTAAACCCAACCACTGCATAAAGAATGCAGTCTAACATTAAATGTAACACAGATTCGTAACCATCTTGTCTGCCTCTCTTTCTCTGCAGGCACTCCATCTGCACTGTGTACATTGAAGTGCTTCCACCAAATAATCAAAGCCCTCCTCGCTTCCCACAGCTGATGTATAGCCTTGAAATTAGTGAAGCCATGAGGGTTGGTGCTGTTTTATTAAATCTACAGGTATGTTCCTTGGTGTGTGTGTGTGTGTGTGTGTGTGTGTGTGTGTGTGTGTGCGCGCGTGCGCGCGTGACAAGCTTGACATTTAATGAGTCTATATTTGTGTATGGAGGGAGAAAAATCTCACATGCTTGCTACTCTAGTGAATGAAAATTCCATCTGGAAAGGAAAGCAAGGGTAATATGGATGGAGGGCTTCCATATCTAATCTATTCTATTGACCGCCACAATTGAAGAACTAACGTTTGGCTGGCAGGGATTAGCTGCAATCATTTCAGGAAAGAATGAAGGGATTGGAAACATGTACTTGAATATTTTGTACTTTGCATCCAAAGAGTCTGCAGCTGACTATTATTTTCTGTCTTGTATGCCTTTGCACCAGCTGGATTTATTTTTACTGCAGTCTTGTATAGGGGAATTAACTTTGTACTCAAAGGCTGATGGTAGGCATTCTAATTCTGAGGCAAAACCTACTTCATTTTATGGCCATAGACAAATCTTGTAATTGCTGTGTTTATTATTCATTTACAGGAAAGGGGTAGTTTTAGCTGATAATTTCATTTGTAGTTAGAGATTCATGAGTATATGTATTACTTGAAAGATGATAGCTTGATTTTCACTGTTTGTTTATTTCTGGCCAAAGTATCTTTGGCCAGGAAAAGCTCTATCTTTGACTGAATATGCAGCTTCAAGTTGGGCTAAATATGGTGTTGACAGTTTTTATTTTGCTATACCAATCATAAGAATCATAAGATGATATCGTTTTACATATGAATGTTCAGAGAACAGAGTTTATCTTCTGGTGTTACATGGGAATGGCAGGAACTGCTGCTGATCTGAGAATTCATGAAGCTGGACTTGAAGCCTAGGGGAGATTATAACATTAGTTGCCCCAGAAAATCCCAGCATCAATCTTTACCATCAGCTGATGTGACATAAGGCACAGCTCTATCTTGCTCAAATCCCGTTTGAATTTTGACACCCTCTCACTTAAATCTGGATGATATAAAAGTGAAGGTTCCATGGAATATTTGTATTGAAAAGGATACAAAAAGAACAAAACACATCAATCTCATTTTTGAGATGTGGAAAGCTAACCCCATAGAAAGTAACTGATGCTTAAGATCAGTTGATTTGAGTTTTCTTCACTTCTAAAACAGGGCTATTTCTGTTATATCCTACCTATTACGGATAGCTACTGAAATTTTCTTGGCATTACCAAGTACTTCTCTGTGCATCTGCTCAATTATTTATTTTGTTACCTTTCTCCAGGAACCTAGAGAGAGTTTGTGTTAATTGATTATTTAATATTGAAACAAAATTATATGAAGGTACAGATATTAGTAATATGGAAATTTGGAGGGTTTTAGTGAAAAAACTGAAAGAAAGGGAATAAAACCTATAAATTCTTTAAAAAGAAAAAAAAAGCTAGTCAAAGTATTGTAATGATAAATAATAGAAATAAACAAATATTAAGACATGTCCATTTAATGGAATAATAAGATCTTCACCTTTACATTCATGGGAATTCATTTACTGAAGCAAGAATGAAAGAAAAGGAAAACAAAATAAATTTTACATGTGTAAGATTCAAGTCAAGAAAATAGACATTTTATATTTAATTATTTCTCAAGTATGTGCCTTTATGTAATTTAACTTTCTATAAGTAAGACATGATTTTACTTGTAAAGTGGCTCAGCCTTCATTTTAATAAAATCCAGGAAGATCTAAGAAACATATTATAGTTCAATAATTCTACCTGTGAGTTAAAGATGAAAAAAAGATGGCCTTTTTCGTATTTCAAATTTCTCTGGTACAAAGGCTGAAAAACTACTTGAAATGACATTTCTATTCACCGTTTGTGCTTCTGGTACAAGGAAAAGAAAGGATGCCAACTGCAGTGGCAGTCTCTATTAGAAAGAACAAGGGTGACACCGTGAAGGTACTTTTCACAGGCCACTAACCACCCACTTTTGTTCATCATCAACTGAGACTGCATTTAAACTAGTGACCTAAAAGTTGAAAAGCTTCCATCAAATTACTTTTCAAAAGTCTTCTAATAAGAGGATGCGTTAGAGGTACCTGGGCTGCCTGCAGTCCCTCCATCCTCATCCTTTTCACTCTCTAGCACTGCCTACTGCTGACTCATTGCTCAGTTTGGAAGATAGAATTTGCAAGGAAATTTATTTATGAAGATAGCAGCAAATTGACTTCAAACTAATCTGTTGGCTGGGCACATTGGCTCATGCCTGTAATCCCGGCACTTTGGGAGGCCAAGGTGGGTGGATCGTGAGGGCAAGAGATGGAAACCATCCTGGCCAACATAGTGAAACCCCATCTCTACTAAAAACACAAAAATTATCTGGGCATGGTGGCATATGCTGGTAGTCCCAAGCTATTTGGGAGGCTGAAGCGGGAGAATCGCTTGAACTTGGGAGTCAGAGGTTGCAGTGAGCCGAGATTGCACCACTGCACTCTCCAGCCTGGTGACAGAGCAAAGCTCCATCTCAAAAAAACAAAAAACAAATCTGTTTTGATGGAGATCAAAGTGGTTTCTTTTCAGACAACAATTCTTGATTCCCCCACCCCCAAGCTCCCCTTTTAAGAATGGGTCATTTATGGTTTCTAAAAGTTGTGTGAGAAGTGATGCATGAATGCCATTTTGTCTGACTGCTGTACTGATGGTGTTGCATTGAGAAAAATGTTACCAGAACACTGGTTTCTCAGAACGGTTATGCTGATCAGGGTTAGTTATAGGTGGACTTTTGTCCTCTGGAGTTCTCACCAGCCACTGAAACTTGTCACAGTCAAATGCTGGAGCCAGATCATGCAGAAACCATGAGAGCCAGTCATGTGTGTCTCTTCCTGACTCTACGTGAGGTTCCGTCATGTTGCTAGCTAAACATTGCTATGGTGGACATACTTATGCCACTGAAATCATCAAATACAACAAATCAGTGCCTTTCACTTCAAAGTTTTCTCAAGTATTCATCAGCATAGTACCCAATATAGAGCTAATTTCCTCTAGTATCTACATCAATAGAGTATGTTCATACAAGCAGCTTCCTCCCTCTTTGTCTCTTTAAATTTTTGATCTATTTTTATCATACTAACGATGAGGCAAGGGTGATAAATAAAACTATGTTTTATACTCAAATATTTAATTATTTCTCTTCTTCACAAAGCATTATTTTCTTCCAAATTACCCTTTCATGTACTTCATCTTCCATTTCTCCCACCCCAGCATTATTTGCATATTCCTCGTTTTTAGACATAAAATTTCCATGTGTCATCTCTGCCTTCTCATCCCATGAAACAGTAACAGAGTTGACCCTTGAACAACCTAAGGTTGAAATGTACAGATCCACTTATATGCAGACGTCTTGAGAGAGATAATATAAAACCTGTCTCTCTGGAGAGCCAATCTTTTGTATACAAAGGGTTCCACTGGACCCACTGTGGGACTTCAGTATGTGTGGATTTTTTTATATACTCAAATTCTGGAACCAATCCCCTGTTTACTGCCAGAGATACTGTAATTAACACTTAGTATAGCACTGAATATTGAGTCAGGAACTGTTTATTTACTTTATTTACTTATGGTATCATTAAGGATAGCTAGCTCATATAAACACACACAAAAACTCAACATCTGAGTGATTTAAAACAAATATTATATATTGCTTATTCACACTGTACATCCATCATGGATCATTTCCAGCCCTGTTTTTCATCATTTGTACTTCCCTTCAGAATAATGTAGTAGCTTCTATCTAGGGAAATACTGTTCTAATAACAAATGTATAAATTTTAAAAATGGGTTAAATAGAGTTTGAAAAATTAGGGTGTTCAACACGTTCTCTTCATTCATATTATTACTTGTGTCTAACAAAATATGTATTGATCGTTTGAGTGTATTTTTATTTTTTAGTTGTAAACTAAGATATGTTAATGTTAGCTGCATTAACGTTCTTTTAAGAGGTTATATTTCTTTGACATATGTATAATGCATCATTTCATTTGGTCATTAACCTGACTCTAACAAACAGGTGCATCTTATGATGATTATTATTGGGAAAATGAAAAGAATGAAACTCAGAAACAGCAAGGTTTATGAGCCACAGTAGTTTTTCTCCCTTATATTAATAAATCAGCACTCTGTCTACAACATCACAGTCTTTTAGATTAGGCTTCAGGGAAACTATTATATTTTATTTTTACCTGTTTTTGGAAGGATGGGAATGTTTTGTATTACATTAGTTCTGTGTTTCCCAAAGGTTAGTTTTGTGATGTTATATTGGGGTGTATGCACTAAGGTTTAAATATATATTCAATTTATTTTAAGGCTTTTATGAAGAAATACTTTAGAGAAGTATGAATTGACTATTTTCCTCAGAGATTATAGAATAGAATACAGTTAAAAACCTGGATAAAACACAGTTGAGCAAAAATTCTTAATTTCTTAGATTTTATCTCAAAAAGTTCCTGATGCTGAGTATAGTACTCCCCAAGAATCCAGTAAAGATAGGTCTCAAATAGTCATGCATAACTTTATTTTAGAAATAGATGAGGTTGAAATTTTTGCTAGTCTAGTAGTACAGAAAGAGTCTGGCCAAGACAGAGGGAAGAAAATCCAAGAGAAATTCATGCAAAAAAGGGAAGATCACCATTCAATACTCTAATCAAGTAGCTGCTTAGTTTTGAGTCAATACAACTAAAGCAGGGGAGAGAACATTGGAGAAAAATGTGGTGATGGAGTGGGCAGTGGCAAGAAAGCATGAACTGTCCTCTTGAAGATCTTGCCAAGTATTGTAGGTAAAATCCATCCTGCCGGATCCATAAATCTCAGAGTTTGTGATTCTAATTATAAATAAAAAATAAAGAAGACAGTAACATGTGAAGAAGAGAGGTATGCACATCAAGTTGTAAGACAAGAGGCTACGAACTGGACATTAGCTAAAAGATTCATTAGAATTCCATAAGGTGCCACTAGTTCATAGGAACATTGCTTCAGATTGAGACTCTTAAGAGTGGAATTTATTGGGAGTCATTCCTCTATCTCAGTAATCCTAGAGCAACCTCAATACAGATAATTTCTTCAACGAATGCACTTTTCTTTCTTCATCCTCTCTATCCCAACACCAGAGGGAAAATAAAAGGAAGAAAAATAAGAATGTGTGTGCAATGATCAGATCTGCCTACCTCATTCCCAGTTCTGAGAAACAAAATTAAAGTAATGAGGAAAAAAAATAAAAATAAGGAGTAAGGCATCATATTAATTAAAATGAGACAGTTTTACAAAATAATTGCAAACATAAATTGAGACATAATTCATAAGCCAGCTATACAACAGAAATGGGGAAGATTGATACAGAAGCCTGAAAGCATCTTGGGAAGAATAAAACTGTTTGATTTTATCACTAAGGAACCGATATTCCTTATTCAAACAGTATAATATAATGCAGGCTTGGACTTTCGTTTTTAGAACAAAAGCAAGAGGAAGGAAAAGATCTGGAAACTTTATGAAGGTACTATAACACGTAACAGTTAACAATTAAATAATTAAAATATTCAGCTGGCCCTGTCTCCATTTCTAGACTCATAATTGGATATTTTCCTATATTAGGTGTTGAGCAAAGTTATAAATTATATTATTCTCAAGGCCTTGATATTTTTCTCTTACATGGCTTATTTAAGATAAATTTTTTTGTTCCTTTAAAATTTCTACAAATAGTCACAATATCCAGTTATCAGCAGTGAGTGTGTGTCTGACTGAAAATAGCAAACACGTACAAAGTAGTGTTGAATCAAATGATCCACATGCCTACTGCTGGTGAGGTCGTCTCAAAAGAAATTCAACCACAATTTGCCAAATGGATAACAAATGTGTATACGGGGAATGGAGTGAAAGTATGACCCTCTTCGCACATAATATGTTTCTTTAGGATTGAAAGATTGGGATTTGGGAGGAGAAGGTAAATGCTGGAAATTTTCCCTTGACTTAAAATGTTTTTTCTCATGGTTCTCTTTTTTTCTTTCTTCTTTTTTTTTGCTACTTTCTTATTTATGTTAACCTATGGACTTACATCTGAAAATGGGTGGTAGTGAAAAACAATAATTTACTTGAAATATGTCACTACTGGTTTTAAAATAATAAAGAACATGTATAGTGAAACTATACACAGATTGACCAAGTATAGTTCCTGGGTAAAATGGCCTGTATTTGAGAGACAAGTAAGATATAATACTTTTTTCATTTGAAAAGGTTTTTAAGAATATAAAAACAAAGAAAATATGGAACCAAAGGACAAAAGTTAAACAAAGAATAATATGCAAAGTCCATCTGTGAACCACAAAACCTACAATTTTTACATTTGACCTTTTAGTTTTCTGTGAAAGATTAGATATACTGACCCTTTCAGTATGACTTTGGTAATCATTCAAAAATAAACAGCAAGTGTCCATTATATTTATGTAAAGTATAAAGTCAACTTTATAATAGAAAATATATTTTTAAAAGTGCTTATACCCCTATAGTGTAGAATTTGTTTATTAAATTGGATTAAGAGATTATTTAACCATATCGAAGATGAATATCACATTAGCTAGCTAAAGATATAAGCAGGATTATTTATCAGGAATATATTCAATAGGTATCTGTTAAAAGAATGGTGTCTATCATAGTCTTTGTATTTAAGGTACATAAGGAGGCAGAATTTTAAGTGGTTGGTTAATGGGAGGGACACTGGTTATCTTTAGGGTAGGGAAGAAGAGATTAAATGAGATAGCAGGTAAATTGCAAAGAGTTTGAAATGTAGAAGAAAGTATTTGGGAAGCCAAGCGGGACAGATCACCTGAGGTCAGGAGTTCCAGACCCGTCTGGCCAACACGGTGAAACCCCATCCCTACCAAAAATACAAAAATTAGCCGGGCGTGGTGGCACATGTTTGTAATCCCAGATACTTGGGAGGCTAAGACAGGAGAATCGATTGCACCTGGGAGGTGAAGGTTGCAGTTAGCTGAGATCATGCTATGGCACTCCAACTTGAGCAGGAGTGAGAATCCATAAAAAAAAGTAAATAATAAATGGTATTTTTTCAATTCCAATTCTCCGAAAGGAACATGTCTTCCTGTTAACTCATAAACTCATAAAAGAATTTAGAGTAACCATGAAGGTACTGGGCATTTAAATAATGGATAAAAACGTGAAATGTAAAAGAATAGGGAGGAATGGATACATTCCAAGAAATATCACCTACTTTATAATTTTCTTAGCTCTTCTCTTGAGAAAAAAGGGTCACTTGCAATTTAAAGAACAAACTGACACTTTGAATGCTGAAGTACAGATGGCTAAGAGATCAGTATTAATAATGATAGCATCAACACCTAATTTTAGTTGATGCTACTGTAAGGCAGGAACTACACTAAGCACTTCAAAGTTTCTACATTTTTAATACTCTCAACAAGCCAGTGAAGTAACTTTTCCTATGTCAGATAGAATCCTGTTGCAGAGGTGAGATTCGAATGCAAACTGCTGTACCCTAGAGTCTCTGTACTATTTTTCTATACTGTCTTCTCTAAGGACTGAAATTTTCTTATTCCCTTCAGCTTTGCTCAGACTTGCCAACAATCCTTTAAATAGCAAAGTACCTCTACCTACAGAGTAAATCATTATTTCTCTTTCAAACATCTACTTGATAAGCCTTGATTTAATTTTCTCGTGGTTGCTTCATGATTCTTTACAAAACTGAAAAAAAAAAACTTATTTTATAGAAAGTGTCCACTGACACAGAAAATTTAAATTTTGCCACTGCTTTAAACATCTGGTTCTACCTAGCCGTGAACTGACTGGCTCTGGTGCTTTGATTCTCTTGCCCTTTCCTGGCTCTTTTGCTGGCAACTGCAGTAATGGGTGTAACAGCTCAGAGACAAATAGCAGGAGAAAATAGAAAATGGTGAGAAGCAGAGGAAAAAGTTGAATGCTGCCACCTCCAGTTATCTGAGGGAAAAAAACCACACATTTGACAAACAAACGAATAGGGTGTAAGTCTAAAAAGGTGTTTTGTCATGTGTTTTTTAAAAATCTTTATCTATTCCTCTCATTTTTAAAATAGTTTCAAGAAGTCATGGAATGTAATGTCTATGCCTCAAGGAATTATTATTTTTAGCCCTGAAGAAAAATTTCTGCTGCCTTGATCTCATTACAGAATTGATCTTACTCCAAAACAGTTTGAATTAAATGCAAACTGTCTTACAGCATGATCTTCTGCGTTAACAGGTCCTCTCAGTGGTGTTAATTCGTTTTTCTGCTCTCTTTGAAAGGTTCTAGAAATTTCTGGGTTCTTACTTTTCTTTCCTTTTGTTGATGACTGTTTCTTGAAAAATAGGATGTGTTTTTGCTCTGAAAATGATACAGGAGTTTATGATTGGTGAATGTTTCACAGCGGGTAGAGGTAGAGTGTGCATGAATCATAGGTGCTGCACCGTAAAATTTATAATGTCATGTATATTACAAGGATTAGTTTGGATATTTGCAATTTGCTCTTCTACACTCAAAGATGCTTTTCTTCTTTTCAGATTTCATTATGTTTATTTCATTGGCAATGCCCTTTTCCGTCTTGTTCATCTGGCAGATTCCTACACAACTTTTATTATTGTTGTGATAAAAATATGGAACACAATATTTACCATTATAATCTTCTTTAAGTATTTAATTCCGTGGCATCAAGTACATTTACATATTGTGCAACATTACCACCATCTGTTTCCAGAACTTTCTCATCCTCCCAAACTGAAACTCTGTGCCCAGTAAACACTAACTCCGTAAACACCTGCCCACAGTCCCTGGAACCTACCATTTAACTTTCTGTCTCTAAGAATTTGACTCTTACAGCTACCTTGTATAAGTGGAATTATACAGTATGTGTTCTTTTTTGTCTTATTTCACTTAGCAAGCTATTTTTTTAATTTTACCATTATTTATTTTTCATTTTTTATTTAGATTCAAGGAGTACTTGTACAGATTTATCATATGGGTATATCACATGATGCTGACATTTGGGGTTCAGTTAATCCTGTCACCAAGGTAGTTAGCATAGTGCCCAACAGTTAGTTTTTCCAACTTTGCTACTCTCCCTCTCAGACCCCTCTAGTAGTCCTTGCTGTCTTCCATTCCCAAGTTTACGTCTACATGTATGCAACATTTAGTTCTCACTTATAAGTGAGAACATGGAATATTTGGCTTTCTGTTTCACTTAATTTACTTAGGATGATGGCCTCCAGTTGCATCCAAGTTGCTACAAAGGATATGATTCCCTTTTTTATGGCTGTATGGTTTTCTGTGTTGTATATGAACCACATTTTCCTTACATGCTTCCCCACTGATGGGCACCTAGGTTGATTCCGCGTCCTTGCTGTCGTGAAGTGTACTGATCTGTGTATGTTGAACTGTCCTTGCATCACAGGAATGAAGCCTACTTGATTGTAGTGAATTAACTTTTTGATGTATTACTGAATTTTATTTGCTAGTATTTGGTTGAGAATTTCTGTGTCTGTTTCATCAGGGATCATGGCCTGAAGTTTTCTTTTTTGCTCTCATGTGTTTGCCAGGTTTTGGTGTGAAGTTACTGTTGGCTTTATAGAATGAGTTAAGGAGAACTTCCTCCTTGATGTTTTGGAATTCTGATTCTTTTATGTATTACTGTATAGTGTAACACTGAGAATTGTACAAAACCTTTTTCATGTTCAATTACAAAATATATTATTTACCCTATCTAGTAGGTTACCCTGGTTTTGATAAGTGTTAATTTTCCACTTGGTTTATAGTTCATATACCAGAAAATACATTTTCTCACCATTTTTTGGACTACATTTTAGATAGCTGCTTAATCATTAATATTATCTCAAAATAACAATGTCACATGATTGTAGATAAGGAAGTTGAAATACATTGAACACTGACATTGGTTACCTGGTTCCACAGAATAGTTTATATTTTGTATAATAGATAGATTGATTGATAATAGATGTTTCACAATGCCAATCACCTGCTTGTTACAAAAATTAAATCTGATTCATAGTGTGAATTTTTTTAAGGAAGATGTTCTTAAATATCCACTTTTTTTAAATTGATACTGTTGATGGTATGGGAAGTATATTATCTATGAATGATTTTTGATCTCGGGATATAAAGCTATCAAAAGACTTTCAAATGGTGCCATCCATGCGTTGCTTTCTCCTCTCTTCTTATTGCTTAGCTCTGCATAGACTTCATTTACAAGCAGACTCTGTAATGAAGACAGTGATGATAACCATCTTGTTTTTGATTAACAAATCAAAGTATATTGAGGACTCAGTATTATATAGTCTTGAAGTGACATCTAGGAAATCGTTGATTTAGTTTTCTAAAATAAAAAGACACTCGAATGATGAAATATAATAAATATCCTATAGAAATTCAGAAGAATATATAAAACAGAAGAATATTAATATGGTTTGGTTTTGGATCCCCACTCAAATCTTACTTTGACTTGTAATAATTGCTACATGTTGTGGATGGGACCAGGTGACAGGTAATTGAATCAGGAGGGAGGGTTTTTCTCACACTGTTCTTGTGATAGTGCATAAATCTCACGAGTTCTGATGGTTTTATGAAGGGAAATTCCCCTGCACATGCTTTCTCTCTTGCCTGCTGCTATGTCAGACATGCCTTTCTCCTTCTTTGCCTTCCATCATGATTGCGAGGTCTCCCTAGCCATGTGCAACTGTGAGTCTCTTAAACCTCTTTTCTTTTATAAATGACCCAGTTTAGGTATGTCTTTATTAGCAGCATGAAAATGAACTAATACAAATATATTATTAGTGAAGGAATAAATTTCAAGAAGGTATGTCTTAAACTTTTTTCCTGGGAATTGTTGCTGTCCCAGTAATTGTATGTCTGTACAAATGATGTATTACTATTCTTTCTAAATTAAGGGGTGTGTGTGTGTGTGTGTGTGTGTGTGTGTGTGTGTGTGTGTTCGGAGGAGGACAGGTAGAGCAATGCAGAACAGTATAAAGAGCAGGATTTATTTAGAAGACTGTTATGGGGACTCTGGGACTCTTCCTTTGAGAAAGTGTGCAAATGAGGGCACCCGTGTTCAAATTAACAAACTCTAGCCACATTTCTTCACATTACAGATATTGCCCAAAGCATACTCATATTGTTCTCAGACAGAGACTGCTGTAGTGAGGCCACTGAGTGCGCATGTTTTGCTGCCTCAGAAAGGATGTCGAGTGGGAAAGAGCAGAAAGTCAAGATGAATGTTTAAACCTGCTGAATTAGTTACTGTTTGATCTGGAATAAACAAAACATCCTCAGTGATATAGTATCTGCTTCTATACAACAAATATAATAAAGTGTATCCCCTCAACTGCAGATTTGTTTTATATGTACACTATTATACAAATGATTGTTGTTATTTTTATACATATTTGAATATGAATTTGGAGATATCCCTACACATGTCCAATTCCCAGGACCAAACTTCCTGGAAATTCTCTCTCCCTGACAATTATCAGCCCCTAATACTGCTTTAGGCAGCACAAAATGTGCTAATAGCAGATGTAATCACTGTGCTATCAGGATTTAGAGTGCTAGAAAAGTTCTGCTGTTTTATTTCATTTCCCAGTAAGCTTAAATCATTTTCAAATTTGAAATACAAAACTTTTCTCAAGGGACCAAAGAAAACTTCAGTCTACGTACCTAATCAGCAACAGTGCTGTCCTTTGAAGTTTCAGGCATCTATGAGGCTTCTAGAACTGTAATGAATTGTTACCCCAGGTTTCATATTCCCAGGCTTATTCTGAATTTAGGTTAGTTTTATTAATATATTCTCCTAATTTAAAATTGTGGGTTTTTTCTTTACTCTGAATGTTTTTCTTATATGTAAAAATATGTGACCTCTACTGGAAATGTTTTGAGAGACATAGGAAATGATGTATTAGAAATTAATAGTATTTATGTCTCCACTTGCCTGAAAACCAAATCGTCAGAGCAGGAGAGGACTGAAGAAATCAGTGAATGTGTTTTGAGATGGGTAACAAGTGGTTGGTTACAATACTCTGACTGCAGGAAGCACAGGTCTCAGATTTTATGAGATGGTCTCAATTTCAAAAACTGTGTGTGTGTGTGTGTGTGTGTGTGTGTGTGTGTGTGTGTGTGTGTGTTAGTTGAACTTTGTGACAGGTGATGCATTTTGAAATTGATTAAAAGCAGTGGATCTCTGCCAGATACAACGTTGACCCACCCCCAATGTGGAGACAACTGGCAATATCTGCAGACATTTTTGTCTGTCACAAATGGGGACTAGATCCTACTGACAACTAACTTGTAGAGGTCAGGGATGCTACTAAACACCCTAAATGTGCAGGAAATCCCCTCTCCGAAAAAGAAATTTCCAGATTGAAACGTCAGTAGTATCAAACTGAGAAACTCTGACTTAGAGGAATATGATCGCCAGAGGAATTCAGTAGAATAAAAGATCTTTATTTTTATTTTTATTCTTTTGAGACAGTGCCTCACTCTGTCACCCAGGCTGGAGTGCAGTGGCCGCAATGTTGGCTCGCTGCAGCCTTCACCTTCCAGGTTCAAGAGATTCTCCTGCCTCAGCCTCCCAAATAGCTGGGATTACAGGCACCCACCACCACACCTGGATATATATATTTTTTTGGTAGAGATGGGGTTTCACCATGTTGGTCAGGCTGGTTATGAAGTCCCTACCTCAAGTGATCCACCCACCTTGGACTATGAAAGTGCTGGGATTACAGGCAAGATCTTCATCTTTAATAGAATTTTACAAGCAACCACTAGGGAATTGTATGTCCTAATGAAGGTATATTTTGGAGTTCTTGGCAAGAGACACTTCAAATACACCTTTATTCCCTATTAATTGTTGTGTTTTTAGATTTCTGTCGTGTCTCTTCTAAAGCTGTGGAAGACTCCAGTTTCCAAATGATAAATCAACTGATACTCCTTCTTCTCTCTTAATCCATCTTTATGGAAATGGTAGAGACCTACTTTTATTCATTCTTTCTTATAAATGACCTGTCAACAAAAGTGTATGACTATAGTAGAAAATAAGAACTTCCATTTGCTTCATGCTAAAAGCCCATCGTATGATCCAAAGAAAAGCTTGCAATTTCTACACCTGTTCGAGTTGGATAATTTTTGGTGTTTCTTGGTTTTTCCTTTCTCACCGAACAGGGTTAAACTATTTGGTTTTCCCAAGGTTAAATTTAAAAAAGACTAATTTGAATTCTGGATTTGAATGTAGACTATTTGCTTGGGCAACTATTTAATAGCTTCTGGTATTTTAATAGCAGTAATCACTATTACCTTTAGTAACTTGGCAATAAATGATTCTCACTGTGTTTGTAAATAGACCTCAGATTTTATTGCATGTCTTGAAGCTGTTTACTGCTTCACATGCTTCCAGCTATTGTCGACTAAAGCTTAAGTATATAAAGGCTATAATTTTTCTGAGATTTTGATAAACTGAAAGGAACAAAAGCCATGTTAGTAAAGTATACTCAATAAAAAGCTAATAAGCATCAGTTGTCTAGGGAAAACAGTGGGGAACTCAACTGATCCTGCAAAGTCCCTGTAGTGTCTATACTTAACTACCAAAAATTAGTTGATTTGGAGCTAAGAAAACAATGTGTTTTTAATTGAAAAGGAATATTTACATTGGAAAAGTTATTAAGAAAAGTGAAAAATTCAGTTATATGTCTAATGGTTTCAAATATTTTTTTTAAAAAAATCATAAATTCATTATATCCAAAACCAGTTTTTAAAAGAAAATAAGAGGGAAAATGTCATCATCATCTCTGTGATTTCCCCAGTCTTGGACATGCCTCACCCACACAGAAAAAGAAAGGTTTTTTAAAAGAAAGCTCCAGATTAAAAAACATCAATTTCAGAGACAAAGGCACAATTATCCAGCAATAGAAGTGGACTGCGCTCTTCAGCAGTTATTCCTTACCTGCCTCCTCCAAAATAAAAGTAGTTCATTTGGATTTTGATAAATAAATGGTGAGAAAACACAGCAAAACTTGATTTTCACCACAGCGGTCCTAACTTGACCACTTTGTACTGAGTGATTTGGAATCAGAAGCTGCCTTTGTAAGTAAAGAAACAAATTCAAAGCCTAATGACCCAAATAGCAGGCAGAAAAGACATGTTTATACTTATTTTTCCTCTGTTTACTTATATTTTACCTATGGGTTCACATTAAAACTCCAATCCCAATCAGATACCACACCATTTACTCAAATTTTTTTCTTTCCACACTTTTATCTCTATTCTCTGATGATTAGGAACCTGCTTCTTACCTTCATTGTATTTACTTACTTAGTAAATGTCACTGGGTGAAACCAGTCTCTTACCTACAACCCCATACATAGTCTCCTCCCTCCACTCATGCTCTGACACCACATGTCTGGCTGCCACTGGCCCAGCATAGATACACTCCCCACCCCACCCACAACCATGCATACAAACTTATTACCAAGTTCAAGGTCCAACATAGCACCCTACATGCCACTAAAATGATACCCCCATTTTTTTCTTTCTTCATTCCACTTGTGTTTTTATTTTTAAATTTTCTTTCATTTTTAATTTTTGTGGGCGCATATATTTTGGGGTTATGTGAGATATTTTGATACAGGAATGCAATGCATAATAATCACATCAGGATAAATGGGTTTCCATCACCTTGAGTATCTATGCTTTATGTTACAAACTGATTATACTGTTTTTATTATTTAACCTGTACAATTAAATTAATTTTTATAATAGTTACTTTTTTGTCCTAACAAATACTAGGTCTTATTCATTCTAACTATGTTTTGTACCCATTAACTATGCCCACTTCCCCCCATGAACCTGCATTACCCTTCCCTGCCTTTGGGACCATCCCTCTATTCTCTGTCTCCATGAGTTTAATTGTTTTATGTTTCATTTCACACAAATTAGTGAGATCTTGCAGTTTGGCTTTCTGTGCCTGGCTTATTTCACTTAATTTAATGATATCCAGATAAATCCATCTTTTTGGAAATGGTAGAATGTCACGTTTGATGGCTGAATAATACACCATTTTGTATGCATACCAGAATTTATCCTGACAGTTTCATAGTTTGATGCATTTGATTTTATTTTACATAGTGAGAGATAAGGGTCTAGTTTTATCCTTCTGTGTATTATATCCAGTTTTCCCAGTACCATTTATTGAGCTTATTTTGCTTCCAAATCTTGGCCATTGTGAATAGTGCCTCAATAAACACGGAAGTACAGGTGTCTCTTCCATATTCCGGTTTTCTTCCTTTTTGTGTTTATACTTAAGAGTGGGATTTCTGGATTGTATGGTAGATCTCTTCATAGATTTTTGAGGAACCTCAAACCTGCTTGCCATAGTAGTTATACTGATTTACATTCATACGAACAGCATACAGGATTTTTTTCAAGCAGAAGTCTCTCCCCATAGCCACCACAGTGGGACTGAGTCTCATCTGAAGCCAGCAAGTCTCATAATCCCAGCACAGTGTACTACCTGTGTATTACTCCTGGTTATTCGGGGATCAAGGGCATTTTTTCTGCATCAGGTTATGAGTCCTACCAGGATTTCGTTCTTCTCTTCAAGGCAGGGTATTCTCTTTTTACCCAGGGTGTATCTAGAAATGTCAGCCAACCTGAAATGGAAGCCTTTATTTTTCCGTCTTCTCTCCTCAGCAGAAGGAAGCCCACTGAGCTGGGAGCTGTGCTGCCTGAGGTTGGCAGAGAGGTTGCCCAAGCACTCCCTTAGCTGTTCCAGCCATTGTCACCATGGGTCACATGCCATCCTGGTCCAGTGGGTCTAAGCCCAGCTCAGAACTGGGACTTAGTTTAGGAGTTGCAGTCTCTGTGTCCTAGACTGCCTTTCAAGTTTACCTAGAACCCCAGAGCCCTTTAGCCTGTGGTGGGAAGGTTGGCCGGAACTCAAGTTTCAACTGCTGGATTGGGTTATTCCCTTCTGGCTAGGGTTGGTTTAAATACTCCTTCTGTGAGCAGGCATCGCTGAATTCATTGTAGTTTGACTTCTGTGGTGACAGAACAGCACTGAGTTCAATGCAAAGCCTTACAATAGCTGCACTCCCCTTCTCCCAAGTGCACAGATCCTCTCTTCTTGCAGTGTGTCTTCTGCCAGGGCATGGGGGAGGGGTGGCATCAGCAATTCAAAATTTTTTTTCCTATCCTCATTGGTGACTCTTTTAGTGATATGTATTTAAAATCAGGTTCTATGAGTATTCACCTAATGTTTTCTTATTGTGAAGGTGGTTTGTTGCAGGGGGATGATTAATGGGCAACCGTCTTGCTCCACTCTCTCCACTCTTGCTTTGACATCCCATTATGGACTGCTATCCCGCTGACACCCTTCCCATGCAGACACCATCATTACCCTCATCACTCCCCAACTCAATACAGATAACAGTCTATGCAAATGCCCTTGTAACCATCTTTAGGCTTTGAAATCACACCAAGTCATCACTCTGATTCTGACCCACTCATAAACATCCTGCTTAACTGCTTTCCGTTCTGACATCCCATTCCAGACATCTGGAATGCCATCGTTTGCCTTTCTTGGGTTTGGTTACCCCATGCCAGACTGCTGCGACAACCCTTTTCCAAGAAAGGCTTACTTGACACCATTTACCTTCTGACACCCCACTCAGGCTCTGATTCTCGTCATTGATCACTGCCACAATATGCCACCCAACCCAGATATCCTGATATCATTCAGTCTAGGTAACCCCAAATTAGACTGCTCCTGTCCTCCCCTCCACAGGCATGCCCTACCCACCCTCATCAGACTCTAACAACTCTTGCTGGCCCATCACTGCCATTCTATGTTGCTTTCCAAAACATCTCATGTTCCAAACATGACCACATTTGCCTCTCGCATCCTCTCACTTGTTTGACTAGAGCTCTGATACTTCATGCTGTGCATGCTGCTGCTGCAAATACTTCTGCTTGTTCCTCCCCCTCTAGAGTTCTGATTCTCTCTACCAGACCACAGCCCATACCTGCAATAGAGGCAAAAGGTTATCATGCTAAGCCTTGTAATGGCTTTTGAAATTAATTATTCAAGAAGAAAATCAGGAAGAAAGAAGTCAGGAGGTATACATATATTTACAACACTAAAGAGATGAAAACATTCAATGTCTCTTCAACAGATTTTTACTTTGGATCACAAAATCAATTCTGGGTTTTAAGATGATATCATGTTAATGAAATCAAGTAGTATGTAAGAGATAGAACATAACAAAATGGCAAATATTGAATTTCATTGTATGTAATAATGGAAGTGAAAATTAATACCATGTATAAACATTTGGTTACTAATTCTAGGAGAAAGATGAGATAGATGAGAAAGAGGGAAGACAGATGAGATGGATGAGAAAGAGTGAGGGAGATAGGAAGATAGGCAAGGTATCCAGGTTCACATAGTCAAATATAGCTTGATATCACCAGATTCAAGATTTCTTGACTTGAGTAAATTGACGTCTTGACCCTGGATTATATATGTATTTTACAAAGCAATCTTTCAGTGTTTTAACTGTTTATTTTTTACATGGGCCTTCAAGCTATCTAAAATATATTATTGTGTGTGTAATGAAATTACTTCTTCTCTGTGATTAAACACTACACAGCATCATATATGAAGGACTTTGTTTTTTCCTAACTAGTTGTACCATCAACTCTGTCTGCTTTTGTACAATTTTCTTATGTGTATGGATCCACACTTATATCGTATGAAACTAATTGTTTAGTCCTATACCACTTGAAGCAAGTCTATTTTTTATGCTCCTTTTACTTCTGTGGCTTTAATAACAGGAGGAATTCTTTCCATTGTATTTAGCTGTTTCTTGATTTGGGGCTTTATAAAAACCAAACTCACCCTACAGGATCCACCTATGATATCATTTCTCCTCGGAAGATACTTGTGTGTTAAGGCATCCCACAACCTGACATTTCCTGTGTTTCTCTCTTGTCCCATCTCTAAGCCACAAGAAACTCATTAGCTCCAGGAAAACAAATAGATTGCTACTGCATGTGGACAGCAAGGGAGTTGCACTAACTCCATCATCTCTGTGGAATAACTCTTGCTTGTTATTGGCAGCCATATTAAGATAAAATTTATTTACCCTAAAACCTACCGATTTAAAATACACAGTTTAATAGCTGTCAGTATATATTCACAGAGTTGTTGAAGCATCACCACAATTTTAGAATATTTATATCACACCATAAAAGAAGGCTGTACTCATTAGCAATCACTCCTCATTTACTCTAGAATCACCATTTCTAGGCAATCACCAGTCTGCTTCCTATGTCTTTAAATTTGTCTATTTTGGACATGTTGTTTAGATGTAATCATGCAATATGTAATCCGTTGTGTCTGGTTACTTTTCTTTAGCATTTACATTTCAATGCCCATGGTGTAGCATATGTTAATACTTAATTATTTTTTATTTATCAATATTTCCAATTTTCTGCATATATTACACTTTATACATTCATCAGCTGATGGTCATGGGGATTGCCTCTAATTTTTGACTATTACGAATAATACTATTAATATTTATATGTATTTTTGTGAGTGAATGTAAGTTTTCATTTCTCTTGAGCAGAAACCTAAGAATGGAATTGCTACATTATATCATACTGTGGTGGTTAATATTGAGTATCAACTTCACTGGATTAAAAGATGCAAAGTATTGATTCTGGGTGTGTCTGTGAGGTGTTGCCAAAGGTAATTAACATTTGAGTCAGTGGGCTGGGAAAAGCATATTCACCCTTAATCTGGGTGGGTATCATCTAATCAGACTACACGGCAGGCAGAAAAATGTGAAAAGGCTAGACTGGCTTTGCCTTACAGCCTCCATCTTTCTCCTGTGCTGGATGCTTCCTGCCCTTGAACATAGGACTCCAAGTTCTTCAGCTATAGAACTCAGACTGACTTCCTTGTTCCTTAGCTTGCAGACAGCCTATTGTGAAACCTTGTGATTGTGTAAGTTAATACTACTTAATAAACTCCCATGTATATATCATATAAGTTCATCCCTCTAGAGAATTCTAATACAGATTTTGGTGCCAAGAGTGGCTCTAGAGGAACAGAATATTAAGGATGGAGTTCTTTCACTGGTTTTGGAGTTTCTGCAGTTGGCTGCTTAAATATGTTTTATCCAAAAATGCTAAGGACTCTACTTCTAATAATACAATGAATACTGAGAGTCCTTGCTGTGAACTGTTTAGAGAGTTATGCAAAATAAATGCATTTAGCACTCCTGATTCACCAGTCATGAGAGACAAAGAGTTTAGTTACTCTACATTATGCCTTCAACTGTATATGGGAACCAAGGAACAAAATGAAGTTGGTTGGTTGCTCCTAAGTTCACTGGACAAAGTGGTGATAGAAAAAGATGAACTCAGAGATTCTAACTCCTGGCTTCAGAAGCAGATACTGAGCCTCAAATCTGCTAAGATTGCCCTGAGTGAGAATCTTAGCTCCTTTAGCGAAAGAGGTGAAATTGTGGAAAATCAGGCACAAGCTCTTATCATGTTAGTGGCTGACCTGTAACAAAAGGTGCATGCACACCCTCACCAGGTGTTTACTGTTAAAGTAAGGGCTTTGACTGGAAAAGAATAGGACCCTGCAACTTGGAACTGGGACATGTGGGAGGACCCTGATGAAGCTGGGGACAATGAGCTTATAAACAATGATGAACCTTTTTTTGTAGGAAGAAACAGCTTGCCCATCCCTATTAGTGGAAACCTCCTCTCCTTGGCCCATGCTGCCATTAGCCTTTCCACCTTTGAAGAGATAAACTTTTCATGGCCTGAGGCACACAGTGATGGTGTCCGCTGAGGCAGTTGCTAGGCAATATAATGATGATTCTACTCAAGAGCCAACCCCAACATTCCTGTTTACTTCTAAACTTATAACTTGACTAAAGTCCCAGTGGGCCCCTAGAGGTCATGTTCAGAGTATGACCCATGAGGAAATTGGCTACAGTTGAAAGTAACTGCTTGAGGTTTTTAATTTATATAAGCAGAAATCTGGAGAACAGGCATAGGAATGGATATTAAGGGTGTGGGATAATGGTGGAAGGAACATAGAGTTTAATGAGGCTGAATTTATTGATTTGGGTCCACAAGTAGGGATTCTGCATTTGATGTTGTAGCTCAGGGAGTTAAAAAAAGGTTCTAATAATTTATTTGCTTGGTTAGCTGAAATATGGATTAAAAGATGGCCCACTCTGAGTGAGCTGGAAATCCCTGATCTTCCTTGGTTTAGGGTAAAAGAAGGGATCTAAAGGCTTAGGGAGATTGAGATGGTGTAAGGGACTAGTCACTGTTGGGAGGGTCCAGAAGATAGACCCTTGACCAGTGCTTTGCAAAATAGATTTGTGAAGACAGCATCTGCATCTGTGAAGAGCCCTATCATTGCTCTTCACTGTATGTCATATCTAACAGTGTGAACAACAGTCACTCAACTACAAAATTTAAATACAATAGGAATAATTGGATCCCAAGGTGGCAGAGGCCAGTGGCAACACTCGACCATCAAAGGCAAAGTGAATGTAGTTACCATAATGGACAGCAGAGACAAAGCAGCATCAGAATAGTCTGACTCATGTAGGGCTCTGGCATTGGCTAATTAATCATTGTGTTCCTAGAAGTGAAATTGATAGGAAACCTACTGCATTCCTACTTAACTTATACAAGCAGAAAATTTCTAGGTCAAATGGACAAAAGACTGATTTCAATTATAAAAACAGAGAATCATAGCCCTTCAGTCAATTTCTAGACAAGAGCCAGTTTATAGACCCAGAACCCCTTGAACGAAGAGGAGGCCAGGTTCCCTTGAGGAAGAATCCCATTACACTACTGCCAATTTATGTGGTTAATATTTTTCCCATCCTTCCCCAAAGAGACCTTCAGCCTTTTACCGAGGTCACTGTATAATGGTGAAAGGGAACAAAATAAGACATTTGGGAGACTACTGGACATGGGCTCTGAGCTGAGGTTGATTCTGAGAGCCCCAAAACTGTGATCCTCCAATTAAAGTAGGGGATTATGGAGGTCAGATGATTAATGGAATTTTAGTTCAAGTCTGACTTACAGTGGGTCCAGATGGTTCCTAGACCCGGTGCCAGAATGCATAATTGAAATAGAGATACTTAGAAGCTGACAGAACCCCCGCACTGGCTCCCTGACTGGAGGGCTCTTATGGTGGGAAAGGCCAAATAGAAGTAATTAGAGCTCCCTCTACCTAGAAAAGTAGTAAATCCCATAGTGTCCCTATGAAGGACTTGAAATATACAGGGGTGGCGATTCACACCACATCCCTGTTCAGCTCTCCTATTTGGCCTGTGCAGAAGACAAACGGATCATGGAGAATAACAGCAGACTATCGTAAGCTTAACCAAATGGTGACTCCAATTGCAGCTGCTGTACCAGATGTGGTTTTATTGCTTGAGCAAATTAACACATCCCCTGGTACCTGGTATGACTTGCCAAATGCCCTTTTCTCCATTCCTTTCCATAAGGCCCACCAGAAGCATCAGACTTCTCAGCCACTGCAGCACAGAGCTGGGGATGATAAGAAATGGTATGGCCTGCCTTTCATGGGCAGACACCTTCGTCTCAGAATAAAGCTGTGAGGAAGAAGTCCTGTATTCTGGACTATAACTGTTATTCTGTGCTGGATAGGTTTCTGGAAAAAGAGAGGGACAGGCTGTTGCTCAAGTGCCACAGTTTTCACAGTGCTTAGTGAAATTTAGTAGGTTTTATTGAACAAATATTTTTCTACTTGGCATATATCTTTAGAACAATTTTTAGAGACTATTATGATTATTAATATTATTTTGAAACAAGGTCTCACTCTGTTGCACAGGTTGGAGTATAGTTGTGTGATCATGGCTCACTATAACCTCGACCTCCAGGGCTCAAGTGATCCTCCCACCTCAGCCTCCCAAGTAGCCGAGACTACAGTTGTGCAACACCATGCACAACTAATTTTTGTATCTTTTCTTGGTATATATGGGTTTTGGCCTGTTACCTGGTTACCTGATAGCCTCAGGTAATCGTCTTGGTCTCAGTCTCTCAAAGTGCTGGGAATACAAGCATGAGCCACTGCAACTGGCTGAGACTTTAATTTTTAAGATTTATTTTTCAGCTATTGTGATTGTTTTACTGGGAGATGGTCAGTGTAGCTCCTCACTTTGCCATTGGAGAAGTGTCTCAGCTGTGTGCCCGATCCTGCTTACTTTTATTTTTTAACATATATATCAACTCAAAATATGTTAGGGGAATTATCTTAATGTTTGAGCTATTCATTTACTTAAAATAGTATATGGTAAGTATTAGTTGTGAATTGTGTATTTCACTCATTTGTCATTTTTTTTGGCTCCAAGTATTGATGGCCAGGTTTATAAACATTTATTCATGCTCCCCTCCCCACCATCCACTGCCAATATAGTTGACCTATGTATTAGTCCATTTCAAGCTGCTGATAAAGACATACCTGAGACTGGGCAATTTACCAAAGAAAGAGGTTCAATTGGACTTACAATTCATTTCACTGGGGAGGCCTCACAATCATGGTGGAAGGCGAAAGGCACTTCTCGCATGGTGGTAGACAAGAGGAGAGAACTTGTGCAGGGAAACTCTCATGTTTCAAACCATCAGATCTCATGAGACTTATTTACTATCCTGAGAACAGCATGAAGTACTGCCCCCATGATTCAGTTACCTCCTACCAGGTCTCTCCCACAACACATGGGAATTCAAAGTGAGATTTGGGTGGAGACACAGCCAAGCCATATCAACCAATATCTACCTATTTTAGATACATTTTCAAACCTTCACTTCCTATTTATCAGTATATAAAGTGGACATGGAGAACAAGCAGTGCTAAAGTATCCATGTAACCTTGCAGATGAAAATGTTTGTGTCTAAGAATAGGAAAAAAAATAAATCCTCCATTTGACCCAGCAATCCCATTACTGGGTATATATCCAAAGGACTATAAATCTTTCTACTCTAAGGACACATGCACACGAGTGTTCATTGCAGCACTGTTTACAGTAGCAAAGACCTGGAACCAACCCAAATGCCCATCGATGATAGACTGGACTGGGAAAATGTGGCACATATACACCATGGAATATTATGCAGCAATCAAAAATGATGAGTTCATGTCCTTTGTAGGGACATGGATGAATCTGGAGAACATCATTCTCAGCAAATTGACACAAGAACAGAAAATGAAACACCGTATATACTC
>CM052660.1:47107190-47143408 GCA_028533165.1 Leontopithecus rosalia | reverse complement strand
CAATTCTCCTGCCTCAGCCTCCCGAGTAGCTGGGATTACAGGCACGCGCCACCGGGCCCAGCTAATTTTTTGTATCTTTAGTAGAGACGGGGTTTCACTATGTTGACCAGGATGGTCTCGATCTGTTGACCTCGTGATCCACCCGCCTCGGCCTCCCAAAGTGCTGGGATTACAGGCTTGAGCCACCGCGCCCAGCCCATTGTTTAATTTTTTTAAGAGTCAGTATTGCTCTGTTGCCCAGGCTAGGTTCAAACCTCTAGGCTTACATGATCCTCTCACCTCAGCCTCCCAAGTGATAAATTTTTAAATATTTTTTGAACACCATTTCTATGGTTAGGCAAACCATAAAATTCAGTAGCTTTGTTTATGTGGAAGTAGATATCCTCTACTACTTTCTATTTGCATTGTTTATTTTTTTAATACTGGGTATCACTGTGCTGCCCAGGTTACACTCAAACCTCTAGGTTTATGTGATCCTCTCACCTCAGCCTCCTAAGTAGCTGGACTACAGGTGATAAATTTTTAAATATTTTTGAACATGATTTTTATGGTTAGGCAAACCTTATTATCTAGAATAATTTAAGTATGTCAACTATAATGTATTTCAGGAACGTAGCACAAAAGTTTGGTGATAAAAAATTCTCTGCAATATAATTTATATAATTGAGGTGAAATTCACACAGCATAAAATTCACCAACAATTCGTTGGTGTTTTGGAGATTCATAACTTACGCAACTACCACCTTCGTCTAAAATAGCTTCATCACTTGGAATGTAAAACTGAACCCTTTTAGCAGTTGCTCCCTATTCCTTATTTCCCTTAGCCCTTGGCAACCACCAGTCTGTGTACCAGCTTCATAAATTTACCTACTTTGGATATTATATGCAAATGGAATCATGCAATGCGTGACCATTTGTGTTTAGCTTGTTTGTAGCCTGTTTCCATGAGTCATCGGTGTTGCACCATGTGTGAGTAGATCACTACTTCTCATGGCTACATATTCATTGCATGCATATACGACAATTTGTTTACCTATTCATTAACTGATAGGCATTTAAGCTGTTTTTTTACCTTTTGGTACTACAAATACTACTTCTGTGAACATATATCTACATGTATTTAAGTACCTGTGTTCAGTTTTTTTATATTTTTTATATATACTCAGTAGATTTGCTGGGGCATATTGTAATTATGAGTTTTTAACCATTTGAGGAATTGCCAAATATTTTCCATGGTGATCAAAGCATTTTATATTCCTACCAGCAATATATGAGGATTCTAAATCACACTTTGGACATTTAATTTTTGTCGTTGTTAGTAGTGGTGGTTTATTTATTTCATTTTAAAAAATATAACTATCATAGTGAGTGTGAAGTGATACTTGATTGTGGGTTTTGATCTGTATTTGCCTGATGACTAATGACATTAAGCATATTTTCATGTGCTTTTTGATTATTTGTCTATCTTCCTTGGAAAAAAATGTGTATTTGAGTCTTTTGCCTGTTTTTAAATTGGGATTTATTTTTACTGTTAAGTTGTATAATCTTTTATACATTCTGGAAATAAGGCTCTTATCAGATATGTAATTTGTAAATATTTTCTCCCATTATATGTGTGGTTTGTTTAACTTTCTCAATAATGTCATATGATGAAAAAGGTTTGTTTTTTTTTTGACAAAGTTAAGTATATCTATTTTTCTTTTGCTTTCTGTGATCTGGTATCATATCTAAGAATCTATGGCCAAATCCAAGAGTATTAATATTTACCTCTAGTTTTTATCAAGAGTTGTTAACAGATTTCACTTCTTGTGTTTAGATTGTTGATCCATTTTGAGTTAATAGTTGTTCATGAAGCGAAGTAGTGTAACAATTCTTCTACATACAGATTTCCATGTGTTCCACTGCTATTTGTTGACAAGACTGTTTTTCCTATTGAATGGTCTTGATATTCTTGTTGAAAATCAATCGACCATATAGAAGCATTGCGCCTTACAATGTTTCTGAGGGATGCCTACTGTGTGCTTTGAGTGATTTCCAAGTTTGGTGAAACAAAGTTAAGTGCCATATATCACTCCTTCAGACAGTCTCCAGACAGCTTAGAACAGACCACCACAATTCTTCATGAATAAGGATAGCTCTGTTTCCTCTAGAAATACATGGTGTCATACTGGGAATGTTCACTGATGTTTTCAAGGCCACTCTGAGCCAGTGAGATGGTAGAATAAAGACAAGTCAAAATGCCTTAAAGTTCTTCTACCACATTTGATTTACCTTTAAAAAAAAAAATCTGCCTTCATCCAGCTGCTGTAAATCTGTGACTGTTTTCCAGAGTTTTATCAAATTTGCTTTTGAAGTTCTCTGCTTGATTGTGATTTTTTGATGTTTTGTGGGGAGACCATTTCTTGGAGCTGCCTTCTCCATTTCTACTGACTTCACTCCTGGAAAATGTATTGTCAATCCTATATAATTTAAATAGCAGTATTATTGATGTTTCATCAGTTGAAGAAGCTTATGTTTTTTTAATATGTGAACTTACAAGGTATATTGCATTACTAAATGTACCCCAATGTATCCTGGCCTGATAGCCTCCATCTAGCTGCTAATAAGACTTCTTCTGAGCTATTTCTCAGATTTAATAAAAGGATGTACATGTATACCCATACACTAGACTTTCAGCTATGAATCTCAAAATGCAGTGCCTATTTTTCTCCCCTTCCACATTGCCCAAACATACCACACAACTGTCTAAAACATTGAGTCCACATATTACATAAAAACTACTTCCAGTAATAATCACCAGATCATAGACAATTAGCTGTTTGTGTGTAAAATGGCTCTGAGTATGAATGTACCATATACTATATTGTACACAGTCTATAGTACTTTTGGAATATATATATTCTAAATAGCATATACAGAGTACAGAATATATGTATACATTCCAAATCCTATATACAATTGGAAGGTGATATAGATTACTTATAAGAATCTAATACTTGTCTCAAAGAATTCTGAACATGATAAAGAATAACATCTTTTCTCTTGAAATAATCTAAAACAAGCTAGATAGTGTTCTTCCTGGAATGAATTAGCATAGTTTTGTTATGCTTTTTCCTGGAAGCTAGGGAATCAACTCATTTATCACAGTCAGTTTTGTAATTCATCGTAAATATACAGTATACTTTTTAGTAATTTTCTAATATAATATGCAAGGAGGAATATAGAGAATTAAACTGAGGGAAGAAACAAAATGAAAATGGTAACTCAGTTTTCTTTCTTTCTCTTATTATACTATGGCTAGGTTTTCTGATTTCCCGTTTCTTAAGGTACTTGTGAATAAGCCTCAGATGAAATACATGTCTTACTTTTCTCATTTAATGTCATTTTAAAATGGGATTATCTGGACCTTCTGTACTGTAGAGAGTTGTTCCAAACTTAATTGTTGTGAACATGCTCTGGGAACTGGTTTTCATTTATTTTGACAGAACATTTTTAAAATGTACAGGATGTAAAGTCAGTTTTTCATGGGCATGCTATATGTTCAGAACTTATTAAAAAGTCCATGTCAACCATCACAATAAAATAACCAAATGGACTGTGATTCTGAGTTTGACTCATTGGCTTTGAGCCTTTGTACTCAACTACCATATGTGATATAAATGGTTTAAATTCTCTTTACAGTAAAAGTGCTTACCTTAAAATGAAAGCATTTTATTCATTAGAAACAATTTATGTTTTGGACTTGATAAATATTTTAATGTCTTCTTATATTCAGATAAACTCTCCTCTGCAGTGGATGCTTGTTAGGCTCAATTAAAATATGTACAATGTCAGACTGTAAAATCTAAGAAATAAATGTAGAACCTGCATTAGAGAGCAATACAAATAGTCAAACTGTTATAAAATAAATTACATGGATGAATAAAGTCTTAAATATTTGGAAACACTTATTCTGAATAGTGCAAAGGTAAGGAGTAAGTCTTAAAAATATTCTAAGTGCAAGAGTTTTCCCAAGTGCTGTTAATCTCCCGTTATACATCAGTTAAATTAAGAAATAGCTAAATTTCCAGAGAATAACAAAATACTAAAGTTGTTAGTTTATCCACAAAAGGGGTTTTAAAAAAAATTATAAAATGAGAACATGAATTCTAATACAATCATGTTTTCTTAAAAAATGAAAAATAAGCAGAATGATTCCTTCTCTGAAACAGTCATATATTTAACTGTGGTTATACTAAAGTACAAAAAGAAATATTGCAAAAAACAATTTCTATAATTTTAAAAAATTCTATTTTCAAATTTTGTACAAAGGCCTCTATTATTTTAAATTAAGATAAAAGAAAAACTTTTATCCATAGAGTTTGTCAGAGATAAAATGTAGATGGGTTTTAACATTTTCATAATGAACATATATGTGACATCAATCGGAAGGTGACAAGATTAGTTATAAGACAGCATTCCTCATCTCAAAGAATTCTGAAACTGCTAAGGAATAATGAAGTCCTTTCTCTTGAAATAATCGAAAACAGGATAGTCATTGTTCTTCCTAGAATGAATTAAGTACAGTTTTTTTTATGTTTTATTTCCTGGAAGCTAGGAAATCAGTTTGGTGTCAGTTTTGTAATTCACAGATACTGCTAAGAAATTTGACAGGCTTAAAAGCCTTTTTCAGTTTTCAGGATGAATCTTAGTATCATACATCTAAATTACTCAAGCTATGATTTCTGAGAGGGGAAAAAAAGCTATCAAAAGTAATTTGCTATAATAAAAAGACTCTTCTTGTGATGTCATATCTCTTCTTGTCTTACTTGTTTTTTTGTTTTGTTTTGTTTGTTTTGTCACTAGCACGGGGATTCTAACCTTAGGGAAAGCACTGGACAGGGAAAGCACTGATCGCTACATTCTGATCATCACAGCTTCTGATGGCAGGCCAGATGGGGTGAGTATACTTCCTGGGAAAGGGTTTTAAAAATAGTATTAAAGCAACAGAGAGTCTTAAACAATTTATTACAGACATGAATTAATATTTTTCACCTGGAGCAACTTCTCATAATTACAAGAAGTGGTGCTCTTTTCTCCAACAGGGTATTAATACATGCACCTATACTCTGAATGTGTTAATGTGCTGTAACCTTTGACTTGGCAGAACAGATACTTGAGATCAGCATTCTCACCTAACTTGTAGGGAAAATGAATTCTCCTTTATTCTAACAGGTATTCCATTGTGTCTGTCACTTGTACTACACTATGAAATGTGTTCTGGAAGTTTACCATGTTAGACCTGTTCCACTTAGTGTCATTTTATAAGGGTCAGATAGGAGGAGTGGATTTTGTGGATAAATATCGTTAAGCACTAGGAGAGTGATTTACTTGCTTCCACAGGCATTTGTAAGTAGCAGTCAGAATCCTAAGTAATTCTTGGTTACCTAAGTAATTTAAATGGGCTCATAATTCTAAAGAAGATAAATTCTATTTTCTTGAGACCTAAAATTCACTTTTAAAAATAAAAAAAATTGTTGGGCATTCTTAACTGCTTTAAAATCATTTGTCTATATTATTCAAGCTGTCTCGTCCACAACTGCCAGCATCCTGGCTTCTATGTATTGTAATATTACCATTGGTAATAATTTGTTTACTGTTTCTATACCATGTGTTAGGTGTTTAATTTTGGGGGGGGGGTTATGTGTCAACTCAAGGCTGTTGTCTAGAAATAATTTCAAACCCATTACAGATTGATAAGCAAGGCTCACCCAATTTAACTAGCAGCGTATCTCCAGGTCCCTTGAGATGATTCCTTTAATCTATATAATACGTCAGCTAAAAGCATACAGTCTTTCTTCACATTTATTTTAGGAGGATTTCTGAAATTTTATTATAATAAAAATATAAAATTGATTCCTGAATAGTTTTCCCATCTTAACTAAAAGTGAGATAGATAGAAATAATTACATTTGGTAATTGCAATCTCTCCATAGTAAGCTCCTTAACATTTTTCATATATTACATAAATATATATATATTTATATGTATAAAATATATAAAAATTAACCTTAAGTTTTATTATATCTTTTCTATCATCTAAGTACCTACTGCTATCCTCACTGTTTTCTAAAACTGTTCTGTATATACTATAGATACATAAAGTATTCATTTATTTTTATATATATTATGTAATAAAATAAAACAAAATATTTTATATAAACAAAATATATAAAACAGTTTTAGAAAACAGTGGGGATAATAGTACACACTTAAGTGATAGAAAAGAAAATAAAACCTAAGGTTAATTTTTATATAGGCAATGACCCTTAATTATTGTTTTTATTTTTTGAGACAAGGTTTCACTCTTGTTGCCCAGGTTAGCGTGCAATGGAGTGATCTTGGCTCACTGCAACATTTGCCTCCTGGGTTCAAGTGATTCTCCTGCATCAGCATCCCGAGTAGCTGAGATTATAAGCATGTGCTACCATGCCCGGCTAATTTTTATATTTTTCGTAGAGACAGGGTCTCACCACATTGGCCAGGCTGGTCTTGACCTCCTGACCTTAGGTGATCCACCTGCCTCTGCCTCCAAAAGTGCTGGGATTATAAGTGTGAGCCAACATGGCCCGGCTTGCCCTTAATTATTATAGTATGTCTGTGTTAGATGTATGTAAATAAGTCAGTGAGAGGAAGTAATTGAAGAACTTGACTTATGATTAAAGTTTAGAGGGTAAATTGGCTAGGCAATAAGTGAGAGAAAGTATTCAAAGCAGGAGGAGGAGAAATTATTTAGCATAGTATGGGAGGTATAATTAAAGTGAAGTGAAATTAAGAAAGTGCATTCAGGTCAACCATTAGAATAGGAAAAAGAGAAAGGATAATACATAGCCTTGAAATATGTCATGTTATAAATCAGAAACTAATGACAGTTATATTAGCAAGAGTATTTTAAGACTGTCCTTAAAAATAAAATTTCTTAGACAAGGGAATAGATGGAATGAAAACAGTCACAGTCTACTAATAATATTTTTGCCTACTTAAAACCAAAATAACTTCTGGGTTAAAATTAGTAGTTTTGTTCTTTCTAGTTCATTGTTCAGTAATTTATTTGTATATTTTAATTCTCCTTGGACAGGACACTTGGAATTTTCTAGGTTCTTATTTCCTCATTCTTATAATCACTCAGGTTTCATTTTGCTTTACACTTCTGATTTTTTGAGTAAATTTTGTTTTTCTTTCTAAGGATTATAATGAGAATCTTAGTAGAGTATAAAACATCTAGATTTTAAACAAAATTTTATTATAGTTATTTATTATAGTTAATTCTATCATTCATATAATTTTAGGGATATATTTATATGTGGGCATGCACAGTGGGTTCCTGAAGGAAAAAAGTGATTACATACAAATAATACTCTCACATCTTAATAACACCTTCTTATCTAAATATTTAGTAATTATAGTAAAATTAACCTTTTAAACATAAGAATCATGTGGTTCAAACAGACATTTAATAAGCACAAACAGATGGATGGATTTTATTTAAATCAAAATGTTGACAATCAATTTGTGTTAAAGAAATTGCTAGAATGAAATAGAAAATTTTATCGAAATACACCTTTTCTACCACCTTAAAATGAGAATGAGGGAGATAAGAGGTCGTGTTCTATTGGTCATTGTGAACTTATTAATAGACAAGATTGAAGAAGTTTGATTTGACTGTCCTTTTCTAAATTTACTTTGTTAATTATAGTTGAAAAATATGTATTAGTTAAATATCTCATGTAACATACTATTTATTTTTAAGCTATGTGGGGTACAGATAAAACTATACCTTTTAGATTCTAATTTTTTTTTGAAGATTCAGATCAAGGGTGTCTTTTATGTTTTATATTTAACATAGATAGTAACAGAGGTCTTCACCAGAGCAATTAAGCCAAAAAAAAAAAAAAAACGAACGAACGAACGAATGAACAAAAGAAAGAAAGAAAGAAAGAAAATACATTCAATTTGAAAGGAAGAATAAAGTTATCTCTGTTAGGGGTGATATTAACCTGTACATAGAAAACTTTAATAATTCCATACACACGTTTGCACATACATACACAAATGTTGGAACTAAGAAATTTAGCAAATTATCAGAATATAAAATCAGCAGAAATAATCATTGGCATTTTTATACACTGAAAATTAGTTAAAAATTTAGAAAACAGTTCAATTTACAATAGCATCAAAAAGAGTAAAATACTCAGAATTACCTTAACCAAGACAAGAAACTTGTTTAATGAAAACTACCAAACATTTTAGAAAGAAATTTAAAAGAAAGTAACTAAATTAATAGACATCCCATGTTCATGGATGAGAACACTTAATATTGTTAAAATGTCAATACTCTCCCAAGCAATCTACAGATTTACTGCAATTTCTATTAAAATCCCATTGATGTTATCTAGAGATATAATTTTTTTAAAAAAACAAACTTATTCTAAAACTTATTTTTAAAATTTCAAGGGACCCCAGATAGCCAAAAAGAAAAATAAATAACAAAGCTGGAGAACCTATACTTCTGATTTCAAACTTACTACTAAGCTACAGCACTCAAAACAGAGTAGTACTGGCATAAAAACAGAAATACAGACCACTATAATGTAATAGAGAATTAAAAAATAAACATTTATTTGGTCAAATAATTTTTAAGTTGGGTGCCATCCTCATACAAAGAATGAAGCTGGATTCTTATCTAACATCATATGCAAAAACAAACTAAAAAGTGATTCATGATGTAAGTTGAAAACTGAGACTATAAAACTCTTAGAAGAAAGGATAGGACAGAAGCTTCATTGCATTGGATTTGGCAGTGATTTATTAGCTATGACCCCAAAGACACAGACAACAAAGAAAAATAAATAGACCAATGGGAATTTGCAATTTTGTAATGGGGTATCAAAGACATAGAATAAAAAAGCAACATAAAAATGGGAGAAAATACTTGCAAATCATCTATACGATAAGTCATTAATATACAATATATGTAGCGAATTTTTAAAACACAACAAAAATAACCTGATTCAAAATTGGCAAAGAACTTGAATAGACATTTTTCCAAAGGAGATATATAAATTGCCAGCAAACGTATGAAAAAATACTTAGCATTAGTAAATATTATGGGAAGGCAAATCAAGGCCACAATGAGGTGCCACCTCACACCCAATAGAGATGCTATTATAAAAAACAAACAGAAAACAAAACAAAACAACAAAATAACATGTCGGTGAGTATGTGGATAAACTAGAACCTTTGTGCACTATTGGTAGGAATGTAAAATGGTACAGCCACTGTGGAAAACAGTGGCAGTTTCTCAAAAACTCAAAACCAGAATTACTATATGAGCCGCCAATCACACTTTCAGTTATACATTCAAAAGAATTGAAAGCAGAGTCTCAAAGAGATATTTGTGCTCCCATGATCATAGCTGTATTTTTCATATTAGCTAAGATGTAAAAGCAACACAGTTTTCCTTGTTATGTAGATTACAAATCACAAAGACTCAAAGTACGATGTTGGTTGCCAGAAGATAAATAAGGGAGAAATGAGGAGTTATTGTTTAATGGTATAGAACTTCTATTTTACTAGATTAAAAGAGTTTTAGAGATGGATAGTGATGATGGTTGCATAAGAATATGAATATACTTAATATCACAAAATTTTACATATAAAAATTAAGATAGTACGAACAAACAGTGAAAAAAAATCTAGAGGTGAACAGTGAAGGGATGATGCAGTGCCATTGAGGTTACCTGCTGGCTATTTTCTGCTTTGTCATTTTTATTGTTTACATTCATTCCCATCTTCTGCAACTCTAGATGTCAACTCTCCATTCCAGATGAGCAAAGTATAAAGATAAATGCCAGAAGAGTCTGCCACCCCTGTTTCATTTTAACACAAAACCAATTTTTTTCAAAAACCCCACCTAGCATATTTCCTCTTAGATATTCTTATCTGTAAGTAGCAACACTGGGTTGAAAAAGAGCCAGGAAGTAGGGCTTATGGATTGTACTGTGTTAATCAATAACAGTTAGGGCAATAAATATGCAAACAATAATCAGGATCTTTTTCATCTAAAATGTGAAGTTATTCTCTAGCCTAGATATTTGTGACCAGATTTCATGTGCTCAGCAATATTATTTTCCTCATTAATTGATACAGTAGATAACTTGATTCCATCATGGTTTACTTTCTGTAAAAAGCTCTTGAATTACTGGATTACACACTATACTCAGATGTGCACAGAGGAAAAAGCTTCTTTATCTTTTATACCAATAACAGATATGTTATTGTCTAAGTAAGAAGATTACATCACATATAAAAATATTTGGACCGGTGTGGAGTTGGTATAATCTGGGTCACACTTAAGTTGTTTAGAATAGTATTTCAGCATTATCTGTTTAAGACAATGTAAATACTCACTATTTAAGCTGCCAACCAAGCAGTGCTATTCATCTCCCCCCTGACTTCATTCTAAAATTGTGGTCTAGATGTAATATGTATTTACCAGTCCTTTATGCTGGCTTCTCTCTCTGGACACCTCTTTCTGCCATTGCGGTATATTCAGTGCCATAACCTATCAGATGGGTCCTCCCATGGAACCTGTGGAAATTCTCTGGAGACTTATATACTCCTGAAAACTACTGTGACGATTTCACCCAAATTTCTCTTACTTTCCCAGTCATCATTTCCCCTTCCTCCAAAATGATTCTGCAGTGCATTTTCATTTAAAAAGTGGTCCAAGGTGGCAGTGAGGGAAAACGGGGAGGACCTCTGCCTCCTGCCTTCATGTCTCCCCTTTGTCTCCCTTTCTCCTACCCATGATTCATAATAGAAGGAACTCCCTTTTCTCTTTCTTAAAGAAATTCTAGATTTTACATTCTTTCTTTTTCCTTCAGAGGGAGAGAATGCCTCTTGGCTGATTTTTAGTGGTAGGAAGGATATCCTCTCTACATGATGAATGCAACTCTATGATCTGAATGAAGTTGGCTTTGCTCTTACTATTGTAGCAACAAGATGACATACACTTAAGGATGAAAATGTTTTAAGTCACTATTCTCTAAATACTATACCCATTACTGAATATATGTAATCTTCTTGTTTTATTGGCCTTAACAAAAAAAATGATCAAATTCTAAACTATAAATCCTCGTTATCCCATTGTTAACAAAAGGAATTTTAGATATACTAGTGAAGATTCTTATTCAGATAGGAAAGCTTTGTGTTCTCTAAATAACATTTATTTTACTTTCTTACAGATGGAAATTTTTTGTATTCCTTCTAGTTATTCTTTTTTCAGACATTTAAATAAAATCAGTTATAACTTATTTCAGCATGTAATAAAAATTATAAGAAAAGTAGATATTTAAAACATCTATCAATATTCATTGAACTGCCATTGACTGTGTCTTCCATGAGTAAACATGATAGACACATTTCTTAATAAATAATAAGGATATTATTTCTGAGGATGTATAGTGAGTCTTGTTGACTATAAAAAAGAAATTGCACCTTTAAAGTTAAACACTCACGTTTTTTATTTAAGAAATAGATAAATGATAAGTGCTCCATGAGTATAGTATTGCCTTATCTCTGTTTTCTACTTTCTTTTTTTGTTTTTGTTTTGTCTTTTTTTTGAAGCGGAGTTTTGCTCTTGTTACCCAGGCTGGAGTGCAATGGTGCGATCTCTGCTCCCTGCAACCTCCGCCTCCTGGGGTCAGGCAATTCTCCTGCTTCAGCCTCCTGAGTAGCTGGGATTACAGGCATGCGCCACCGTGCCCAGCTAATTTTTTGTATTTTTAGTAGGGACGAGGTTTCACCATGTTGACCAGGATGGTCCCGATCTCTTGACCTCGTGATCCACCCACCTCGGCCTCCCAAATTGCTGGAATTACAGGTTTGAGCCACCGCACCCGGCCCGTTTTCTACTTTCTTAATAAACAGACTGAAATATTCCTGACTGATTTCTATGGAGACCATGAGTCTCTGCTGAGATAAATTCTAAGCATACATGTATCTTAACTATGTATTAAATGTTATTGAATTTCAGTCATCTAATATAAACCTAATAGCACAAAACAAATGGCTATGTTATGAGATGCTCACAAAATATGAAGAAATTGTCTTCTAACCATGAAATGTTTAACACATTTTGAGTCAAAAGGTATAAAAATTAAATGATCAAAAAACAAATGAATGTTTGTGATTAAATAAAAAACGAGCATCCCTTCTCTTATCCTCTCTAGCACTAAAGCCAAAATTGCTTATTAAAATTTGTGATATTACACACTGTCCTTAAAAGTGTTCATTAAGTTGACTAACAAGAAAATGTATTAAAAATTAGTCATTAATTGTTGAGCAAAACACATTTCTGGTTTTCTTACGTAGCCAAACATATGCTAATCAGAAAACCCAGTTATCTGACTTCCAGCTATTTACTCAGGAAATGAAAATTGTATTATTTATCTATTGCTGCAAAACTGCATAATACAAGGCCCATTTACAAGGTCAAAATTAACTGGACTTGGTGACTAATCAGCTGCATGGATGAGATAAAGTAACTTAGAAAATTAAGTTGATTATTTTGCCTTGTCATTTCCTGAGACAGGAAATACTAGAAGAGAATAAATAAGATACCCTTAATTTATGTTCTCATGAATGTGAAACAATGCATTGTGTATTAATAAATAGATTTACATGACTTTCTTTGACTATGGATTTATAACTCACTTTTTTATGCTATATATAAAAGAAAGATGAGCTGGACATGGTGGCTCAGGCCTATAATTACCCAATACTTTGAGAGGCCAAGGTGGGAGATTCACTTGAGATGAGGAGTTTGAAACCACCTAGGCAACATACTGAGACCATGTCTCTACAAAAATAAAATAAATAAAAATTAGCTGGGCATAGTGGCATACACCTATAGTCCCACCTACTTAGGAGACTGAGGTCAGAAAATCAATTGAGCCTAAGACTTCAAGCTGCAGTTCATACACTGCACTTCAGCCTGGGTCTCGGAGTGAGACATCTCAAAAAAACATAAGCAAGCACAACAGCAAAATTAAAAACAAAGATGCTACATTAGTATCCTTTCAGAGCCATACCAGTTCATAAAAATAAATGTGTATTCAAATTACAACCGTAGGCTGGATGCCGTGACTCATGCCTGTATTCCCAACACTTTGGGAGGCTGAGGTGGACAGATTGTTTGAGGTCAGGAGTTTCCGAATCAGCCTGGCCACCATAGTGAAACACTATCCCTATTAAAAATTAAAAAAATTAGCCAGTCATGGTGGCACATATCTGTAATGCCAGCTACTTGGGAGGCTGAGGCAGGAGAATTGCTTAAATCTGGGAGGCAGAGGTTGCAGTGAGCTGAGACCGTGCCACTGCCCTCCAGCCTGCATGACAGAGTGAGACCTGGTCTCAAAAAGTAATAATACAACACACCTATCTACTTGCATTGTTGAGAATGAACCATATATTTTGCAAATTATTCTATTATTTCAGACAAAATGAAATCTAAGACACATTTAAGTTAAATAATGAACATGAAAGTGATCAATTATAGTATTTAGTACTAAAATGCAAGTATTTCAAGCTAGTGGAATAATAAGTTGATACAACTTTTGAATAATCAGTGAGCAAACTCCGTTGATAGAAAATAGGTAACTTTTGCTAGGCACGGTGGCTCATGACTGTAATCCCAGTACTTTGGGAGGCCTAGGTAGGTGGATCACCTGAGATCTGGAGTTCGAGACCAGCCTGACCAACATGGAGAAATCCCATCTCTACTAAAAAGACAAAAATTAGCCAGACATTGTGGCACATGCCTGTAATCCCAGCTACTCAGGAGGCTGATGCAGAGGTGTGGTGAGCCAAGAATGCACCATCACACGGCAGCCTGGGCAATAGGAGTGAACTCTGTCTCAAAAAAAAGAAAGAAAGAAAAGAAAGAAAGAGAGAAAGAAAGAAAAAAAGAAAGAATATATGTAACTTTTTGTTTATTAAGTTCATTAGTTTGAGATCTTTTAAATTTAATTGGCATTATATTTATATTTAAAATTAATTGTTGTGAACATGTGTTACCTAACATATTGTCCTAACAATTAATTAAAGTGATCTGTGTTCATTTACTAGTTTTTAAACTTGAACAATGGAAAAAAGTCTTTCCTTAATAAGACATAAACATTCTCTATGGCACATATCCATATTGAAGCATATTGTTGTCATCCTTCTGAACCAATCAAGAAAAAAAAATTCTATTTTACTAGCTAACTAATTTATAAATATTTCCATTGGTTCAGAACAATAGTCAGTAGACCTAATGTATAGCCCTGAAATCCCATTTTTTACTTAAGTATTTCTGAAGCAAGAAGTATTTAGAAAACTTTAAGAAATATATAAACTGGAAATTATTTATAATTGTGACTGTACATTTCTGTGAGACAAGAAGTGTTTCTTTATTTGATATAAAATTAATTCGGAAATGAAGAAAATGCCTGTATGGTCCCTAAGTATCATCCCCTATTAGCACAAAACTATAGAATTGTTATTTAACTTTTTAGTTTCCTTAGCAATTCAGTTGTATTCTACATCAGGTGGTTGAGTCACAGTCTTGGCTGAGTGTGGTGGCTCACGCTTGTAATACCAGCACTTTGAGAGACAGAAGTGGGCAGATCACGAGGTCAGGAGGTCAAGACCATCCTAGCCAACATGGTGAAACCTGTCTCTACTACAAATATGAAAATTAGCTTGGTGTGGCAGTGCATACCTGTAGTCCCAGTTACTTGGGAGGCTGAGGCAGGAGAATCGCTTAAACCTGGGAGGCAGAGGTTGCCGTGAGCCGAGATCACGCCACTGCATTCCAGCCTGGATGACAGAGCAAGATCCCATCTCCAAAAAAAGAAAAAAAATAAAAAGTTACAGTCTGAAACTGAGGATACAAAATAGTCTGAAAATATGAATAGGAATTTTAAAGAGCAGGTTGAGAAAAACAGTAGATTGATAGGTAAACACAGATATGCAGGTATAAATGGGGGTCAGGAAATTTGAAGAAAAGCCAGCAAATTCCAGGATCATTATTCTTAGATTTTGGCTCCAGGCTGTAAATTTTGATGTCTTGTTAACCCTCAGGCAAATTGGGAACTACTGCAACTGTAAGAAACATCTCTTTACTGGTTTCAATTCTAAGGCAAATTTTAAAGAAATAACATTTGTTAAAATACTTTTTTTTTGTCATAAAAGCACAGTGGCCTTTTAGGGAAGCATTTGAAAAATATATAAAAGTAACAAGGGGAAAATCAAATGATCTGGATGCCATCTAGTCAAGTAACACTTGAATTTCTTTAAACATGCTTATATATATCCACACACGTGTATGTTTTTGTGTATGCATCTTTGAAATTAAAATAATTTTAAGAAAATAATGCACAAACTGTAATTCTACAGCTTAATGAATTTTTACATAGTGAACACACCTGTATAATCACTATTCATAACAGAAGTCAGAAATTAATCAGTACTTCAGAAGCTCAGTTCTGTGATAATTTCTGTTGCTGTTCTGTCATCGTCTTCAAAGTGACCTAGATTCTAATTTATCCCATGTAGGGATTATGCTTGTTTTTGAAGTTTATATAAATGGAATCATATAGTATGTGTTATTTTATGTCCCAGAAACTTAGGTTCATGTAATTAATCCATGTGATTACTTATAGCAGTAGTTTGTACATTCTCATTACTCTGTTTGATTCCATTACATGCATAAAACACAATCTGTATAACATCTACTGTCCATGGACATTTGAGTTGTTTCCAGATTTTGGCTATATAATGCTGTTCTGGCCATCGTTGTACATGTCTTTATCTATCTATCTATTTGTTTTTTGAGACGGAGTTACACTAACATTACACAGGATGGAGTGCAGTGGTGGAATCTCAGCTCACCACAACCTCCACCTCCTGAGTTCAAGCGACTCTCCTGCCTCAGCCTCCAGAGTAGCTGGACTACAGGTGCCCGCCACCACTCCTGGCTGATTTTTGTATTTTTAGTAGAGACCAGTTTTCACTATGTTGGCCAGGCTTGTCTCAAACTCCCAACCTTGTGATCTACCCACCTCTGCCTTCAAAAGTACTGGGATTACAGGGGTGAGCCACTGCACACAGCTGTACATGTCTTTAAATAAAATTTTTATTTAACTTTAAATACAAAATATGTACAAATCACATATGAATAGCAAGATGAATTTCAAAGGGTAAGTCAATACACAGACAAAGAAATAAGCCGGCCGGCATGTGGTAGCTCATGCCTGTAATCCCAGCACTTTGGGAGGCCCAAGCAGGTGGATCACTTGAAGTTAGGAGTTCAGGATCAGCCTGGTCAATGTGGTGAAACCCCATCTCCATTAAAAAGACAAAAATTAGCCAAGCATGGTGGCATACACCTGTAATCCCAGCTACTCACGAGGCTGAGGTAGGAGAATTGTTTGATCCCAGGAGGCAGCAGAGATTGCGGTGGGTGGAGATCACGCCACTGCACTCCAGCCTAGACAACAGAGCAAGACTCCATCACAAAAAAAAAAAGAAAAAAACAAGAAAGAAATGAGCCATTACTAAAACCCAACAATTCCCCGCTATGCATGGTAATTTTTTAATGAATACTGAATATTGGGCATGAAAAAATTATAGAGGCTTGGGATAAAGTTATGTTAATGAAAAGAGTATTTGCTTTTGCTTCTGTTAAAATAGAGACAGATCACCTCAATCCAGTCAGAGTTTGACTGAGGTCCGATCTTTTTCCCATGCACCGTGACTCACATGGTATAGAACATCAGTGACCCCAACAGAAAGCATGGGTTATTTATCAAGACCTGTCTCTTTGGTAGCTAAAAAATTACTTCATTACTTGACCCTTCAGCCCCATGACTGCTGCAAAGCCTCTTCAGCTTCACTCACACTTCGTCACTTCTTAATGCTCAGCTTTGTAGCCTCTCACTACACATCACTTACCAATTAATGGAAATTGCAATTTTTTTAACAAAAGATGGATAATTCTCTCATGAGAGTATCACGTTGCTTTTTGTTCCTTTTTAGGTACAGTTACTAAATATTTGATACCATAGCATACCAGGTTTCTTACTTTCCAGGTTAATGTTCTTTCTCTCTGTACCTTTGCTCTCAGCCTTCTGTGATCAGCCCCACACTGCGACAGAGCTAGGTAAAGGTTCTGTGCTGTACTCAGGCTTTGATTAGAAAGAGGTTTCCAGCTTGAGTCACGCGTAAAGACAGTCCCTGATTGTGCAGAAGTCACTGACCTACATAATACTGTCTGCGACAGGCCAGGGATTTAACTTTTAACTAGGTAGTACACACTACTGGTAGGTTTACCTGCATTCCATAGGCTATCTGCTTATTATATAATCATTTCATGCCTACTATATGGTACTTAAAACTCTTGGTTAAAATATACACCTAGAAAATTACTAAGGTAGCATTTTCTGATAGCATGAGCTTTCCAGGAAATGCCCATTTGATGTACCCTGTTATTCTACAATGTACTGCTTTTATTTTTAAACAGTAAAAAAATGCAAGCATCAATAACTACAGAAATGGCACATTTTAGAGATAAAGCAGTGTATGGGTGTATAAACAAAAGCTTGCCACCCATAAAATATGAACAAGTAAAGGTAAAGCCATCTTCTCAAAGTGAGCCTCCAGGAAATACTTGACATTCCCAAAAAGATGTTTGCCCTTTAATATTATCATTTGCTTTTCCTATCTGTTTTCTAGGTGTTTGAAAGTTGCAAGCTTCTTTCTTAATTTTTATTTATTTTTATTTTTTGGAAAGCTAAGGACTAGAAGGAAGAATCAGATGCTTTTCAGATAGACAAATGCCAGGATGACTACTTAAATGAATTCTAAGTAAAAATAGCTCCTCTCACATTTACTGCTTGGTTTTTTTCTTTAAGACCTCAACTGCCACAGTAAACGTGGTGGTGACCGATGTCAATGACAATGCTCCGGTGTTTGATCCTTATCTGCCGAGAAATTTATCTGTGGTGGAGGAAGAAGCCAATGCCTTTGTGGGTCAAGTAAAAGTAAGTGGAATATTTATATAGATCTTAATGTATTTTTCCAAAGCGTGTAAGTTTCTTACATTTTAATTCTGAAAAGAGACTTAGCTAATGTAATCTGTTAAATGACTGTGCTGGATACTCTTCAAGACTTTTCAAAAAAATGAATCATATCCTATACATTTTAATTAACTTACAAGGATACAGATTTACATTTTATGATTATTTTACCATTTAAACATTGATTATGTGATAATATGCTAATTTAATATATATTGTTAGTTTCTATAATTAAAACCTTTTACAGAAACATGTAATTAGGTGTATTACTTGGTATTGATGTGGACATTAAGACCTCTAAATACCTATATTTAGATTTTTTTTTTGAGACAGAGTCTCACTCTGTCACCAGGTGCCAGGCTGGAGTGCAGTGACACAATCTTGGCTCACTACACAATCTTGGCCAAGGCTTGAACCTCGGCCTCCCAGGTTCAAGCAATTTTCCTGCCTCAGCCTCCCAAGTAGCTGGGACCACAGGTGCCCGCCACCACGCCCAGCTAAGTTTTGTATTTTTAGTAGAAACAGGGTTTCACCATGTTGGCCAGGATGGTCTTGATCTCTTTACCTTGTTATCCACCTGCCTTGGCCTCCCAAACTGCTGGGATTACAGGCATGAGCCACCATGCCCAGCCCTATTTTAGATTTGAACTGATTTCATTATGTAAATATTATATTTAGAATCTACCGTATGTGTCCAATATTTTGCACATACCCCTTTTCCAGCACTCAGAAGACTTATTCTTCTGAGCATTCTTCCAAGTTCTTCTGGGATCTACCTGAATGTAAGCCAGTTTCTGTGGTTCATTTGATGAATAATATCTTTATTGTTAAAGCAGCAACAGTACTTCCTGTTTTGGGCCATTCTTGGGGTCTTGAGCATAGTAATTGGTCTAAAAGTCACAGAGAAGAAAATATTTTGAGGAAGATGTGTTTAATTTGAAGCATCAACCTCAGATGAGGTGTTTATGTGGTCTCCAGGTAAGGAAAGAATCTTGGTCTAGTAAGGAGGTGTGAGCCACCCAGATGTTGCAAACTCAGAGTTCAGGGTCCTACTCCTTCCCTGTTAACGTTCTGACTTTTCCAGAGAAGGCTTGCTGCTGCTTTGAAGTTAGCCTTATCTACTGTTCTGCTACTCTTGTAACCAGGCACAAAGTCTGGTTTTTAGTTCAGTCTCCTTTAAACTGCAAAAGGAGAGGGTTTCTTTAAATGGTGTTACAGAGATCTTGTGACTTTCACATAACATCCTGAGATTTTGATTGACCTGTGTAAACTTTTTTAAAAGTCATTTCTTTCCCTTCGGATAACTAACAATACTTACAACTACCAACTGCACAGTCATTATCATTATCACTGTCACATATCACTCAAATCCTGGAAATGCTGCAGAAGGCATACATAGTCTTACATGTTTAAGCCATCTCAATTCACATAGGGGAGAATCTCGGCATTATGATGTTATAAAATGCCAGCTAGTCTTGATGCCAACTGGCCAAGAAGCAATTCAACTCCAGCATCCCATCTAAAAGGTCTGCTCCCCACCCCATAGTACCTCTGGTGTCAAATATCTTACTGTGGATTCTCCAACAGGAAATCTGGATACAAAATATTCATGTGTAAGTATTTTCTTGAGAAGTTCAGATAACAGTGATAAGGAAGTGAGAAAGTGAGGCAAAGAAGAGAAGGCAGACAATAACAAGATTGCTATGAAACCAGATATCATAAGGTGAACTGAAACTTCACTCCAAGGCAAACTCTAGAAAAAGATTCACACTCATGCATAAAAGTTATTTATCCTGATAATTGTAATTGTCCAGTTCCTGAGAGGTTATGGAACTTGAAAACATGTATACTAAATCCTGAGAGTAATTATCTGCAATGTTGGACAATGGTGTGCCAAATATTTGGATTTTCTTGCCTCCAGCAGAAGCAAGTAGCCAAATTCCCTCTGCAGAATCTAAAAGAAGGACACTGAGTCATGCTGTAGATACTGATGCAACAGTGGCCCACCTAGAGCAGCCACTGCAAAAATAGCAGCTACAGCAGAGGAGGTGTGACCAGGGCTCCATGCTACAGGGAACAGGTGAAAGCAAGGAATAGGCAGGAGCCTAACCCACGTCTAAGTTGGCAGGGTGATAGCCTACCATCCCATGCGTAGCTGAAGCTGCCCAGCTGTGGCTGCAGACCTAGGCATCCCTGTGCTTTCAGGGGCCCAGGAAATTCCCCTGCCCCCACAGGCTTAGAATTGCCTGCACCTGCTGCCTGGCCTACTTCCAGCTCCTGGAATCCCCTCCAATTTTGGAGCAAAGTTGAGGCTGAGCCCAGGTGCTGTCACAACCAGGCTGGGTGTGTGCATGCTCAGGATGGAGCTGATATACCAGCCCCCTGCCACCTCAGCCCCCTCTGGACTTTGGACACCAAGGAGCATGGGAAGGAGGCCAAGAGGGGACAGAGGGCTGCTCACTGTAGGCCTGCAGGCACTCTTCCTCTGGGCACCATGAACAGCATGATTGATGGCAGCAGGAGACAGGTTCCTGGAAAGGGGTGGGTCCCTGGTGAAGCCTCACCTTCAAGCCAGGGATGACCTAAAGCCTAGGGGCCAGACTGTCAGTTCTGACAGAGTCCATGGCCCAGAGTGAAAACTTATGACTTTTCCTAGGCCTGTTCATGGCTACCCATGGACCAATCAGTGTGTACTTCCACCCTTCTGAGCACATAAAATCACTGGAGCCAGCCAGACTCACACAGACATTAAGACTACCAGCTGCAGGAAGGAGCTACCCACTTTGGGTCTCCTCACTTATCGGCACCACCTTCCTGAAGAAATGAGCTACCCATTCCAGGTCTCCCCTCTGCTGAGAGCTGGACCCTTATTGGGACAACCTGCCTGTGCATAGGAGCTACACACCTCGGTCTCCCAAGAGCTGTTCTGTCGCTCAGTAAATCTCCTCTCCACTTTAACTCTCCAGTCGTCTGTGTACCTCATTCTTTTTGGATGTGGGCTAAAACCTGGGACTAAAAGAGATGTAACACAAACAGGGCTAAAACACGCCTGCCACGCCACCCACCATGTTGCAGGCAACAAAAAGGAGAGAAGAGTTGTGGCCCTTCAGGGAGCCCCTTATCCAAATGTGGATGCTCACAGCAGAAACTACTTGCCATGTATGTGATTCAGTCAGAGGCTTGCACGGAGAGGACACCTGGAGTTACCCATCTGGCCACAGCAGCCAGCGTGCCTGACTATCCACAGTGGCAAGACCCCACACTTGCTCACTCATGCACCCCGTGCTGCTCTGAGCCTGGCTTGCTCTGGGCAAGTGAGGGATTTGGGCCGATAGCATGAGCCAAGCACAGCCTACCAGGTCGAGTGGGTGATACAGACACAGGTAGTCAGAGCAAAACTCAGGCAAAGGCACCACCGGCCACAGAGGTGTGTGGTGGCTGGAAAATCAACACCCTAAGGATCCTGTGACAATAGCAGGAGATGGAAGTTGGCCAAAGCATACCAAATGCTCTGAGGGACATACACAGAACACTGACAATTTTTGCTACACCAAGAAAACAAGGTAATAAAGTCTCTATAATGGGGCACATGCAAAAAATGTCAGCAAAGGAGAAATGTTGAAGTTGATTCATGAAGGAAGAATACTGGTAAGAGGGAAGTTGAGAGGGGTTGACATCTGTCTAGGGAAAGGTAGTTGTATAACTAAAGGCACAGAGAAATGAGAGTATAACATAGCATAGTTACAATAAATAAGACAAACCATGTAATCAACATTTGTCTATACCATGTTGTAAAAGGTGACTGGGGAACCACTAAAGAGTCTGAGGTGTGGCAACATGTGATTTGTATTTAATGAAAATTACTCCAGATATGTTGTAATGGGAGATTCCAAATCCAGAAGGCAGAACTAGGAGGCAATTGTAATAACCCAGGCACACGAGGCTAAAACTAATACAGTAGTCTAATTATAATGAAAATTAACTTACATTACAGTTGTCAGTCTAAAATACCACATTGCTGAAAAGTGAAAAACTTCATTTAGCCATATATTTATTAACTTTTCAGTTAAAAACAAACAAGTATTGAAATTATTTGCAAAAATGATCTTTCCTATTTTCCAAATTTATTTAGCTTGGAGAGATAAAGCCCATATGGAATATCTAACTAAAATCATACAAGTAGACATCAGCATGTTGACTCGTTTTTGGTTAAATCTTTTTTCCTTTTTTCTTTATTTTTTTCCACTTTTCCTAGTGATTCTTTGTCCTTGAAGGAATTATTGTATTAACCTTTTTCTTGTCTCCTGCTTCTTAAATTTGATAAGAAATGGTCTCTATAATTTATTTCGGTTTTTAAAATTTGAATGTAGACCTTAGCACTCATAATTTGATACAGTGTAATTGTCCTGGTCTTTAGGCAATAACCTGTTTTCATAAAAACTAGAATGATATTGAAAGTACAAAGGAAGAGGAAAACATCTAAGGCAGGCTGCATCCAACTGATTCTGCACAGTTTCATAGAAGTTGTAATATTTATAGGATGGAATTTTGATGCTCATAATGGTCCTCTGTTGCTACCTAATCATAATTATATATTACTTTTACTAAATGACTCATGCTTTGCTTGTAAAATGTCATTTTAATTGTCATCAAAAAGTATTAAGACTCACTGAAAACCAAGATACCTATGGTTAATTACTATACTGAATTTGAGTTATCAACTTTATTTGTATTCTAATGATTTTTTAATATGAATAATCCAATATTTGGATTCAAATGCTGAAGGGAGTTTTTATTTAGGTTTTAAAGGTAGTGTTGTAGTAAGAAATGATAATACTAAGGAATACTTTTGAAGTAAATTTAAAGATTATACATAGCAACAAATTTTATCCAGCATATTAAAAAATAAACTACCAGTAAACAATTTTAATGTAAATCTTTCTGTTCACAAAGTATAATATTATACCTTGTGCATTTAGGATTGAAAACTATAACAATATTCTCAACGTACTTGCAGTAGCAGAATAATAGGAGAAAAATGTACACAGAATAAAACCTAGTAAATACAGTCTATACTGTATGTCAAGTGTCAAATGGGTGATATAAATTCTTTAACACAAAGAAAAAGAGATATTATAGTACACCGAGGTGGCCAGGTCAGCGTTGATGAGAAAAGTGGATTATTCCTGGTACTTTTCACCATATTTGTGAAATCTGCATTGGAGAAAAAAGAAATAAAAATACCAGCCAAAAAAATGTAATACAAAATATAATCCAGCTGAATAAGCAATTTGAGGACTCAAAGTCAATATTCTGACAATAATGGAAGAGCTGTTTAAAGAAGTTCTGGAAAGTTGATTAAAAACCTGCTGAGTTTGGATGGGGCCTAATGAAATAGTGAATGATATGAAAACTTAGTATAATATTTTGTTTAGTATCCTTCAGAGTATTTCACAGGAGATAGAATCTAGCGGATATGTATGCATACCTTGACTGTGGACCACAGGCATGTAAATAATTCATCTTTAGAATGGGTCTCAGATATGAGTGGCCTCTTACCAGAGGCTTCATACTGTACTGCAGAGCTCTCAGAGGATCCCAAGTCTTTGAGGGAGCAGATGCCAGTAGAAGCCCCAAAATGTAGTCATACTTTGATCAAATCTGCAGGCCTGCTCTTGGACTCCTCAAGTCTCAAAGGAAAGGCGTTTGTCCCTTGGAAATATACCATAGCAGAGCATGATATAACTTCCGTGAAGGTCCATTCAGCCTTTAGATAGACTGACTCTAAGCCAACCTCCTAAATGTGTGTCTGGCTTTCTAGCCACTTACCTTTAGCCTGTTTTATACTAGACTATGGCTTCTAGACTCACCACACAGGGAACCCAGACTTCTCATTTTATCTACTAACCCCCACCTCTTATGCTCCTTAACATACTTTAATGAGAACAGCACTCCCTGATCACTCGGTTCATCTTGTCACTAGATCACATGACACCATGAATCAAGATCCAGCATCCCAACAAGATATAGAACTTAATGTACAGCTGAAAACATTGGCCATGGCATAAAACTATCTAAATTCACATTTAACTTGCCAAAATAACTAACGCAAACTTGAATAAGTAATTTAGCTTCTCTGAGACTGAATTTCACTATCTGCAAAATGGAGATAATAATAGAATTCATCTCAAGTAGTGATTTGAAGGATTAATACATACATGTAATACATGTATATCTTTAAAATAAAGAATGGAGCTAATATGCAATTAATTTTTATTATTTACGGTAATAACTTATAAAGTATGGCTACTTATGATGTTATGGAAAGTAATATTTTTATAATACTATGAATTAAATGCAAACAATTGTGATTCTTTGAAATACATTATTTGTGCTCTTGCGTTTTCCAACATATTACCATATGTAGAGAATATTTTAATGGAATTACTGATCTTAAGAAAGTATAAAATCTTAAGCTGATAAGTGATTCTGTTCTACTGCATCACTACAAAGAAATCATAGTTAGTCAGGTTGTAAATAGCATTTATCCTTTTTAAGTGTATTACCCGAAGCTTGGTCTTTGGTAATAACAAATGTACAAATATACATTTAGTACATGAATATATATATGTATATATTCACATTAGTAGGATATTTTAGAAATTTAGTGGAAATAAAAGTTATTTGTTCTTATCAAAATAGAGTTCATGGTTGCAGTCCTGGTTTTTGTATTTTTATTTATTCATCTTAAAATAAGTTCAGCTAGTGAAATATGTGGAGTTTGCATTGAAAGGCCATATTGGATAAACTGACAGCGATAATTAAAAAATCAGTAATAATGACTAACAATTTTCAAATTCTTACAATGTGCCATGAACTATTCTGAAAGTTTTCAGTTGTACATATTTGGTCTTAACCACTATACTATAGAGGCTTCTCTTGTGACCATGTGTGGTCTTAACCACTATACTATAGAGGCTTCTCTAGTGACCATGCTTCTTGTGACTTGCTCGTATGTGTGTGAACTGAAAAAGTACAAACATGCTCTAGGTGGCTATCAAAGTGTTGTTCCGGGAAAAGCAGCATCAGCATCAGCACCAATAGGAGAGTCTCAGAAATGAAAACTACTCTTGTCTGTCCCACAGACACCAAGTCAGAAACCCTGAGACTAGGGCCAGATATCTGTGTTTTAGCAGTCCTGCCATTGATTGTGGTTTATGCTAACCTGTGGCATGCACAAGTGCATGTGTATGTGTAAGAAAGAGAAAAAGAAAAAGGGAGGTAAAGAGATATTATTTGGTAGAGGAAAAATATAAAATTCTTGTATGTATAATGTATTTACTTATTGTTATATAAGATAAATAAGGTAAAGCTGGTTCTGTTGTTGGAATAATGCATAAATATCATTGTAATGTTATGCATACTTCCAACAATAAACCCAATTTAGCCTAGTTACTTTACATAGCAATAAGTTAAGTCAGTTTCTTTCAAGTTCCTGTTTAAAAGTGGCATAATCAGAATCATTTCCATTTGTAGCAATATGAATGGAAATAGAGATTATTATGTTAGGTACAATAAGTCAAGACTAGAAAAATAAATACCACTTGTCCTCACTCATATGCTGGAGCTGAAAAATTTGTTCTCATAGAAATTGAGAGTAGACTGACAGATACCAGGGGCTGAGAAGAATGGTGGTGGTAGAGAGTGTGGCTGATGAAGAAAGTTGGTACAAACATACTGTTGGAAGAAATAATTTCTAATGTCTGATAGTAGAGTAGGGTGACTGATATGGTTTGTCTATATCCCCACCCAAATCTCGAATCGTAGCTCCCATACTTCCCACATGTTGTGGAAGGGACCCAGTGGGAGAGGTAACTGAATCATGGGGGCAGGTCTTTCCCATGCTGTTCTTCTGACAGTGAGTAAGTCTCACAAGATATGATAGTTTTATAAATGGAAGTTCCCCTGCACATGACTGTAGACCTCCTTAGCCATGTGAAACTGTGAGTCAATTAGATCTCTTTCCTTTATAAATTACCAAGTCTTGGGTATGTGTTTATGAAAATAGACTAATACAGTGAATTAGTACCAGTCAAGTGCAGTGCTGCTGTAAAGAGGCCCAAAAATGTGGAAGTGAATTTGGAATTGGGTAACAGTCAGGGACTAGGACAGTTTGGAGGACTTAGAAGAAAATAGGAAAATGTGGGAAATTTTGGAACTTCCTAGAGATTTGGAAAGCTCAGAAGATAGGAATATGTGGTAAGGTTTGGAACTTCATAGAGACTTATTAAATGGCCTTAACCAAAATGCTGAGAGTGATATGGACAATAAAGTCTAGACTGAGGTATCTTAGATGGAGATGGGAAACTTGTTGAGAACTGGAATAAAGGTCACTCTTGCTATGCAAAGAGACTGACAGCATTTTGCCCTTCCCTAAGTATCTGTAAAACTTTGAACTAGAGAGAGATAATTTTGGATATCTGGCAGAAGAAATTTCTAAGTGGCAAAATGTTCAAGAGGAAGCAGAGCATAAAACTTTGAAAACATTGCAGACTGATGATGTAGTAGAAAAGAAAAACTTTTTCTGAGGAGAAATTAAGCTAGCCATGGAAATTTGCATATCCAAATGCTGATCACCAAGACAATGGGAAAATGTCTTCAGGGCATCTCAGAGACATTCATGGCAGCTCCTCCCATCACAGGCCCAGTGGTCTAGGAGGAAAAAATGGTTTCCTGGGCCAGGTCTATGACATACAGGGCAATAAGTCCTGAGGATGCACACCCCTCTGCTGTGGTATGGCAAAGGTATGCTTCAGGGGCAGAGTCCTCATGGAGAACCTCTGCCAAGGTAGTGCACAAGGGAAATGTGGGGTGGGGAGCCCCCACACGGAATCCTCACTGGGGGACTACCTAGTGGAGCTATGTGAAGAGGGCCACTGTCCTCCAGAACCCAGAATGGTAGATATACTGACAGCTTGCACTTTGTACCTGGAAAGTGGCATACACACAATGCTATCCCATGGGCCTGTGAAAGCAACCAGGAGTGGGAGCTGTACCCTGCAATGCCACAGGGGTAAAGCTGCCCAAGGCTGTGGGAGCCCAACTCTAGCATCAGCATAACCTGGATGTGAGACATGGAGCCAAAGGAGATCACTCTGGGGCTTTATGATTTGACTTCCTCATTGAATTTTGGACTTGCATGGGGCCCATAGCCCTTTTCTTTTGGCCAATTTCTCCCATTTGGAATGGGTATATTTACCCAATGCCTGTACCCCCATTGTATCTAGGAAGTAATTAGCTCACTTTTAATTTTACAGGTTCATAGGCACAAGTAACTAGCTGTGTCTCAGATGAAACTTTGGACTTGGACTGTTTTGAATTGATGCTGAAATGAGTTAAGACTTTTGGGGACTTTGGGAAGGAATTATTCATTTTCAAATGTGAGGACATAAGATTTTGGAGGGGCCAGGGATGGAATAATTTGGTTTGGCTGTGTCCCCATGGAAATTTCACCTTGATAGTAGAATTTTGATGTGTCAAAGGAGGGGCCAGATGAAGATAATTGAATTATTGGGACAGTTTTCTCCATACTCTCTTTATGGTAGTGAAAAAAGTCTCTCAAGATCTGATGGTTTTATAAATGGGAGTTCTCCTGCACAAATTCTCTCTTGCCTGCCATGATGTAAGACATGGCTCTGCTTCTCACTTGCCTTCTCTTATGATTGTGAGGCCTCCTAAGCCATGTGGAACTGTGAGTCAGTTAAAGCTCTTTTCTTTATAAATTATCCAGTCTCAGATATGTCTTTATTAGGAACATGAGAATAGACTAATACCGCGACTATAGTTAGCAGCAATGTATTGTGTATTTTCAAGTAGCTTGAAGAGAGAACTTGAAATGTCCACACCTAGAAATGATAAGTACTCAAGGTGATGATACCCCAAATTCCCTGATTTGATTTTTACACGTTCCAACAAAATATAACATGTACCCCCTAAATATGTATATATATTATATATCAATTAAATATGGCATAATCCCAACAATAGAGTTGGATGTGCCTCTCAGAATCTTTTTACTCCTAAAAGCAAATCAAAGGATTTCCTGGGAAGAATGTATTCTAATGTATAACAGTCAGGAAGATGGATCTGGTCTCACGGTAAACCTGGTGTCATCAGAAGTAGGAGATCATGATGTATAGTTCAACATGGTTTCTGTCATTTTCATTTGTTTTCTCAACTATTGGTCTGTGAACTCAATCGTGAGTCTGGGTTAGAAGGTGAGAAGACAAAGGTCTATTTCAGTAAATTCAGCCTAAGATACATGATCATAAGGAAAACTTCTTTGTACTTACTTAACAGAATTCAGCATAAAAGAAAAAGAGGTGGTCTTCTGCTTCAGCAGATTTGTCATACTATGTGCTTTAGTGCATCTCTGAATGTCAGACATCGGTAGGTGGAGGTTGAGTGAAGGGAAATGGACGGAGGAAGGCTTTCTTAATATCAGAGGTGTCCAGCCTTTATGGGAGTCTCTTACCGAGGAGTTTGCTAAGGCCAGAATTCTTCAGTTTAAGGACTGAATTCTCTATATTTTTCAAAACAATCCCAGACATAAATGCTTGCGCAAATGCATTAGATAAGGCACACTTAGAAACTATACTGCCTGTTAAGTTTAAACAGTATTCTCTGCCTTGTATATAATGTAGAGTAAGCTGCTTCTCAGTAAACTTCCATGTAATACCTTGTAGAAATTTTTCTGCTAAATTGACTTCTTTGAGATCTAGGTAACAAAAACAAGACCCTAAACATGTTCTTCCAGTTCTAAATAAGAGACTGAATTTATTTAACCTCAAACACAAATGTATTCCCAAGATGAGACCTGCATGCTAAATCTTAGCTAAGATATTGTAGGAGTGATTCTCTTTTAAGCACTTAAAAAAGTTTTAAAATCATTAGTAAACTACATTGTTTAGGAGGATAGTGATACAGTCATTTAAAAAAATATTGATGTCTTCTTCTACACAATTAGTATTAAACAAAATAAATAGCCTCAGTGGCCTGTCTCTGATTAATACAGTTGTTGTCTCCCTGTGTGGGAGTCATAAAAATAAAACAAAGGTGGAGAGCATTATAGGGACTTGTTATTTTTTGTAGTTCAGCATGATATTCAACAGTGCCTAAAACTATAATACTTCTTTTTTAAGTGGACTGCAAGTGGGGAATTTTATGGGTTCTCTTTTAAAGCCAAACTATATAATGCAAGCCCTGTTACTCATTTGGATAGAGAACAAAAGCCCACACAATTTGAAAAATTGGTGATGTTTTTGTTAATGTGCTACATAATATTTACAGTAGAAATGTACCTATTGTCTATGACTATTTTTGTAATGTGCTCATCTTTCAGGTATTCAATTAGCAGCTCATAAACAAATTAGAAAATTTTGTGAATATCCTTTTATAATATTTATTGAGGTCCTACCCCTTTAGCCATGTGTAGTCTTAATATCAGCTATTAGAAAAAATACAAAGTATAGTGTGCGTATGTATGTGTGTGTGTAATTATTTATAGTTGTGAAATCCCAGCTATACAGTGAATAATATCTGTGTCTACTCTACGGTCACAAATGACCACCGAACTGTAAAATGTTGTATTTACCTGAGTCACTTTACTACTCTGTTAGTAATAGATCTCTCTCTCTTTTCTTGAGATTCTATTACTTGCTTCCTGCTACTTTTCATATTTAAGCACATCTAGTTCTGTCTTCCCTGTATCTGCTCCTTAAACTTTGAATTTTGAAAGTATCATCTAAGTTGCCCTTTTCACTCTAAGCATTCCTTTTGAGCAATCGCAATTACATTAAAGCTGACAGTTTTACTTACATTGAGATGTTTATTTACCTTCCACTCCTTAAAGCCACAGCCTCAAATAAACATATATCTGTAAAACAAACCCACTTGAATTTCCTGAAAGCATCTCAATTTCAACATGTTTAAGATTGAAGTCTTATTTTCATTTTCCCCAGAAAGGGCTCCTTCTAAATTTTGCACCTCAATTAACCAACCTCCAAGCCAAATGCTGAGGAACCATCTAAGTTTCCTCTTTCTCCCTGACTCTCCATATCCAAGTAATCACTAACATCGATCATTTTACAAGTTATAATTATTTTCTCATGTTGTCTTTCTCTCATAACAACCATAATCAGGCTCTTACTGTTTCTCATTTGGACTATTGCTACATCCTCTGAGTGGGTTAACCTGATACTGGTCTTAACACTTTATAGTTATCTGTGATGTAAATGCTGGAATTATGTCTCTAACAAATAACTTAAGTACAGAATATGATCATTAATACCCACAGAGCAAACAAAACACAGTACCCACCTCATGCTATTACTCTGACAACTTTATCTCCAGCCATACTCACTTGCTCACAATTGCTAATATGTTTCTTTGCCTCTGTTTATACCCCCACGTTGATTTTCATTTTCTCCATTTTTTAAGGTAACTCAGCTATTTGAAAACTTAGCCACTATAATCTTTTCCAGAAAAGCTTTTCTGAACTTTCCTACACTCTAGGTGTTTTCTACTCATGGTCCCATATGATACTGTGTACAAATTTTGATAGTACATGATAGAGTATATTTATGTCTATTTATCTAAACATCCTGAAAGCACAGACTGATGTTAAAACTTTCACTACATATCCCAGTGCTTGGCTTAGAAAATGCTAAATGAAACAAAATATAATGAAATAAAATTATCTAAAAGTAAAGTTTTGCAATGAAGATTCCTAAATGTACAAAGAGATCCTATAGTGCAGATGTTCATATCCAAACATACGTATTTTTCTTACCTCACAAGCATACAAACACATAAATAAGTTATCATGACAAAGAAAAAGCTTTGATATTGAATATCTGTCCATTTTTATAATTTCAGTATGTGGAATAGTATACATACCTGTATTAGTCTGTTGTCACACTACTAATAAAAACATACCTGACACTGGGTAATTTATTAAAAGAAAGAGGTTTAATTGCCTCACAGTTCCATGTGGTTGGGGAGGCCTCAGGAAACTTGCAATTGTGGTGGAAAGAAGAAGCGAATGTGTCCTTCTTCACATGGGTACAGGAAGAAAGGAGAAGTGCAAAGCAAAGTTTGGGGGGAAGCTCCTTATAAAACCATGAGATCTTCTGAGAGCTTACTCAGTATCACAAAAACAGCATGGAAGTAACTTCCCCCATGATTCAGTTTCCTCCCACTGGGTTCCTCCCACATCATATGGGGATTATGGGAGCTAAAATTCAAGATGAGATTTGGGTGGGACACAGCTAAACCATATAATTCTGCCTCTGGCCCCTCTCAAATCTCATGTCCTCACATTTCAAAACATAGTTTTGTCCTTCTAATAGTCCCCCAAAGACTTAACTCATATCAGCATTAACCCAAAAGTCCAAGTGCAAAGTCTTATCTGAGACAAGGCAAGTGTCTTCTGCCTAATAACCTGTAAGATTAAAAACAAGTTAGATACTTCCTACATACAATGGTGGTACAGGCATTGGGTAAAAGCATCCATTCTAAATGGGAGAAATTGGCCAAAACAAAGGGGCTAAAGGCCCCATGCAAGTCCAAAATCCAAGAGAGCAGACATTAAACCTTAAAGTTTCAAAGTGACCTCCTTCGACTCCATCTCTCACATCCAGGTCATGCTGATACAAGAGTTACATTCCCACAGCAGGTGCAGCATTGCCCTTGTGGCTTTGCAGGGTACAGCCCACCTCCTAACTACTTTCACAGGCTACCATTGAGTGCCTGTGGCTTTTCCAGGCACATGGTACAAGTTGTCAGTGGATCTACCATTCTGGAGTCTGGAGGATGGTGGCCCCCTTCTCACAGCTCCATTAGGCAGTGCCCCAGTGGGGACTTTGTGTGAGGGCTCTGACCCTTCTGCACTGTGCTAGCAGAGGTGCTCCATGAGGGTTCTATTCCTACAGCAAACTTCTGCCTGGATGTGCAGGCATTTCCATATGTCCTTGAAATCTAAGTGGAGGTTTACAAACTTCAATTCTTGACTTCTATGCACCCACAGGAATAAACAACACATGTAAGTGACCAAGGCTTAGTGCTTGTGCCCTCTGAAGCAAAAGCCAGAGCTATGCATTGGCCCTGTTTAGCCATGGCTAAAGCTGAAGCAGGGGGACACATGGAACTATGTCCTGAGGCTGTGTAGAGCAGATGGTCACTGGGCCATACCCATAAAACCATTTTTCTCTCCTAGGCCTCCAGGCCTATGATGGGAAGGGTTACTGTGAAGGTCTCTGATATGCCCTGGAGACATTTTCCCCAAAGTCTTGGTGATTAGCATTTGGTTCCTTCTTATCTATGCAAATTTCTGCAGCAGGCTTCAAAACCCACAAAATATGTTTTTATTTTCTATCACATCATCACACATTTCAAATTTTCCAAACTTTATTACTCTGTTTCCTCTTGAACCCTTTGCCACTTAGAAATTTCCACAGGATACCCTAAGTCATCTCTCTCAAGTTTGAATTTCCCCAAATAACTGGGGTAGAGCAAAATGCCACTAGCTTCTTTTTATAGCAAGAGTGACATTTACTCTATTTCCCAAAGAGTTCCCCATCTTCATCTGAGACCACATCAATGGGACTTCATTGTACATATCATATCAGCATTTTGGTCAAAGCCATTCAACAAGTCTCTAGGGAGTTCCAAACATTCATACTTCTTTGTCTTCTGAGCCCTCCAAGTGTTTAGGAAGTTCCAGACTTTCTCACATTTTTCTTTCTTCTTCTGAGCCCTCCAAACTGTTCCATCCCCTGCCTTTTACCCAGTTCCAAAGTTGCTTCCATATTTTCAGGTATCTTTACAGCAGCACCCTCCTTTCTGTGGTGCCAGTTTATTAGTCTGTTCTCACATTGCTAATAAAGACATACCCGAGACTGCGAAATTTATAAAGCAAAAAGGTTTAATTGCCTCACAGTTCAGCATAGCTGGGGAAGATTCAGGAAACTTAACAATCATGGTGGAAGGGGAAGCACACACATCCTTCTTCACATGATGGCAGGAGCAGAGAAGTACAGAGTGGAGGGAGAGAAAAGATGGTTGTAGAATATCAGATCTTATAGAATTCAATCACTATCATGAGACCATCATAGCGGTAACTGGCCCCATAACTCAATTACCTCGAACCAGGTCCCTTCCATGACATATAGGTATTATGGGAACTAGGACCTAGATGAGATTTGGGTGGGGACATAGTCAAACTATGTCAATACAGTTGATTTAAAAAGCTATGTTAGAAGACACTTGAATCTCAGGGATGCAGGGGGTAGTATTAAGAAGACATATTTTAGTGCTATGCCTACATCAAAAAGATAGAAATAACTGAGATTAACAATCTGTCATCACACCTGGAATATCTAGGAAAAAAACCATTAAGGCTAGCAAAAGTAAGCAAATAACTAATATCAGAAAGAACAATTAAATTGAGGCCCCAAAACATATATAAAGGATCAATGAAATCAAAAGTTGGTTCTTTGAAAAGATGAACAAGACTTATAGACCTATAGCTAGATTAACAAATAAAAAGAGATAAAATCCAATTAACATGAGGCAAAAATGACAAAGATAACATTACAATTAACCTCACAGAAATACAAAAGATCTTCAGATGCTATTATGAACACATCTATGCACATCAACTAGAAAATGTAGATAGAATGGATAAATTCCTCAAAATACACAGCCTTCCAAGATTCAATCAAGAAATTAAAAGTCTGAACAGAAAAATAATGAGTTCCACATTGAGTTAGTAATGAAAAATCTACCGATTAAAAAAGGCCCTGGAAAAGATGAATTCACAGCCAAATTCTATCAGACATATAGAGAAGAGCTGGCACCAATCCCTCTGAAACTATTCCAAAACAACAAGGAGGAAGGACTCCACCGTAACTAACTCTGTGAAGCCAGCATTATCCTGATACTAAAATCTGGCAAATACACTGTTAAAGTGGAAAACTACAGGCCAATACCACTGATGAACAGAGAAACAAACATCTTCAACAAAATACTAGCTAACTGGATCTTGCAACACATTAAAAAGTTAGCTCAAAATGACAAAGTAGGCTTTATTTCTGAGATGCAATGTTGGTTCATCATACACAAAACAATAAATGTGATTTACCAAATTAACATTTTTTAAAAATCATACAATCACAAGAGATGCATAAAAAGCTTTTGATAAAATACAACATTCCATCATGATAAAAGTTCACAAGAAACTAGGCATTGAAAGATCATACCTCAAAATAATGAGATCCATCTATGGCAGATCCACAGAAAACATCATACTGAACATGGAAATTCTGAAAGAATTCACCTTGAGAACTGGAACAAAAGAAGGATCCCTACTCTAACCCTTGTTATTTAACGTATTACTAAAATCCTAGTTAGAGAAATCAGGCAAAGAAATAAATAAAAGACATCCAAGTATGAACAGAAGAAGTCAACATATCTCTCCTCACTGAAAATATATTATTCTATACTTAGAAAACCCTAAATAATGCACCAAAGGATACTGAAACCAGTAACTTCAGTAAATTTTTACAATACAAATCAAGGTTAAAAAAAATCAGTGGCATTTCTGTACATCAATAACAGTAAAGCTGAGAGCTAAATCCAGTTTGCAATTACATTTACGGTGGTCTCAAATAAAAATAGCATACTTAGGAATACATCTAAATTTGGAAGTGAAAGTTCTCTACAAGGAAACCTATGAAACACTGTTGGAAGAAATCATAGATGGCATGAACAAATGGAAAAGTATTCCATGTTAATGGATTGAGAAGATAATATTCATTAAAATAACCATACTGCCCAAAGCAATCTGTAGATTTGAGGCTACTCCTATCAAACTATCAGTACCATTTAAGTAAATTAGAAAAAAAAAAACTACTCTGAAATGTATATGGAAACAAAAAGAGCCAGAATAGCAAAAGCCATCACATTATCCTTCTTTTTTTTTTTTTTGAGATGGAGTTTCGCTCTTGTTACCCAGGCTGGAGTACAATGGCACCATCTCGGCTCACCGCAACCTCCGCCTCCTGGGTTCAGGCAATTCTCCTGCCTCAGCCTCCTGAGTAGCTGGGATTACAGGCACGTGCCACCATGCCCAGCTATTTTTTTGTATTTTTAGTAGAGACGGGGTTTCACAGTGTTGACCAGGATGGTCTCCAACTCTTGACCTCGTGATCCACCGACCTCGGCCTCCCAAAGTGCTGGGATTACAGGCGTGAGCCACCGCGCCCGGCCCCACATTATCCTTCTTAAAACTAGACTAAAATCCTACAGTGGCATAGGCAACACATAGACAAACACATAGATCAATGGAACAGAATGGAGACCCCAGAAATAAACTGTTTGATCATCAATAAAGTCAGCAAACTAAGCAATCAGAAAAGGACTTCCTATTCAATAAATGTTGGAATAACTAGCTATCCATATGCAAAATAATGAAACCGCACTCCTACCTTTTACTGTTTACAAAAAGTATCTCAAGATGCACTAATCACCTATGTAAGATGCAAAACTATAAAAGTCCTGGAAGAAATCATGGGGAATATTCTGGATATCAGCCTTGGCAAAGAAGTTATGATCAAGTCTTGAAAACAATTGCCACAAAAGAAGTTGACAAGTTTACTTACTCCTGAGTAAACTAAGGAGCTTCTGCTCAGCGAAATAGACTATAAACAGAGTACACAGACAGCTTACAAAATGGGAGAAAATATGTGCTAACTATGCATCTCTGAAAAGTCTAATATCTAGATTCTCTTACACAATGAACATGCACACGAATGTTCATTGCAGCACTGTTTACAATAGCAAAGACCTGGAACCAACCCAAATGCCCATCGATGATAGACTGGACTGGGAAAATGTGGCACATATACACCATGGAATATTATGCAGCAATCAAAAATGATGAGTTCGTGTCCTTTGTAGGGACATGGATGAATCTGGAGAACATCATTCTCAGCAAAT
>CM052660.1:47044527-47107090 GCA_028533165.1 Leontopithecus rosalia | reverse complement strand
AACTTAATTCAACAAACAAACAAGAAATAAACCCATTAAAAATCCGGCAAAAGACAGGAACAGACATTTCTCAAAAGAAGACATACAAGTGGCCAACGAACAAATGAAATAATGATCCACATCACTCATCATCAAGAAAGGCATGTCAAAACCAGAATGAGATACCATCTCACACCAGCCAGAATAACTATTATTAACAAGTCAAAAGATAACAGATGTTTGCAAAGGCGTGGACAAAATGGAATGCTTATATACCGTTGGTAGGAATGTAAATGTGGAAATCGCCCAACTCCTTTTTGCAGTGGCTGAACTAAAAACAGAACTACCACTTGAACTAAGATTCTTATTCTTGGGTATATACCCAAAGGAAAATAAATGATTCGACCGAAAAGACACATGCACTTTATATTTTTATCACAGCACTATTCACAATAGCAAAGACATGGAATTGACCTAGGTTCCCAACAATGGTGGTTTTGATAAAGAAAATATTGTACATTTATAGCATGGAGTACTACAAAGTCATAAAAAATGAAATCATGTCATTTTTGGCAATATGAATACAGCTGGAGGCCATTATCTTAAATGAATTTATGCAGGGATAGAAAACCGAATACCCCATGCTCTCAGACATAAGTGGGTCTGAAGCACTGGGTACACATGGACATAAAGTTGGGAACAATAAATACTGGGTACTACTAGAGAAAGGACTGGGGGAAGGGCACAAGTGTTGAAAACTGAAGAAACTACCTGTTGGGTACTATGCTCACTACATGGGTGATAGAATTGCTAGTACTCCAGATATCAGCATCACACAATATGCCCTTCTATGAAACTTACACATGTACCACCCATGCGTGACTCTAAATAAAAGTTAAAATTTTTAAAATATATAACAAAATGGTTATCACCCACCCCCCCACACACACACACATACGGAAGTGTGAATGCAAAGAACAATTGCAATTTATAGTTGCTACTGGGAAAAATAGTGCATCTGCTTACCTACCCATGGTACAGGCAAAGATAAGGCATTTCCTAGGTGTAAAGACGACATGGAAAAAAAATATACCAGACATGCTACCAGCCTATTTGGTCTTGTATTTGAAATTGTGTTTTCCATTTGCCCATTTAAATTTTATATTCCATTTAAATTATTTAATATATGTCCAAGATGAAATACCAAGTATTTTTGCCCCACAAACCGCTGCTACATCTAGCTAGTTGTATATTTTAATGCTACATTACTTATTTATGAGATCCTACTTTATACAAATTGCACTTCTGTTTTATAGCCTGATGAAAATTCATGACCTGTGCACTTTGGTTAAGTTCAGTTTTCCTTCTCTACAAATATAACTCACTGTAGTTACTAACATGGACTTTACCTGAGGAATAAGCTTCACCAACAACTTTTGGTTTTACGGAAGGATTCTACCTGTATCCAGAATTTTTAATTAAGACCAACTCTTGCCCTTTAAACTTTAAGAAAAATATGTAATATACAGAAAGTGATTTAAAGATAAATGTAAAATTTAGTATATTATAAAGTAAACATAAATTGATAAATTATAATTTTCTGGATTTTTGTTGTTACAGATTTACTATCTGAATAAGCATTTATTAACATTATAGTTAGTTTTGTCTTTTTGGGAAATCTACAAACAGAATTGTAGAACATATGTGCATTAGTATCTGTCTCCTTTCATTCATATTTAACTTTTTACTACTCAACCACATTTCTGCCTCTTCATTCATTTGTGTTATTTGCTGTTTGTCTATGCCCAGAATTCATTTTCGTTTTTTTTTTGAGATGGAGTCTCTGTCTCTCAGGCTAGAGTGCAGTGATGATCTCAGCTCACTGTTACCTCCGCCTTCCAGATTCCAGTGATTCTCTAACCTCAGCCTCTCTAGTAGCTGGGACTACAGGCATGTGACACCATGCCCTGCAAATTTTCTGTATTTTTAGTAGAGGTGGGGTTTCACCATGTTAACCAAGACGGTTTCAATCTCCTGACCTGGTGATCCACCCTCCTCAGCCCTCCATAGTGCTGAGATTACAGGCGTAACCCACTGCGCCTGGCCACATTTTCACATTCTCATGTCGAGCAGTATTTGAGAGCTCTCCAGTTTGAGGATGTTATCTTCCATGCTACCGTGAATATGTTTATATCATGTCTCCTGGTACACATGTGCCTGAGTTTCTCTATGTTATGAACATATGTCTATTCAATTTTGTTGGGGATGCAGAATCATTTTCCATAGTAACTATGCCAAGAATTGTATGTGAGAGTTGGTCATGGTTCCTATCTGAGTGCCTGATGTGTCAATCTTTCTAATTTGAGCCACCCTGTCATGGTTTTGGTGATATTGCATTATGATCATGATTAGCATTTTGCTAATGAGATTAGGAATCTTTTCATATATTTACTTCCTTTTTTGAATTTCATCTTTTCCAAAATGCCTTGAGTTTCTTTTCCTTTTATCTATGGGAGTACCAATGTGTTTTCTTCTTGAGTGTTCTTTTTCATCTGGAGTTCTTTAATTATTATAGAAATTAGTCACTCTTTTGCTATATGTGCTTCAAACATTTCTCCCATTTTGGATGTTCCATTTAACTTCCTGCAAGGAATCTTTTGACACATAGAGATTTAAATTTTAAGATTATCAAATTTATCCATCATTTTGTAAGTGTTACTATTCTTTTGGCCTTGCTTAAAAAATAGCCTGCTTCCTCATTTGATGAAGGACCTGCTTTTTAAAGATGTATTGTTTTGTTATTTGTAATAGGTTTATCATCTGAAATGATTTTTGTGTATGGAGTGAGGTAGGAGTATACTTTTGTTTTCTTCTATATAAATATACATGTTTTTCCCACTGACTTACAATACTTATAAATCCCATATACATGTGTGTGAGGGTTTGTTTCTGGGCTCTCTATTCTATTGTACTGGTTTATTAGTCTAGTCTTAGAGCAATAGCATACTTTCTCAATTACAATGATTTTTCATCAAATCTTGATATTTAATAGAGCAAGCTCTCTCATCTTTTTGATCGTTTTAGCTATTTTCCTAGGTGTAGTGACTTATTTCTGTCCTTTGTGATTTATTGTCATAAAGAACCAATGATTACTACTGGTTAACCATGAATATTGGTTTAATGGGACCGTTACTGTGTCATCTCAGTGAAAACATCACCCCTATCTTCAGAAAACCAGGATCTCTAGTGCAGTAGAGCCTTGATTAGCAAGGACAAAAGTGTGCCTTTCCCAAATGGGTTGGTCAAGATAATGATGAGAGAGGCCATTCCCACCCCGAACCCTTGATTTGTCATTTTCATCTAGTCCGTTTGTCAAGAAAAAAGTACCATTCAATGGTCATTCCTTCCCTGGCCCTGAGAAACTGCCTTCCCAATTTTGTCCTTAGCTGTATCTTTAGGAGGCTTCTCCAGTATTCTACTAGGTCAGCAATTACACGTGGTACTATATAAGCGCCAACAGATCCAGTGGTGCTATGCATATGACTGCACCTCCTTTGCTATGGCATAAGTGCTTGGTTGGAATTCATGTTATGTGCAATTTTCTGGACAAAGTCAGATATTCAGTGCCCTCAGCTATTAATATTGCCCAAATCACTGCAGGAATGAAAAAGCAACCCATACTACAAATATGTATGAATCACAGTAAAGAACACAAGATGAGGCTTTGGTTCACCTGATTTTGATGTTTTTAGATTATATAAATACAGCAATAGTCTTCTTGGCCACCCTTCTGTCTTTGCTTTAGGAACACCATGGTTGTTAGGCATCCCATAGATCTTTGCATTTCATAGCAGCTTATTTGACATTGTTTTTTGCTGATTGCTATTATACATTTCATCCATCTGCCTCTGATGTTTGAGTATTTCTACTTGGATTCTGAATCCAGAATTCTTTCAGTCACATTGACACTAAGGAACACAGTTTGATAGCAAGATTCACTATCCTCTACTCTGGCCTAGCGAGGAGCGCCATCCCTGAACTTCTTCTTGATGATACCAGAGCATCTCTTGTTGCCCTTTCTATATTGCTTCAGAAATGGGAGTGTTACTTAGGCTCTCCTGAGGAACAGAACTAATAGATGGCTTCTCTGGTTGTACTAATAAATCCATGCTAAAATGCCCACTTCTTTGAGCCTTTAACTTCAAATCCCTGTCCAGGCAGTTCCACTACCTACACCTTATTTATTATAGGCCACTGTTTTTCACAACCTTTGGGGAAAAATCCAGCAGTACCTTAGGATCAGCTCCAGGTATCCTGGCCACAATTATGACAAATATCTCCATCATTCCACTCAACTCTTATTATGATGTATTTTGCTCCCTTCAACCCCTTCCGGCATAATCAAGATCCATTCTCAGTCATGTCTTCCTGGTATTGCCAATAGCTTTAACACATATCCTGCTGTTCTTTTTGGTGAGTAATCCTTTTCTACTCATAGCAGGGATGGTTAGAATGTGCTACAACTTGACTTTAGTTAGAGTTGGAGAAGCAATGCAGTGGAGAAGCAATACAGGCATGACAGGGATCTGTCATCTTCTAGACATATAATTTAGATGAAGTCATTACCTGGTCTCCAGCCAAGGGATACTGTTTTCATATAGTAATGAAAAGAAAGTAAAGTTCTTGGTCTAGAAGTTCCAGAGAATCACTATGTTTTTTTGAAGTGTTGCTAACCACATGTCCCCAGACCAGATCTCCTTCCCTACCAGTACTGGTGTGAAAGACCTGTCAGGGGGTTGATTGCATCTTTCTTTGTAATTATGGCTTTAGGCTGGGGATAGTAGCTCACACCTGTAATCCTACCACTTTGGGAGGCTGAGGCAGGTGGATTGCTTGAGACCAACCTGGGCAACATGGCAAAACTCTGTCTCTACAAAAAAAAAAAAAGGAAGGAAGAAAAATAAAATACAAAAAAAGCTAGGTGTGTTGGTCAATACCTGGAGTCCCAGTTACTCAGGAGGGTGAGGTGAGAGGATCAACTGAAAGTCAAGGCTGCGGTGAGCTGTGGTTGTGCCACTGCACTCCTGCCTGGGCAGTGGGAGTGAGATGCTGTCTCAGAGAGAGAGAGAGATAATGTGAATGAATGTGTGTGAAGGTTGTAATTAGGTATTGAGCATTATTTTTAATACAGTCATTGTCTGTGGATATGAAGCTTCTTTAAATGTGCTGATAGAGGTCTTTGGTTTTTACTCTTTACCTCTGAATTGATATTGGTGGTTCTGAGCTTTATTTTATTTTTTTCAGCACCTTTATTACATTTAGCAACCAATCAACTCTGTAATTTTATAAATTAATGTTCATCTGTAAATCTGAAATTATACAGATGTGGCATTAACCAGGCTCCCCATTTCCCTGTATACCATATCAGTTCATCTCAGGAGAATGTTTCAAATGAGTCGTGACTCACTCTGAACTCCTGTACAGTAGGAATGCCATTTGGCCAGCAAATTAGCAAATTCCAAAATCTCGTCTTAAGTATCTGCTTCCTAGGACCTCTCTGGATTATTGCATTATCATAAATATGTGTGAAACATATTCCAAAAGCAAGCACTCCTCACCTGTCAAAAACCACAATCATTTTTCCCCTAGGTTATGTTGATAGCTTTCTTCCTGACCTGTGCTACTCCTCTTACAGCCAATTTCTCTGCACTAGAGCAAGAGTGATATTTAAAAATGCAAATTGGATTACACCAATATGCCACTCAGATCTTTCAGTCAATGCTCATTATGTCAGAGAAGAATCCAAACTCCTGTTTTTGTGGCCTTCATGGCTCCTCCCGCTCTCCCCAACATCACTTCCATCACTCCACTCCAGCCACACCGGGCTTCTTGCTGTTCTTGAACACAGTGACCCTTACCGAACCTACAAATGGATTTTGTACTTGTTACCTCTGCCTGGAGTCCTCGTTCTGTAGCTCTCTGTGTGATTTACTCTTTCATTCAAAAAGACATCTTTTCCAAGGATGACTTCCCTCAGTATCCCATTTCAATAGCAGTCTCCATGTCCACCAGAAACACGTATACTCCTTTTCCCTTTACTGGGATTAAATTTTCTTTACAGCATTTTTGACTCCCTAAAAACAGAGCATATACCTATTTAATTTGTCTGTATTCAAATTCTAGCTGCATCACTTAGTAACTGTTGACGTGGGGAAATTATCTAATCCATATGAAACCCAGTTTCCTCAGCTATGAAATGGAGAGAGTAGTCCTTTTCAATAGGATTCCCTAAAATTTAAAAGAGAGGATTTACCATTACCCAAGACATCATAAAAATGTCTGGCAATGTTGCACCCATGGATGATTCTTTTTTTGTTGTTTGAGACAGTCTTGCTCTGTTGCCAGGCTGGAGTGCAGTAGTGCAATCCTCGCTCACTGCAACCTCCGCCTCCTGGGTTTACGCGATTCCCCTGCCTCAGCTTCCCGAGTAGCTGGAACTATGGGTGTGTGCTACCATGCCCAGTCAACTTTTTGTCTTTTAGCAGAGACAGGGTTTCACCATGTTGGTCATGCTGGTCTTGATCTCCTGACCTCGTTATCCACTTGCCTTGGCCTCCCAAAGAGCTGGGATTACAGGCTTGAGCCACCTCGGCTGGCCAGCTAAGTCTTATATAAGGCTACTCCATACCCTCAGAGCCTTCCCAGTTTGATATTCAACTTGACAGTGATTCTTCAGTAAACTCTGAATCTAAATCCTTATGCTGACATATAGAAAATATATTTTTCTATCTGAATTACTAAAATATAATTACAAATCTCAAGAATTTTACTAACATCAAATAATCTCAAGAACATTAGTGACTAACATCAAGATGGACTGTATCTATTGTCATTTCCTGTATTTACAAATATTATAAGCTAATGGCAAAAAATGTAATTATTGTGTCATGACATGTGCTTAATACAAGGAATGTGGAAATCACAGTTGTGATTCCAAACTTTCTGAAAGTATGAGAGCTAAAGTTTCAGAGTTATGGTTGGAGCTGAATGTTATTGCCTTTTTGAACCCATGTACTGGATTAAATACCTATATTTATGTGCACTCATACTTCACTGTACCTTTTTCACGACACTCATTAAAATATGAAATTGTTTATTTGCATGACTTAATTTTTTGGTTGACATTTGTCTTTCCCATTAGAATGTAATTTTCAAGAGGCCAGGTTAAAAGTCCTGCCATATGCCCTTATTGTGCAATGCATATTTACTTTATTCCTTAAGGTTATCACTGTAATAATCTTTAAAAGGCAATTATTGTTTAATATCTACTTTTTCACCTTGGTTCAAGTGGCATAAGATCAAAGAACACATTCCTCTTCTTTGTTAGAGCCCCAGCCCTGAAAGAGCTGTTCAGCTTAAAGTCAACAGTAAATGTAGGTGAATAACTGAATGAACTGATGAATGAAAGCATGTATGGTTGAGTCAAATCAAACTTATAGCGTAATTATTTTGTAATATTATGAATTGGTGTATTTGGGAAAAATAATACTATTTTTAAAATTTAGTTAATATTTACTGAGAGGGAAATTTAGCTCTACACTAAAGCATTCCTGTGAACAAGGCACATTTTCTGCCCGTTAGAACTTATGCTAGATAGTGGAGGTATAAATGCAAATAATTACATACAATGCCATGTGAAAGTGTTGAGACTGGCATGTACAAAGCGCTATGGCTTAAGAGAAAAGTGAATTAATTAAGTTTAACTCAGAATTTAAAATTGTTATATACATTTATTTATATTTATCTTTGCTTATTTGGCACTGTTTAATGAAAAACAAACCTACAAACTGTTCTATGTCTACACAACCACGTTTTAGAAAAGTGCTCCATTGTGGAAATGTTTTGGTTTGTTTGTTTTTTAACTGCATGTTTTCTTGAAAAGCAAAAGGAATTTCCTGTGTTTTTATCATTTCAGTGCTTATTCTACCTTACTTATACTCAAGCCCAGGCTTGCCCACCCACTGTCCCTCCCCTCCTTCCTTCCATCCTTCCATCCTTCCTTCTTTTATTTTCTTTTCCTTTTCTTTCTTTTCTCTGTCCCCGCTTTGTCTTCTTTCTTTCCTTCCCTCCATCCTACCTGCTTTCTTGCTTTCCTTCTTGCTTTTCTTTAGGCAATGCCACATGCTGTCTGACTAGCACATGGCACTACCTTAGCATTTGCATTCAACATGCAACCTTCTTGCTTGCTTTCTTGTTTCTTAATTTTCTGGGTTAAGCACAGACTTTCTCATTTCAAACAATGTTCCATATTAAGTCTACACCTCTACTTCAAGACTTCTTTAGGTAGATTTTCTTCCTATTTTAATTTGTGTGAGATCCAAAAAGGCCTATTTAAAAGCTACCAGTGATCACGTAATATTGATGAAGTTGTAAAGCAAGTAATTGCATCCAGATCTTCATGTATTGACATTCCCATTGTTTATGAAGCTTCCCATTACATTTGGACATATATACAAGCTAAGTATGGGAAATTGACAATTTTATAGAGTATTCAAAAATCAGATTTGTAGTGTGACCCTCTAGTGGTAATGTTCGTCCATCATGTCTCTGAACCTTATGATGCACACTGACAGACCGTACTTTTATATAGTATTTCCCTGCATAAAATAAATAATAACAAAAAAGATGGTATTATCTTGGTTTATTTTAGCTGTAATAGTAATAGTTTTTGAGATACATGGAGATCAACTTTATATCTAAGATTAATATTCAATAATTTACCAGTTTAGCAAAGTTTATAGTCTTTTTCATGTTTATATTAGCTTTCAATGAATCTGAAATTAGATAATATGGACAGATTGAAATGAGTTAAAATTTAAAGCATTTATGATATGGTATTATGCATTTCTTATTATGTTAGTTATCATCAAGATAAAAATACATTCCCTAAAGGACTGAAAGAGGAAGGGAGAAGGTGAGGAAAAAGAAAGGTTATGTGATGGGAAAAGCAAGAGTTTAATTGCGGAAAATTCTGGGTGAGAGTTTTATTTCTAGTACTTACTCACTGTACAAATTGGTTAATTTAGTGAAGTTCTTGTGATATCACTTTCTCATTAGTAAGATGAAGGTGATCATAATAACTTTCTTACAGTTATGGTGTGATGATTAAATGACATTAATACATGGGAAAGCTGCACTTAAAGTGCACGGTGCTGAAAAGTATGAGTTACTATGTTTATCTCTATACTTATGTAATTGTGTCTAACTGCCATGTGGGACTACATTAGCATCTGCATTCTAGATCCAACTTCATTCACAGAACGTATTTACCAACTGAATATAGCTGTATTCGTCCATTTTCATGCTGCTGATAAAGACATACCTGAGACAGGGAAATTTATAAAGAAAAAGAGGTTTAATACACTCACAGTTCTGCGTGGCTGGGGAGGCCTCAGTATCATGGCAGAAAGCAAAAGGTACATCTTACGTGGATGCGGGCAAGAGAGAATGAGAGTCAAGCAAAAGGGGTAGTAACTCCTTATAAAACCATCAAGTCTCATGAGACTTATTCATGACCAAGAGAGCAGTATGAGGGAATCTGCCCCCATGACTCAATTATCTCCCACCAGATCCCACCCGTAACACATGGAAAGGAAGGGAGCTACAATTCAAGATGAGATTTTGGTGAGAACACGGCCAAACGTTCTCAGTAGCAAACATGGCCGTATTTGTCATACTTTAGTTTTACATTTTAAATAAATATGACTTTTTAAGAGTAATTAAGTAACCAGTATTAGGAAACATAGTGTATGTTTTGTATAGTGCATGATTTGCATGACTAAATAATGAAATAAATAACTCATTGAGGAATGAGTGTAAGGAGATATATGTTGTCCTTTCCTTCCACCACCCACCGCCCCCACATAGGATATTGGGATGTGAAGGGATTGTAGGAAAACAGACATAATAGGAAGCAATTATATTTTCTTTCTCATTTCTCTTTATTTTGTAATGATAAATTCTTCAGCAGGTTTGAAAACTGTTGGGAATAGGTACAGTAAAGAGAGAGGTAGAAATTCCATAAAGAGAGGCAACAGAGTCCCTAAGGATCAAGTGGCATATGTTCCCTTGAGAAGCAAGTAGGGAGTGAAATCCTTTGACAAAGTTTTCCTCAATTTTAGTAGCAGGAGAATGCTGAAGGTAGGTTCAGATGTTGGATGGTTTATAGACTTATTTTGAAATGAACATCTCCACATTTCAAAATAATTAGTGGAATTCACTTCTCTGGGCACACTATATGCTGTAATTCTGATGATTTAATGGTATGACTTCCATGATTTCTATGAAGCATGCTTTGCCTTCTGGTAGATATTATGTCAGACTAGCTTGCCACAGAGTAAGGGGGACATTGAGGGAACCTGCTGACATTTTTCTGTAACTTATGTTTTTATTCTTCTGATCAAATATATATAAAGTCTGAGTTGCTATGTAATGATAATCTTCAAGTGTGTATTTGTGTGATATGGCCCTTAATCCTCCTCATTAATGTAAGTAAACTATTTCAGAGTGAATTCTAAATTTGTCCCGCTCATCTTTCTATCTCTGAACTCTAATCTGTCATGCAGTTAGAATAATTAACAATGCAACACCAATAATAGTGGTGTCTCCCACCTGCACAAAAATCAAAGATGACACATTCATACTTTAAATTCAAATCCATGTATTCTTATTTGCTAGCTAAAGGAAACTGAACTTTTTTTGTTTTTCTGAAATATTCTTAACTATAAAATATGGACAGTAATAACTGCCTTATTGTGTGTTAATAAGAACTAAAAGAAAAAACCTAAAAGGCACCATATCTAAGACTTCTGCTTTTACTTGGAAATCAAATTCAACAGGAAAATTTGAGTTACATATCTGGGTTCAGGGGTGGAAAATGACAAATATTAGTTTGGATTAAAAAAAAAAAACCTCAAAACAAAAAAGAGTTTTTCAACTTTGAGGTAATAATGTAGCTGGCTGTTGCATTTGAAAACAATGAATAATTGTAATAATTTAATATATGTATGTTTATAAGATTTGCTATATTCTGTTAAGCAAGGAGTTGATATTGTAAGAAAAAAAATCCAAGATATAGGCTTGTTATGAAGACTATGTGCCTTTCAGATCTCCCTTGAAGGTACAGCTTAATGTCTTGGCTTTTTGGAGTGATGTAGGCAGATATCCTTCAGCTGCTAGCCACTTTGGAGATGACCTTAGCTGCAGAGGGCTCCCTGGCCGATAGTCACACCCATTATATTGTAGCTCATATCCTGACTGATGGCTGGGACTATAATATCCAGGACTATAAAGTCCTGGATATTTTACCCAGTTCAGAAAAACTGTGACATGCAATTGCAATGCTACAGCTCCTTTCTTGGGTTGGCCAAGGCTGTAATTGACCCTGCCTGGTAGTTTGACTTTCTCCCTGAATATTCCTGCTCTTGTCCTGTGCCTTCCAAAAGTGTTGACTCCCCCAAGGCATACCCCAATAAAACTCTTGCAACTAATATGACTCATTGTCTGCTTCCAAGAGAACCCATCTGCAAACACCTTCTTACAGTATAGCTTTCTCTTCAAGCCATAAAGAATCAAAGATGAGCGGCTCTTTTCTTTTTTTAAATCTAAGTGCAGTCTGTAAAATAAATAAATCAGGCAGTACTTCTTTGGCTTGTTTTCTCACTATTTAGTTTATGATATCTCAGAAGAATTAGTTCATTGGGATTTCTGAAACCAAGCTCTGGAAATATTCCCTATGTGTGTCATAATTCAAAACGTGGATATATAACAAATATAGCCTCTTTTTCACTGTCTTATTCCTTCTATGTGAACATTTTTATGAGGAACTCCTCTGAGCCCAGTCTTTTCTAATGGTTTTATGACTTCTCAGTATCATACTCATCCAACTCTGCACAGACAGATTTCTGTCAAAAGCAATCAGTCTTTATGAAAGTAGCAGGAGTAATGTTTCCTCTGAGCAAACCAAATCAAAGTGGTTCACACTCATCATGTTAGACATAACTTCAGTCTCCATTTAGACTCCTCAGACTTTAAGTTTGAAATAAGTCATTAACTTTCTTCTTTATTATCTACAAAGATTCTTGGTAGACAGATTATAGAGTTTCAGTTTCTTGAAGCTGTACGCATTTTTAAATAGAAGCATGTTTCAAACATAGCAAGAGTTCTCTTCCAGACCACCATAATACAACAAATATTGCAGCAAAGTGAGTCACATAAGGTTTTAGGTTTCCCAGGGATTATATATGTTGTTTTTACACTATGCTATACTCCATTAAGTCTTCAATAACATTATGTTTGAAAAACAATATCCATACCTTAAGTAAAATATTTTATGGCTAAAAATATTGTCAATCATCTGAACCTTCAGCAAGTCTTAATCTTTTTACTGGTAGAGGGTCTTGCCTCACTGTCAGGGGCTGCTCACTGATCAGGGTGGTGGTTGCTGAAGTTGAGATGGCTGTGTCAATTTCTTAAAATAAGACAACAGTGAGTTTTCCTGCATTGAATGAATGATTTTTCCTTTCTTTAAATTTTTTTTATATTTTATTTTACTTGGCTTTTAGGTTTTTTTTAATATGTATTTTATTTTGTTTTAGGTTTTGGGGTACATGTGAAGAACATGCAAGATTGTTGCATAGGTACATACGTGGCAATGTGGTTTGCTGCCTTTCTCCTCATCACCTATATCTGGCATTTCTTCCCATGTTATCCCTCCCCAAATCCCCACCCCCTGTTGTCCCTCCCTTAGTTCCCCCTCACAGACCCCAGTATGTGATGCTCCCCTCCCTGTGTCCACGTGTTCTCATTGTTCAACACCCACCTATGAGGGAGAACATGATGATGTTTGATTTTCTGTTCTTGTGTCAGTTTGCTGAGAATGATGGTTTCCAGGTTCATCCATGTCCCTACAAAGGACACGAACTCATCATTTTTTATGGCTGCATAGTATTCCATGGTGTATATGTGCCACATTTTCCCAGTCCAGTCTATCATCGATGGGCATTTGGGTTGGTTCCAAGTCTTTGCTATTGTAAACAGTGCTGCAGTGAACATTCATGTGCATGTGTCCTTATAATAGAACAATTTATAATCCTTTGGATATATACCCAGTAATGGGATTGCTGTGTCAAATGGAATTTCTATTTCTAGGTCCTTTAGGAATTACCTAGGTTTTCTTCTAGGGTTTTTATGGTGTTAGGTCTTATGTTTAAGTCTTTAATCCATCTGGAGTTAATTTTAGTGTAAGGTGTCAGGAAGGGGTCCAGTTTCTGCTTTCTGCACATAGCTAGCCAGTTTTCCCAACACCATATATTAAACAGGGAATCCTTTCCCCATTGCTTGTTTTTGTGGGGTTTCTCAAAGGTCAGATGGTTGTAGATACACTGTCCAAAGTAATCTATAAATTCAATGCTATCCCCATCAAGCTATCAATGGCCTTCTTCACAGAACTGGAAAAAACCGCCTCAAACTTCATATGGAACCCAAAGGCAGCCCGCATAGCCAAGTCAATTCTAAGCAAAAAGAACAAAGCTGTAGGCATCACACTACCTGACTTCACACTATACTACAAGGCTACAGTAATCATGAAATGTTTATCTGTAGCTAGTGATACTGTTTGATAGCATTGTAAAATGTTCTAAATTATCTGCTGTGATTTCAACAATTTTCATAGCATCTTCACCAGGTGTAGGTTTCATATCAAGAAGCCACTTTCTTTGCTCTTCCATAAAAAGCAACTCCTCATCCATTCAAGCTTATCATAAGATTATAGCAATTCACTCACATCTTCAGGCTCTGCCCCTAATTTTAGTTCTATGTCTATCACATCTGCAATTCCTTCATCCACTGAAGTCTTGAAACTCTCCGAGTCATTTATAAAGGATGAAATCAACTTCTTCCAACCTTCTATTAATGTTGATATTTTTACCTTTTTCCATGAATCAAAAATGTTGCTGATGGCGTCTAGAATGGTAAATCTTCTCCGGAAGATCTTAGTTTACTTTGTCCAGATCCATCAGAGGAATAACTATCAATGACAGCTGTAATCTTCTGAAATTTATTTCTTGTATGAAAACCTCTAATTTACTCCTTGATCCACGAGCTGCAGAATTGATGTTGTGTTAACATGCAAGAAAACAACATTGATCTCCTTTTACATCTCCATCAGAACTCTTGAGTAACCAGATGCATTCTCAATGAGCAGTAATGTTTTGAAAGAAGTCTTTTTTTCTCTCTCTTTTCCTGAGCAATAGGTCTCAACCATGGGTTTAAAATACTCACTAAACTATGCTGTAAACATAGTTTAGGCTTTCATAAACATATGCTGTTGTTGAGACTTGGTTATTCCATTTACTGAACACAAGCAGAGTAAATTTCACATAATTCTTAAGTGCACTAGGATTTTCAGAATGGTCAGTAAGCATTGGTTTCAACTTAAAGTCACCAGCTATGGTAGCACCTAACAAGAAAGTCAGCTCCTTCCTTTGAAACCTTGAATCTAGGCATTGACCTCTCCTTTTCAGCCATGAAGTCCTAGATGGCATCTTCTAACAGAGGTCTGTTTTTATCTACATTGGCAATCTGTTTTTTAGTGTTGCCGCCCTCAGTAAATATCCTAGCTAGATTTTCTGGATAACAAACTGCAGCACTTTCTACATCAGCACTTTTTGCCTCACCTTGTACTTTTATGTTACGGAGATGACTTTTTTCCCCTTAACCTTCATGAAACTACCTCTACTAGCTTCAGACTTTTCTTCTGTGGCTTCCCCACCTCTGTCAAACTCCAGAGAATGGAAGAGAGTTAGGGCCTTGCTCCAGATTAGGCTTTGGTTTAAGGGAATGTCGTGGCTAGCTTGGTCTTCTATCCAGACCACCCAAACTTTCTTTGCATCAGCTTCACATCAGGCTGTTTTACTTTCTTGTAAATTCTTGTCATTTGTGTGTGCACTGGCTTAGCACTTTTAATTTATGAAATAACTTTTCCTTTGCACCCACAACCTGGCTAACTGGCTCAAGAGGCCAAGTTTTAAGCTTTCTCAGCTTTTGACCTAACCTTCCTTACTAAGCTTAATCATTTCTAGCTTTTAAGATTAAATGATAGACACACAACTCTTCCTTCACTTAAACACTTAATAACCTATACATAGCAGCATTTTTAAGGCCTAATTTTAATTTCATTGTGTCTCAGAGAATAGGAAGGCTCAAAATGAGAAAGATTGGAATGGTCAGTGGGTGGAGAAATCAGAGCATATACACCACCTCATCTCAGATAGTGTGTCAAAAAAACACATACATAGAACAGTTTTTAATTAAATTCATTCTCATATGGTGTGTTCTGTGGTACCCCAAAATAATTACCATAGTAACTTCAAAGATCACTGATCTTAGATCATCATGACAGATCCAGTAATAATTTAAAAGTTTGAAATATTCTGAGAATTACCAAAATATGCCTCAGAGACATGCAGTGAGAACATGCTGTTGGAAAAATGGTGCCCTTAGATTTGCTTAAGGCAGCTGTCACAAGCCTTCAATTTGTAAAAAATGCATCATCTGTGAAGCACAACAAAGCCAAGTGCAATGAAACAAAATATGCCTGTAAACTTACCACTTCTATTTTATTTCAGATTCCAGTTCTATTATACAATATCATTTAATTCTACTGACAAGACTGCTCCTGTGGAACAGTTACACTCCATAAATAACATGTTATTGAAAGCATTCTATTATTCTCAGGGAAAATTTCTGCTTGGCCAATTGATATTAAAATATTCCTCTTACTGCCTACATGCTAACAATTAACAAAGGAATGTGTGTCCAAACAAAGTTTTCATACACCTTTTAATCTCCAATTTGGCCTATTTTCTCTTACTTTACCAGAAAAAAAACAGAAAGGATGTTAACAAAGTATCTGAGCGTTTTACATATCTGTCACTTCTAAAAATGTGTGTGTATAATTAATATTAAGGTGAGCCAACAGTCCCATCTACAACACAATTAAAGGAAACAAACTGACAGCACCTTGCATAAAGCCTGTTGCTAAGGAATCATTCTAAAATGCTTACCTACTATTTACACAGTAGCACACAGGAAGGTCCTAAGAAAGTATATCTGAAGGAAGGCAGCTGGAAAAGGAAAAACACAGCAGAATCTGAGTTCATAATTTCTAATTCAAAAGGCAGTTTCACATTTTGTACATCTTACCTCTTTTTCTCTATAAAAGAATGCAGTCCCAGGGAGTAAATTCAGAAAGATTAGATGTTTCTTCCAATTAATTTTGTTTTCCTAATTTAAATTACTGTGTTGGAAAAGATAGCAGAAAACATGATTCTCAATTACTTCAGTGAATTGTTATCAGCAGAAAGAATAAAGAACATGCATTTCTAAAACAACATATTCAGAGACATACCAGATTAAGGTAAAGAAACAGCTGAAAATTACTAAACTTTGGGCCTAGCTCAAGGAATAAATAATATAATGATAAAATAAAACTGGGGGATCAGAATCTATATCTTGCTCTATCCCAGTGATGTTATCAAGGTAGGTAAAATTGTGACAATGTATATAAGATAGAGAAAAACCCCGATAATTTTATGATTATTGTTTGGGAAATATGTGAGCTTCTATTCAGCAAATGGAATAATTGATAGTATTTGGAAATTAAGAGACATTTCTCTCTCATTAAATAGTTGTTATATTAGCTAGAGGCACTTTTATTGCTCTTGTTTTACTTACATATCTGTTAATCCTTTATTTGAGTGTTATCCAGAAAATTTAATTGTATACAATTTCACAGAGAATCCAACCTGGTTGTCACATTCCTTTCAGTTTCCCGTTTCAGCTTTTTTTCTGATACAAGAAAATGATTTGTGAGACAATGTACTACAGCAAAAAGGTCTGTGACAGACAGAAGGACAATCGTAAGGTATAGAGTACTCTGGACTCTTCAGAGAAACGCATGGGCATGTTTATATTTAATCCAACAGAATACTAGAAAAAAGAAAATTAAAACTTGGGATTAGTATATAAGACCATATAAGCATCTAATAAGCATAATGTCACATATTAAATAAGCATGGAGAAGACTAACATATTTAAGAAAACAAACAATACTTTGTGTTAGGACTTGGCAGAAAATGTAAGCACAATCAAATAAATAGAAATGCCTGGGCTAAGCACATCATCACATAAAATGCAGTCCATAGAGGTGGTATTTTTCTCTTACTTCATTTCTTAAAAAATGATGAGTATTGAGTATAAGCTCAGAGATACCCTGCATTGCCCCATCTGGTAATATGGGCAAATGTCTTAGAAACCGATGCCACCGTAAGGAGTGCTGAAACAACAGTGCTTATGTGGAAATGTTTGTGGTATGTAAGGAAGTTACAGAGGACTCTCTTTTGGCTAGAGCATGCATTCTCAATGGTTGTAGATCTTTCCCAATGTATAAAATCAGCTTTTGGGAGACAAAAAATCCTTTCTTTTCTTATGTATAAAGCATGGATAATATACATACATAAATACGGCTGTGGAAGTAAAAATTTATAAGAGTTCTTCTATTAGAAAGAAAAAAAATCTAAAAATCCTCTTTCGATCAGGGGTGATAATGAAAAAAAGCATTAAAAAAAGTTGAGCAATGCTAGAATAAAAAATTAAACTAATATTTAATCATATAAAAATAGGTATATACACTGTACTTATTTTAAAACTGACCTAGAAATAGATTTTCTTAAAGAATTCTAGGTGACTGATATTGTTTGGCTCTGTGTCCCAACCCAAATCTCATATCAATTTGTAATCCCCATGTGTTGAGGGAGGGACCTGTAACTCCCATGTGTCCAGGAATTGGGGTGATTGGATCATGGGGAAGGCTTCCCCCGTGCTATTCTCGTGACAGTGAGTGAGTTCTTACCGGATCTGATGGTTTTAGAAGTGTTTGGGAGTTCCATCTTCACTCTTTTCTCTTCTGTCATCATGTGAAGAAGGTCCTTGCTTCCCCTTCACCTTCTGCCATGACTGTAAGTTTCCTGAGGCCTCCCCAGCCCTGTGAAACTGTGAGTCAATTAAACCTCTTTCATGTATAAATTCCCCAGTCTCAGGGAAGTTATTTATAGCAGTGTGAACTGACTAATACAGTGAAAAATTTAAAAAAAGAAAGCAATAAGATATAACAAAAAGATAAAGTTTAACAAGTTATTACACTTAATTTTTAAAGTTATTACACTTAAAGAAAAAAATATGTGTCATCTTACATTTTATCTAATAAACAGAAAACATTCTTTTAAGACAAAACTATAAATACTAATTGGCCTTTTTATTTCTTCACGTGTTTATCTGGTTGGGGTAGGAATGATAATGTAATTGAAAACTGGAAATAGCTTCAGAAAAAAAATTTGCAGAAATTATTGCATACCTAACCTATATCAATGCAAGAAGAAAAATAAAACAGGCACTGTGTGATAGAAATAAGCCATCTTGGCCTTAGGAATTCTTAATTTCATGTGGGCTATTAATACATTATAGAAAAAAAGTAATAAGGCATGTGGTGAAGAAACATACAGTAAGCTTCAGGAGCATGAAGACGAGGCATTTAGCTTACTCAGATGTTTCTGAGAGATGTATACTTGGACTGAAGAATAACGAGTTTGGTAAATAAGGGGAGGATTTTATGACTGGTTGAAGCAGACATGAAATAGCATGGTTAATAGGGCAAAAGGAGCTTAGATTTAGTGCTCAGAATATGTTCATCCACAGAGCAAAAGATGAGACTGAAGAAGTTGGAGAAATTCAAGTAAGAAGAGATGGAAAAACTAAATATAATTTTAATACCCGATTTTTTTACTATCACATAAAAAGATATATGCACATTAAACCTAGATTGCTGAATTGTCAAATACTAAGCAATGGTGTGGAAATACGGAATGAGCCCTCCTAGGTTTTCCTGTTCATTTTCAGCATTGTAAAGAGTATTTGAAAAGGGGGAAAGAGCCTTACTATGTAAATACATTTAATGAACATGAAACATGACTTTGTTTTTTTTGCTGTTTATGAACATGAACATGACAACTCTTTTCCTGAAGGATTGAAGTCATAATCTCCAAGTGTTTACCATTAACATGTGAACTCAATATGTAAAGACTTTTAGTGCAAATTTCTTCCTAGTGTTTACTTAGTAAGAGGTCTGTAAGCTATATTGAAAGAGCTTAAACTCTTAAACTGTCTTATTTAATTTGACACCTTCAGTTCATTTGCATTAAATAACAACCAACTACAGAGATATTGTTTATTTTTGTTTGCTTATGTTTTATCTTTTTTACTTCTCTGCCATATTTCCATCCCTCCTTCAGCTTTCCACTTCTCTTATATTGTACCCTCCACAAAGCAATTTACAGATTCTTTTCTCTAATAGTGTCTCCTGTTATGTAATACATGGATACACTACAGACTTTTAGGCCAATTGGTTAATTGCACAGCATACATAAATAGCAATAAAAAGTGAGTTTCACTATGTGCAAGAGGGATCAAAAGGCTGGATGGAAAGAAGAGGTTTCCCAGCTGACGTAGAACTATAGCAAGGTTTAGAAGATTTAGTTTGGATTGGGGGGAAAAAAAGAACCTCTGTCAGGGAAAATGAGGGGCAGAGTATGATCATTTCAAGGAAAACCACGGTAGTAGATTGTAAAAGTGTTTCTGATTTATAACTGTCCCACTATGTAAGGGAATGCTATTTCTGCACCCCTTGACATCAGCCTTGTCATGTGATATGCCTTGATCAATGAAGCAGGAGTATAGGTAATCTGTCAATTCCAAGAAGAAGCATTAAAAGCTTTTGTAGTTCCTGCACCACATGAGCTTCATATTCCAATAGAGCCTGCTCCTTTAGCCTCTCTTCTGAGTAAAGGTAAGACAGAGTAAAGCTGGATTTGGAATTCACAAACCACTGACATTTGAGAGTTGCTTAGTAGCTGATTGACAATATCAATATACTATTTTGACTAAAACATAGAGTTTGCATCATAGAGTTAGTTGAGGGGTATAAATGCATAAAGATAGGTTAGAGCAAGACCAGGTATAGCCTTGAATGCTAGGATAAAATATAGTTTATTGTGTATCTTAGAGTAATACTTGATCACTTGAGAATTTATTAGTGTAAATATGTGTTTTCTAGATTTCTAGCGATGAGTATTTGGACTTTCCAATATTTAATAAAAAGCTATTCATTCTGGTTGTATTTTTAGTGATTTTAACTTAAGTTATGCAAGTTACCTTCTGGCCAGTAAGTCTACTTGCCATTTATTCAATAATAATTATGAGGGATTTGTGTGGAGAGTGAAAACATTTACCTGCATTTTGAGTCTTTAAATTGCTTGTCTCCTTTTACACTAATAATTAGTTTGGAAATAGCCCAGCTTCTTCAAAGAACCAAAGATAACTATTATATATATTTTTGAAGTTGGTAGATAATAATTTAGAAAATGTATTTTCACTAGTAATATCATGAAGGATGCAGTGCCCAACCTCCCTGATCAACAACTTTTATGATTCCCACTTCAAAGTGAGAAAGACGTACGTGACCTCTTAAATTGCTGTGAAGGACAAGCAGAAGGTAGAGCAAAGCTCTCTCTCAACTTCACACTGGGCCAGTTAGGTGCTACATGGTAGTTCGTGCTTTTATAATAGCTATAACATTTTGATTTTGTCCTCAAGTTATTTCCTTGGGGCTGATTTTTGTCATATGATTTCTATGTAAATAATTCATCAGAATGGGTATTCAACAAATTTAAAATGGAAATTAATCATTGTAAATTACACAAGTAATCTACCTCGGGACTTCTCAATGGAAGGAGTGCAAACATCAACCTCCACTTTGAGGTTTTATCCCAATATATTCTACGCGTACAGGTAGGCTTTTAGGTCTTTACAGGACTGATAATCCCCAGGGTAGCAATCCCAGTAATGGACTTCCATTTTATTGATGGCAAGAATTCTGTAACAGACCATTCTAAAAAGATAATGAGAAAAAAATGGGAGGGATCAATTTAGTGTTTAAGAAATATATTTCCCTGCTACCTTTTCAAGTAGCATACAAAAAAAATGGGTCTCAAAAATTATTCAAAAAAAACCTTTGTTCAATAAATTCCCTTGAATGCAGTCTGACTTCTTTCTTAAGTAATTATTTGGTTATCTATAATACGCTCTAACTTTGGTGTTAATGAATAAGGTTTGCAAGTAGAGTTTCTGGTACATATTCAAAGTTCCATCCAGTGAGGTCTTTATTTGACCACAGACTATCAGGCAATTTTCCAACAATATGCATTTACAAATTAGTAGCCACAAATCAGGCCCCATTGTAAGGTGTATATTACAAAAATGTGTTAACCATGGACAGATGATTATAAAGTTGCAGCTATTACTGTTTATTGCTTTGATGTTGTCGAAGGGGAAAAGAGATGTGTGATTTTTCTTATTAACAAATTTAATTAACTTTTAAGTGATTTCTAGGAAGATAAATGTTTTCCTTATAGCATCATACACTGAGCTGCTTGACTAGATATTAAACATCATTGCAAAGTTTTTGACAGTACTGCTGATTATAAGGGATTCTATGTTTGGTTATCTTGTTTAACATCTACGTGTTCATCTATAATAGTAAATAAGTAAAACTGCCTTGCTCAGCCAGCTTATGTTACTTAACTTATATTACCTTATTCATGCTCCTTAATTTAATGGGGACATAGAAATAGATAAGGAAATAGCTCTGCCTTTTATATTCTATTCCCTTTGTCTCTATAGATGTGTGTCTCAGTCACCTTAAAATTTTTAGAGTAGTTGTCTGGGGGATATGAGAGTCTTTTATTCCATAAGCATCAAATATGCCTCTTGCCATGGTAGCTATGAATTCAATGAATTAAGTGGTCATAGATTCAGTCACAGTGTGTGTGTAGTTGACATATCATAATTTATACTCATTTAAACTGATTTTATAAAATTATGAAACTCTATTCATGAGGATGTCCCATGTAGCATTTACTGTCAGTCTGCTTGATGCATATCTCCTTGGATGTTTTCTCTAAAAACTCCTATCAGGTGAGGCACAATGGTATACCCCTATAATCCCAGCACTTTGAGAGGCCAAAGTGGGAGGAATGCTTGAGCCCAGAAGTTTAAGACCAACCTGGGCAACAAGGGGAAACCCCATCTCTAATAAAAATACCAAAAATTGGCCAGGTATGGTGCTATGTGCTTATAGTGCCAGCTACTCAGGAGGCTGATGGGGGAGGATCATATGAGCCTGGGAGGCAAAGGCTGCAGCAAGTCTAGATAGCACCACTGCACCCCAGCATGGGTGACAGAGCAAGACCTGTCTCAAAAAAAAAAAAAGAAATCTCATCATAAAATATAAATAACTATATATTTAGATATAGCAATATACAAACACGTGCACACATGCATGTACACACACAAACATATATTAAGGTTAAAGATGCTGAGATGGGGATACTATCCTGAATTTTTCAAGGGAGTGTTATGTAATCATACATGCCCTTAAAAGTCAAAGAGGATGGCTGAAGAATAGATCAGAAAAATAACATGGAAAAAGATGGAGGGAGGGATTCAATAAATGTAAGAGGGGCTTGACCACCATTGCTGGCTTTAAAAGTGGAAGAAATGTGTCATGAGCCAAGGCATATGGGGACCTCTAGAAATTGGGGTTGTTCCTCACATGACAACCATCAAGGAAGTGGGGATCCCAATTCTACCAACTCCAGTAACTGAATTCTCTCAACAACTTGAATGAGCGAGGAAATTGTTTCTCCTTAAAGCCTCCAGAAAGAAACATAGCTCTAGTGAGACTGTCTTGAATTTCTGAATTATAGAGCTTTAAAATAATAAACTTATTTGGTGTCAGCTGCTAAACTCGAGATAATTTGTTATTGGAGCAAAAACAAAACTATTTTAGATATCTTTATATATGTTCCCTAGTGGATATACAGTTAAGCAGCTGGACACGTATAAAACACACACACACACCTACATCAATTTGTAGGTGATTTGACTACATCAGTCAAATTGAACCGTTCTACCATAATAAATATTCAATTATATGGGTCAATAAAAATAACTTGAATGAGACTTGTTTATACTGCTAATTGCATAAATGATTGATTTTGTGATTTTAAGATATTTCATAGACAGAAAAAGTGACTGAACATTTTAAGGATGTTATTGTTAAGAATCAAGACATATTTATATTTTGTTACTGAATTATAATTTTTTGTATTTACTTGATGAGTAATTTCAGACCAAAAAAGATTTCATCCGTTTTATTTTTTTGGTGAAAAAGGGAGACAGCATGTGTTTGTCGTTTTTACTAAAATCACCAGCTTGACTGATTTGTCAATAATTCTTAATACAAATTATAGGCAAAGTATAAAAGTAAAAGAAACTATTTCAACAGAAACTATTCAACTCTGTCACGGAATTGTTTTCTCTTCAGGTGTTTTTGCAATTCTTCTATCTTTTCTCAGAATCAAACCTCAAGAGATATTAAACTCTCAGGGGCAGTTGTGTTTTGATGAGTCAAAGAGACAAATCCTGCTGAAGTACTTGGCGTTATGACATACAGGAACACCGTTGTAAACATGATTTTCACATCTTAGGCATTATTGTTTCAAAGAAGGCACAAACATTCAGCATCCCCCTCCTGAATGTTTCACCAGTGCCTGTAAAACCGGATATATAATTGCATATGTGCTGTTAAAATACATCATATTGCATTCCAGGCTTTGGACCTAGAGTGACTATTGTGTATCTGGCTCATAAGGCAGCTGAGTGTCTTGTTTTCTTTTCTTTCCTTGTTGACAGTTTAGGGCATAATTATATAGAGTTTTACATTTTCTAAGATTTATTTCCGTTTATTTTGCATGGAACTTTTCAAAACAAAGCATATAGGAGCTGATAACATATATTGTGATACATAATTTGTATCACCATTGAGTTTTAGCTAAGAGTAATTCTTATTACATTTTGTTAGATGAATATTTACTCAATATTTTCTCATTTTAGTTGATGCAAAATGATTTTTCATGACAAAATTTTTAGCAAATATGGGTATACTATGTTATCAAAAATTTTCTGTTATGCGGAGATATGTATTCTAATGTTGAAGAAGTGTCCCTCAAAGGCAGATTACAGTTACTGTAGTTTTACCCCTATTTGGCTTTACTAAAGTTTTACTCCTATATAACTAAACAGATTTAGTTTCAAATCTGTTTCATTTCATATAATGTTTATTAATTCCACAAGCATTTGTTAAGTAGTTTTGTAAATGAGGTATCCTGTTAAGAACTGAGACACTGAGATATTTGTTTCTTGTGTAACCTTCTGTAAACCACAATTTTCTTATTTGTAAAATGAGATTAATAATATTTACTCATAAGAACATCATGAAAATTGAGGTTATGCTTATAAATATTTATCATAAATATTAATATTTACTATGATAAATATAAATAATATAAAATGTTATTTATTATAAACAAATATAATGTCCCTTATTAATAAACATATAAATATGAAAATGAATATATAAAATGAGCAAAAACCTACAGAATCTTGAATTGTCACTCAGCAGATTATGTTAAATGAATTAAAAACCAAACTTTTTCTTACTTTAGAATTCAAAAATATTTAAAATTTTAAGAAAGCTTCAGTATTTTTATGAGTTTTCTGTCATAATATTGTTATTCCTAATGACATTATCAGTTTTTGTTATGTTGATTTTAAATGAAGTATATTAAACTATAGTATTTTTCATGTTTTAGATTATACATTGTATTGTCATTGTCATTTCTTCCTTAGAGATCAAAATAATATTTGGTTAGAAAAATGCCATACTTTGTTAACTATCACCTTCATTTACAGTAGCCCATCAAAACTTACATGAATTTTTTTTTCATTTTATTTAACAGGCAACAGACCCTGATGCTGGAATAAATGGTCAAGTGCACTACAGTTTGGCTAACTTTAATAATCTTTTTCGTATCACATCCAATGGGAGCATTTACACAGCAGTGAAGCTTAACAGAGAAGTCAGGGACTACTATGAACTTGTCGTTGTGGCAACAGATGGAGCAGTGCACCCTCGTCATTCAACAATAACACTGGCCATCAAGGTTTTGGACATTGACGATAATAGTCCTGTGTTCACCAATTCAACATACACTGTCCTTGTTGAAGAGAATCTGCCAGCTGGAACCACATTTCTTCAAATAGAGGTGTGTGGAAAAAGCATTTATTCCATGAATTCTACATTATGACATCTGCTATTAGGGTTTGTTTGCCAAAATTAGTAGGTAAAGATACAAAACATCAAGCTGGATTTAAATTTCAGATGAACAATGAATACATTTTTATTATTTCTCCAAATTGTATATTGTATTTTATATGGCAACCCTACTTTAAAGATATCCAAGAAATTAAGGAGAGAAAGGTCTATTTGTAAGGAATTTAAAAAATACTATTTAATAGTTTTTTTAATTTACAAAAGTAATATTCTGTTTATTACAACAGTTGACAATACAATAGTTTATGAAGCAAAAGTTAATAATCTCCCACATAGAGCCTCCAGAGTACTCAGCATTAAATTTATTTCACATTTATTTTTGTGTTCACACAAATATCAAAATAATGTGTATGCATATAAGTATGTGTTTGTGTGGGTTGTACATATATAACATAGATTTGTATACACAGAAAAGAACCATAGATAGTTATGTATTGGTTTCCCTCTGTTTCACAGATATTGTTATACCATTATTCTGTATTTTTTCACATTCAATACACAAAGGCATCCCCTAGTAATCTAACTCTCCTTTGTAATGACATCTCTGTATCAAGTGTCTTTTTTTAAGTTTTCTACTAGGCATTACTCAAAGTCCTGAATATTTTGGTTCAGTAGATTATCCTGATCCATAAATCTGTGTTTTTGAGCAACCACCTCATTTAGTACTGACTCAGTTGGTCTAGGAGGTATATTTTGAAAAAAAATTGTCATTTTTCCACCGGCAGTTCGCAACTTGATATTTTTAGCACAGTTTTCCAGAATCTGTATTCATTCCATAATTGAACTCAGCAAATGTTTACTGAGGCAATAAACATTAACAAATCTAAATAAGGCAAATACTAACCAGGGAGAGACCATTATTCCTTCATCTCTTCCACCATTAATTTATCAATTCATTCATTAATTCATTTATTTAACAAATGTATCTTCAATATGTACAATATGGCAAGTCTTCTGCTAGACTTGGGGTATACAAAGGTGAACAATACAAATTTACTGCTTTCTTGGAGTTTTCAGGATGGTTTAGTAATCTGTCAAGAAAATTGGTAGTTAAAATGTATGTCCTCAGTATAAAGGGCCTAGGTATTAGAGGCGGAGCTCCTAACTTAATCTTAAGGCAAAGAGAATATTTGCTAGAGATGGTTAACTGAGGGACAAATAAGAGCTATTCAAGCAACAAAGGAAAAAAGATTGTTTAAGATAGTAGGGAAAAAACCCTGCTCAAAGTCATTGAAGAAGAGAGTGTGAGGGGTGGGGGGGGGCTAAAGGTCTAGAAAATGTAGTGGATCTTATTACGTTAAGGATAATGGTATTGTTTGAAAATTTAGTTAAAAAACAAAAGGATTTTAAGCAGGAAAAATAACATAATAAAATATATGCTTTAATGGCATCTTTCTGATTGTTAAGTCAATAATTGGAGGGGATCAAGGCTGAGGTTCACATAGGAGGTGTTTGCATTAAAAAAATGCACATTCCAACAGACTCTGAATCTTCCCCATTTTTGTTCTTACTCTATTCCGTATTCTGTACTTGAGGTGCCTTTGCTAGTCTGTACTGCTGAATGAAATAGCCCTTCTACAAGACTCTCATGAAAACCCATCCTTTCAGCTAAAGGACATCGTTCCCAATTTAGAACATCTTTTAGATCTCATGTCACATTTTTTCCTTTCTATTTTAGTATTAGTGTCTTAGTTCTTCTCTGAGACCGTAACCTGGAGGGCAGTAATAATGTTTTCATTTATCTTGGTGCTCTCTACAGCACCTTGTGCGTAACTACTACTCACATATTAGTTAAATGAAGGGAAGCATAGTAGAGTGATCTCTCGATATTTATTATAGGATCCTTGTGAAAAAGAATTACCACTTATATTTTCTTAGTTTTCTTATAGTACTTTAGCCTTCTATTATCTTTATGGAAATCACTCAGTATTTATTTTTATTTAAAATATTTTTTCATAATTATTAAATCAGCAGAAAATAAGACACAATCATTTAAGATAATATTTATTATTATCCCACTCTCTTCCTCCTTTCCTGCCTCCCTCCATCTTTCTCTCCCAATCCCTCCTTCCCTCTTTCTGATAAATTATTAAATAATGTGCTTTTCTTTTAAAATGTGTCTTTTTGTCCTTGTTAAATTCATGCTGTCCTAGGTACTGACACATGACTTCCATCCTTCCTGCATTTCTTTATTTTGGTAAGATCACTAATATAACCAATCTTCTGCCTATTACAGGCCAAGGATGTCGACCTCGGAGCAAATGTGTCTTACCGGATAAGAAGCCCAGAAGTGAAGCACCTTTTTGCACTACATCCATTTACAGGAGAATTATCCCTTTTAAGGAGTTTAGATTATGAGGCATTTCCAGACCAGGAAGCAAGTATCACTTTTCTGGTAGAGGCCTTTGATATTTATGGAACAATGCCACCTGGTATTGCTACCGTCACAGTGATTGTAAAGGTAAGGACTAGGAATGACATCTGGTTGCCCTCTTTGCTCTCTCTACATGTAGGTTTTGTTTCTTACATTATACCTATAGTATGTTTTGATAACAATTACTAATGACACAGTGGTACCATACCCAAAACATAGATCTTCAAATGGGAAATATTTATGAAGACAGACAAAATAACTATATTTTGACTATAAAAGATAAATTTGAAAGTCACTAAATATGAGTATAAACCCCATGGAAGTTTGAGTCTGCCACCAGCTCTGTGACTTCCATCAAGTCGTAACTTCTATAGACTAGATTTTAGTTCAGATTCCACAGCATCAGGCATAATTATTTGGTACATATCCCTCAACTAAAAAAATTTTGTAAATGACTCTGAGGGGCTAAGTTCTTAGGCCATAAAATTAATTTAATTTTGAAAGCCACACCTCTGGAATGAAATAAGCTTCCAAGTCAGATGGAACTAGGGTTAAATTCCAGCTCAACCCTTTTCAAGCTTGTGACCTTGGAGAATTTGTTAACTTCCCTGGATTTGTTATCTCATGTACAGTAATACCCTGTGCCAGTTGTTTGCCTAAAAGAGCATGGCATTTTTAACCTTTTGAGTTTCCAGTGATTTTTAAGGGACAACTTAAAGGTATATGTGAGAAGAAATACTATAAGTTGATCAGTTCTCAAATAGTAGTACATACAAATATCATCTGAGCATCATCTTAAACTTTCAGATTTCTCTACTCCTTCCCCAAAAAAGGACCTATCCCATGGGGACCATCAGAAATATCAGCATTTTAGAAAAGTACAGATGATTCTTACACAAGATGTCTGAATATCCTGTGTTGAGAAATTTACTTCAATTACAAATAAACACATACAAAAATCCTTGAGTAACTTTACTATATGAGTGTAGCACTAAAAAATGACCTTATATGACATTAATTTCTTAGATGATATAAAGTAAAAGTTCATTCATTATGAGGGTATGTTGACAAAAAATTTTGTTTTGGTAAAGGAAGAAAATAGAAACTTGAAAGTGTTCTATTTAAAGTGTTTTTTCTGGGCCCTGAATGGATTTTGAATGATGAAAAGTTGCTGATAAGAAAGAAACAGAGATACACAGAGCAAGGGCAGTGGAGGGAGGAAAAAGACAGAAGATCTATAAGATAAATGAAGCACTTGCAAAGAAGCTTATTAGAGTGTTTCAGTGACCATGTATAAAATAGATGAATGCAACTAATTAATTGAATAAACAGTTTAACTTTAGTTTAGATGTTTTGATTTATATTTTATTCACAGTTGTATCTATGTTCTACCCCAAAAAATATCATTGATAATTATGGTTCAGATTTTACAAGGTGACCACCATAGAAACTGAATTTCTAGGTTAAAGAGAATGAAATCTATGGGCTTAAATAGAAAATGTGGAAAGACGTGGACATTTTTAATAAACATTTAGTTGCAGGATCATACCATAGCATTGGAATAAAATCTTGGCCACCACATACTGTCTACTACGTGGTGGTGCTTTCATATCGTCACTAAAAATGTGTAGGAGCTGAGTGGGATCAAAGTTACATGATTTACCAGCTTTGTTAGGTTATCTAATCCTGGAGATCATGCAGATAACCTTAGGCATCTATGTTCACTTAAACTTTGCCAGGGTTACATTTTCAGGTTGTATTTTGTTCCCATCAGTGCCTTTTTCATTTGTTCTTTTGAAGTGGCTAGAGTTGCAGTCCATTATGTGTTTAAGGTGAATTGTTTAGCAAAATTTACCTGTGATAAATTACTAACAATTTCATATCATTTGGATTTCGTTGGCTACCTGAAGACTGTGGGAAGGTGCACATATACTTCTCCCTAAAAATAGGACAGAGTTCCTGAAGATTACTCCCTTTTCCTTTCTTGTTTTAAATGTTTTATTTTAGTGATCTGTACATTTATGTGAGACCGTTCTACAACACATTTTTATGGCTGCATAGTTATTCCATGGCATATATGTGCCACATTTTCCTTATTCAGTCTACCATTGATGGACATTTAGGTTGGTTGATTTCATGTCTTTACTATTGTGCATCATTTAATAATGATACATGTTATGTGTCTTTATGGTACAACTATTTATTTACCATTGGATATATACATAAAAATGGGATTGCTCAGTCAAATGGTCATTTTGCTTAGAGTTCCTTGAGAAATCGCCAAGCTGCTTTTCACAATGGCTGAACTAATTTGCATTCCATCAGCAGTGTATAAGTGTTTCATTTTCTCCCCAACCTCTCCAGCATGTCATTTTTTTTTTTTTACTTTTTAATAGCAATTCTGATTGGTGTGAAATGGTATCTCATTGTGGTTTTGATTTGCATTTCTCTAATGATTAGTGATAATGAGCATTTTTTTCATATGTTTGTTCACCATATGTCTGTTGTTCTGAAAAGTGTGTGTTCATATCTTTTGCCCACTTTTTAAGGGGGTGATTTGCTTTTGGCTTATTGAATTGTAAGTTCCTTATAGATTCTGGATATCAGACCTCTGTCAGATGCATAGTTCGTAAGCATTTTCTTCCATTCTATAGGTGGCCTGTTTACTCTGTTGATAGGTATTTTTGCTGTGCAGAACCTCTTTTGTTTAATTAAGTCACACTTGTCAATTTTAATTAAATCACGCTTGTTGTTACAGTTGCTCTTGGCATCTTTGTTGTCAAATCTTTGCCTGGGCCTATCTCCAGAATGATATTTCCTAGGTTATCTGACAGTGTTTTTATAGTTTTAGGTTTGACATTAAAGTCTTCAATACATTTTGAGTTGAATTTTGTATATGGTGTAAGGAAAGGGTCTAGTTTCATTTTTCTACATATGTCTAGCCAGTTATCCCAGCATCATTTGCTGAATAGGGAGACCATTCCCCATTGCTTATTTTTATTTAATTTGTTGTACATCAGATGGTTATAATTATGCAGCATTATTTCTGGGATCTCTATTCTTTTCCATTGGTCTTTGTGTCTGTTTTTGTATCAGTGCAATGCTGTTTTGGTTGCTGTAGTATTGTAGTATACTTTGAAGTCAAGTAACATAGTATCTCCAGCTTTTTTCTTTTGCTTTGGATTGCCTTGGCTATTTAAGCTCATTTTTGTTTTGATATGAATTTTAGAATGCATTTTTCTAGTTTGGTGAATTATACCATTGGTAGTTTGATCAGAATAGCATTGAATCCGTAATTTGCTTTGGGCATTATGGCCATTTTAATGATATTGATTCTTTCTATCCACAAGCATGGAATGTTTTCCAATTTGTTTCTATCATCTTTGATTTCACTGTGCAATATTTTATATTCTCATTGTAGAGATTTTCACCACCTTGGTTAGTTGTTTTCCTAGGAATTTTGTGTGTGTGTGCGGCTATCCTAAATGGGATCACATTCTTGATGTGGCCTTCAGCTTGGACGTTGTTGAAACATTGGAATGCTGTTGATTTTTATACATTGATTTTGTATCCTGAAACTTTGCTGAAGTTGTTTCTTCGATCAAGGAGCTTTGAGGCAGAGACTACAGGGTTTTCTAGGTGTAGAATCATATCAACTGCAAACAGAGGTAGTTTAACATCCACTCTTTCTATTTGAATGGGTTTTATTTCTTTGTATTGCTTTATTGCTCTGGCCAGAACTTCCAGTACTATGATGAGTGGGAGTGATAAGAGAGGATATCTTTATCTTGTTTCTCTTCTCAAGAAGAATGCCTCAAGCTTTTGCCCATTCAGTATGATGTTTGCTGTGCCTTTGTCATAGATGGCTTTTATTATTTTAAAGTATGTTCTTTCAATGCCTCGCTTGTTATGGGTTTTTAACATAAAAGGATGTGGAGTTTTATTGAAATCCTTTTCTGTGTTGGTCGACATGATCACCTAGTCTTTGTTTTTAGTTCTGTTTCTGCGGTGAATTACTTCTTTCGATTTGCCTTTATTGAACCAATCTTGCATCCGAGGCATAAAACCTAACTGATGGTGATGGATTGGCTTTTTGATGTGCTGCTGGTTGGTCTGTATTTTGTTAAAGATTTTTGCATCTGTGTTAATCAAAGATACTGGCTTGAAGTTTTCTTTTTTTGTTGTGTCTCTACCATATTTTGGTACCAGGATGATTTTAGCCTTAGGGTGTGTTAGGGAGGGATGCCTCCTCAATTTTTTGGAATAGTTTCAGTAGGGATGGTACTAGCTCTTCTTTATACATCTGGTAGAATTTGGCTGTGAATCCATCTGGTCTCGGACTTTTCTTGCTTGATATGTTGCTGTGTTTTACTGATTTGATTTCAGAATTATGGATCTGTTAAGGGATTCAATTTCTTCTCAACTCAAGGTTGAGTGTTTCCAGGAATTTATCCATTTCCTCTTGGGTTTCTAGCTCGTATACACAGAGCTATTCATAGTCTCTAAGGGTTCTTTTATATTTCTGTGGGGTCAGAAGTAATGTCCATTTTTCTTCAGTTAGTCATTTCTGACTGTGTTTAGTTGGATCATCTCTTTTTTTCATATTTGTATAGCTATTTGTCTATCTATCTAATTAATTCTTTCAAATAACTAATTCCTAAATTCATTTATCTTTTTACGGCCTTTTGCATCTCATTTTCCTTCAGTTCAACTCTAATTTTGGTTATTTCTTGTCTTCTGCTAGCTTTGATGTTGGTTTGCTCTTGTTTCACTAGTTCTTCTAGATGAAATGCTAGATTGTTCATTTAATATCTTTCTTCTTTAATGTGGGCATTTTGCACTTTAAACTTCCTTCTTAACACTGCTTAAACTATGTCCCAGAGATTCTGATATGTTCTATCTTTGTTTTCATTAGTTTCAAATATTTTATTTCTGACTTAACTTTATTGTTTACCCAGAGATCATTCTGGAGCAAGTTGTTTAATTTCCATGTAATTGTGTGGTTTTGAATGTTTTTCTTACTACTGATTTCTGTTTTTATTACCCCATGTTCAGAGAGTGTGGTTGGTATGAATTTAGTTTTTTTCAATTTGTTACAGATTGTTTTTATGCCCAACTGTGTGGTCAGTTTTAGAGTATGTGCCATGTGGTGATGAGAAGTATGTATATTCTGTTGTTTTAAGGTGGAGAGTTCTATAGATGTCTATTAGACATATTTGTTCAAGTGTTGAATTCAGTTCCTAAATATCTTTTTTACTTTGCCACCTTAATCATCTGTCTAACACTGTCCATGAGGTATTGAAATTTCCCACTATTGTTATGTGGAAATCAAAGTCTCTTTGTAGGTCTGTAAGAACTTGCTTTATGAATCTGGGTGCTCCTGTGTTTGATGCATATATATTTAGGACAGTTAGATCTTGTTGAATTGCACCCTTTACCATTATATAAAGCTCATCTTTGTCTTTTTTGAAGTTTGTTGATGTAAAGTCTCTTTTGTCTGAAATTTGGATAGCAACTTCAGCTTTTTTCTGTTTTCTTGGTAGAATTTTCTCCAAGCCTTTACTTGGGTCTGTGGATGTCACTGCATGTGAGATGGGCCTCTTGAAGACAGCATAATCTTGGTTCTTCCTTCTTTATCCAGCTTGCCACTCTGTGCCTTTTAACTGTGGCATTTAGCCCATTTACATCCAGTGTTAATATTGATGTGTGTGAATTTGATCCTGTTATGTTGTTAGCTGGTTATTATGTAGACTTGTTTATGTCATCACTTTTAATGTCAGAGACCTGTGTATTTAAGTGTGTTTTTGTAGTGGCTTTTCACATTAAGCACTCCTTTCAGAAGCTCTTATAAGGCAGACCTGGTTGTAATAAATTCCCTTATAATTTACTTGTGTGAAAAGGATTTTATTTCTCTTTTGCTTTTGAAGCTTAGTTTCACTGGATATGAAATTCTTGGGTAGAAATTTTTTTCTTTAAGAATGCTGAATATAGGCCCCCAATCTCTTCTGGGTTATAGAGTTTCTACTGAAAGGTCCACTGTTAGCCCGATGGGTTCTCTCTGTACGTTTCCTGCTCCTCCTTTCTATCTGCATTTACAATTTTTTCCTTCATTTTAAAGGGAATGAAAGAGAATCTGATGATTATGTATCTTGGGGATGGTCGTCTTGTATAGTATCTTGCAGTTCTCTGCATTTTTTAATTTTTAATGTTGGCCTCTCTAGTGAGGTTGGGAAGTTTTCATGGACAACATCCTGAAATATGTTTTCCAAGTTGCTTGCTTTCTCCCCATTTCCTTCTGTGATGCCAGTGAGGGGTAGATCTGGTTTCCTCACATAATCCCATCTTTTTTTTTCAGAGGTTTAGTCCATTCTTTCTTCTTCTTTTTTTTCATTTTTGTCCTTCTTAGTTAGGTTACAGAACCATTCTTCATGCTCTAAGATTCTTTCCTCAGCTTGGTCTATTCTGCTGCTAATGTGAATACAATATGAAATTCCTGTAGTGTATTTTTCAACTCTATCATATAATTTTAGTTCTATCTTTTAATGGCCACTTTGTCTACCAGATCCTGTATGATTTTATTGTAATCCTTCATTTCTTTGGTTTGGATTTTGACATTCTCCCTGATTATCAATGGTTTTTATTCCTACCCATATTCTGAATTCTATTTCTTTCATTTCAACCATTTCAGCTAAGTTGACAATCCTTGCTGGGGAACTAGTGCAGTTGTTTGGAGGGAAGAAGACACTCGGCCTTTTTGAGTTGCAGAGTTCTTGCACTGGTTCTTTATCATCTGTGTTGGCTGATGTGCTTTCAATTGTCTGATTTGAGTATAGTCAATTGGTTTATTTGTATGTTTTCACAGGGCTGAGGTCTGATGCATAACCTTTATTTGTAACTGAGCTCTTGTTCTCGGTTTTATTAGCAATGTATTTTTAATATTAAAGTATGGGCTGTGATCCAGTTGATGGCATTTAAGCGGAATGGCCAGTAGGTAGGCTCTTAGTCAGTCATGTGGCTCCTCTTTATTTCCTAAGGATTGGTGTCCTCTCTCTCAGTTCTCTGAAAGTGTGGGCTCCTTTTGCACTTCACTGCTGGCTGTATATCTCAGTTCGGCACTCCCAGGCTGCCCACTATAGCTCTGGGGCAAACTCAGGCCTTAGATTCTTTCCCCAGCTTAGACACAGCAAGGGAAGGGACCTTGGCTGTGCCTGTGGCAAACGGCCTTTCACTGGTCGCTTGGTGCTCCACCCCAGAAAAATACACAGCTACCACTAATCAGTATAGTCAGCCTGGGGTGTGACAGCTGCATTGCAGGCCCAAACTTTTAGGTGATGTGGCTTGCTGGAGGTGTGTATCAAGTACTTAGGGTCTTTGCTCCCTTTCCAGTCTGACAAGAGTAATACTGTAGCAGCAGTGGCAGAGGCGCTTTTGGTTGTCCCTGGGTGCTCCACCTCAGGGAAAATCAAAACTGCTGCTACTGAGAATGTTTAGCCAGGGATGGGGTGGCTGCACTGCTGGCCTGAGCTGGGTAAAGAGTGGGAGGTTGAGGATTTACAGGGAGGAGAGTCTGGGCTCCTCTCTATACGATGACGGTGTCCTCCTGGAGGTATGAGTAAAATCTTTGGGCTCTTTCTTTCTTCTCGAGTCCAGAGCAGCAGGGGAAGAACTACTGCCATGGCAGTGGTAGAGTGGCTGTTAGTTGACTCTGGGAGCCCCTCCTTAAGGAAATGCAAAGCCACTAGCAGTGGGAATGCTCAGCTGGAGGTGGGGTGGCTGTTCCACTGTTCCGAGCACAGGCCTTTCCTGGTAAAGAGTGAGAACTGGGGGTTTACAGGGAAGAGAAACTAGGCTCCTCTCCATATGGTGGCTGTGGTATGCTGGACTTCCCAGCATAATGACCAGGCCCATTGTTCCCTCCCCAGCCCAAGGGTAGTCAGATGATACCACTGCAGCTGCAATCACAGAGGGGTTGTGGATTGTCTCTGGGGTTTTCTCCTCTGAGAAATGCAGAGCCACCACTGACGAAGTGTCAGGCAGGGACAGGTGCTTGTGCTAGGGGCCCAAATCCAGAGGCATTGTGCAGTAAGGAGTAGCAGAGGTTGAGACCTGCATAGAAAGCAGTCTAGCTGCTTTTCTGTAATGCTGCTGTGCTGTGCTGTGCTGTGCTGTGCCGTGCCGTGCCGTGCCGTGCCGTGCCGTGCTGTGCTGTGGGTTCGCATCAGTCTCCAACCACTGCATTATCTCCTGAGCCTGAGGGCGACAGGAGTGGGGACTGTAGAAGAACAGCAAAAATGGTGACCTGCCTTGCCCTCTGGGAGCTCTGTCCCAGGAAAGTGCACAACTGCTCCTGGCTCAGGAGCCCAGATGGGGGGTTGCCGAGGTCCCAGGTTGGGAAGCCCTGCACAATGAGAAGTAGCAAGGGTGTGGATCCATGTGGGAAACAGCCTGGCCACTTTTTATGCAAGGAAACTGTGATGTGTTGGGGGGTCTGCATTAGTCCCTGATCCCTGCCCCTCCCAAGCCTAAGAGCAGCAAAAGCCGGGGTTTCAGAGCAGCAAATATGGCAGCCGGCCTCTCCTTCTGGGAGCTCCAGCTCAGAGAAGTACAGACCTGCTTGCGGACCAGGAACTCAGGTGGGACTGGAATGGACAGTAGGCCTTACCCTGCAAGGTACAGCTGACATGAGGCCTGCAGTGTTTCACTGCTCAGCCTTGTGGATTTGGCCCCTTTACTGCGGGCATCCAAGGGAGCCTGGCCTCCCCTCCTGCAGGAGCTGCAGCTGCTGGTGCCAGAGTATCTAGGAATACAAGTCTCCTGGGACTCCATGTGTACCTGACTACGGCTGTGCCAGGACATCACATGGCTCTCCATGTCAGCCTGGAGACACTGATGGGGAGCTCATGGGGGAGATCTCCTGAGCCCAGGGATGGAAAAGTCCATGGCAGAAGTGTGGGTCCCTGGGGACTCACTTACTCACAGTTTCCCTAAAGTGGGAGGACTCCTCTGGCTCTGTGCCACCCCACTAGGTGGGCAGTTGTACTGTCTTGCTCTCCTCTGTTCTCTGTGTGTCATGCTGTTTCCCTGATGAATTCCAATGTGTCTCCACCTGGATTTTTCACATGAGCTACTGTCCACTCGCCAGCCTTGTTTTTTTCTCCATGAGATAAACACACACCAGCTACCTCTAGTTAGCCCTCTTGGCCCCCATCATTGTCTTTTCTTTACACTTGACCTAGGATTATCTGCTAACACATACATTGATGCTGTTTCTTCTGTAGATACTGCCTGCTGCCACCTCTAAACTATCTTGGAATGGAGATTGTAAGCTCTTTCCTTCCTTGGATGCCCTAAATGTATTAGGAGAGTTTTATTAGGATCTGGGTTCTTTATTTCTCAGGGGTCCACATGTCTATATACTTAATTCTTCCATTTTTGTGTGTCTCTGTCCTGAGATATTTATCTATTTTAGGAGATAGGAAATGTGTCTATTTCTGGAAATTAAAATGTTAGTACTGAGTTTTCTTTGGAAATCGGAACCCTAACTGTCAAAATGTTTTCTTGGGTAACCCAATTTTTCTTTTCATATTTCTCCTGAGGCAATGATGGTCAGTGCTCTAGTGGTCTGGGAAAACGATCAAGGGACAAGTCAAAATTATAGAGAGCCTCAGGAGAGGGCTTTGATTTGTTTTGTATTTTGAAATATGATTTTGTCACACTATTGTGTTATAACATTTAGAAATCTGTTACAAAAATATTACGGAACATAACATTGGTGGTTATGAAGACGCTATGATATGTAAGCAGATGAAAAAGACTAAGGTGAGAGTGATCTACGTCGACTGATTATAAGCAAAGTGTCTTCTGGACTAGGTGAAAAATTTACCTTGGTTTACTGTTGTCTACTCGTATGACTTGGTGGAATGAACAGTTGAAACATTAAAAATAGAAAAATAATTCATTTATTGGTGGTTTTGTAAAAATAAGAGAAAAAAAAGACTTGCTATTTATGACATTTCCCCTATTCTACCGAGACTGAAAAACAGATCCTCAAATGGTATGGCCTCTTCTCTGATGAGGGTGTGGCTGATGGTAGGCAGAATAAACACTCAGACTCTGATTTGGCAGCTCTGGATTCAGTTTGGATGTATTTACTTTCCTTATTTTGATAGGAAAATGTTAGGGGAGTTAAATTATGTCATCACCTCAAAAAGCAGGATATGCACTAAATAACCCTCATTCTGTATCTGGAACTGAACCCTCTTAGAAAGTTCTGTATATTGCCTCACCACCCCTTTATTTCAATATAGGGATATTACTTAATGCTTCTACATCAGCAGCTGGAAAGAAATTGCTCACCGATGAGATAATTTATTCCTCAGAGAAGAGTATTGGTCTAACTTGTGTTGTCTCAGTTGCTTTATCTTATTTAGAGAAGTAAAACCATTCCTTTGGTCATGGCTTCCTGACACATGCACTCATTGCCTATTTGTTATACACTAACTTAACATTTAACTCTAGACATATGGACCACTTTATTTTTTACAAGTTGATCTAAGCATAATAAAATTTGTAGGAAGTTCTCCCAAATGTAGACTGATACTTACTTTCCTCTTTTCGGATAACTCAGGGTGGAGATGATCACAAATAGAACTTTAAAATTCTAATATATACGACTAGATACTACTGAGGCCCATATAATTTTATCCTATATTTTATTATTTGAAAAGAAAAATGGCATATGATTCTCATTTCTCTACAAATGTAGTCTTTACCAACTTTTCCAATTGTCTATACTTGGTCTGTTTACTTGCAGTACTGAAAAGTTGTTTTGTTGATAAAATAATTGCATGGTATTTACTAAAAGATACTTGGACTAGGGCCGGGCACAGTGGCTCAGGCATGTAATACCAGCACTTTGGGAGGCCGAGGCAGGTGGATCACGAGGTCAAAAGATCAAGACCATCCTGGTCAATATGGTGAAACCCCGTCTCTACTAAAAATACAAAAAATTAGCTGGGCATGGTGGCATGTGCCTGTAATCCCAGCTACTCAGCAGGCTGAGGCAGGAGAATTACCTGAACCCAGGAGGCGGAGGCCGCGGTGAGCCGAGATCTCGCCATTGCACTCCAGCCTGGGTAACAAGAGTGAAACTCCGTCTCAAAAAAAAAAAAAAAAGATACTTGGACCCAAAAAGTCACAACAGGAAAGCATGTTGAAGTTCTTTTTTTTCCAAAGGAGCAGAAATATAATTTCTTTTGTAAACAGAGGGAATAATGAAAGATAAAGTGTTTAATGTCTAGTCTATCAAACCTGTTTAAAATTGGAGCAAGAATGGGAAAATTCAGGTATTACTTGGAAAAACAATATTTCCACAGCATAAATAAAATAGTTTATCAAGACACCTGCACACAGCTTTCTTACTGCCAAGCTTTAAGAACCCAAAACAAAACCAGTGATGATCATACAAATAACATACATTTTTCTCACAAAGATTTTATAGAATATTAATGCAAAAAGGCTTTTTTCTTGTATGTACTAGACATTTACTTGTGTATTTTACTTGTAGATATTTTTCTTGTATATTTCTAGATATACTAAATATTTACAAGAATTGAATCTGTGATGATAGTAAATTAGATGATATAAGCAAATCTCTGGAAAATGAAAATAAAATTCTAAACAATTTTAAAAGATCCAGAGTAATATCTAGCCTTACAAACTAAGTTATAATATAAACCTGGTCTTAGAGTCTGTGTTGTAACATAATATAGAAAATATACAGAAGGCAAAGGTCTGTTCTACAGCAAACTGAAAACTGAATATGAATCAGAAAAGTTGAGTATGTATATGGTATATAATACTAGGCAACATTATAAGGAGTATAAAGAACTTGTCCAAGATAAAAACAGATGACCCAAGTCATTTTGCTCATTATGATTTTGGATAGAATGGTTGCATGGGAGTAGGAGAGAGGGAGACATACTTCTGTGAAGAAAGGAGACTAGATTCACCCTTGGTTATGTTTGTCTGTCATAGCTTGTAGGTGTGGGAATAGGCAGGGAGGAGTGAATGGATGAAAAATGAAATATCATCAAGTTCACCTTGTAACAAGGGTTGAGGTTAGGATTAAATACAGTGGGTCTTGGAGAATGGAGCTAAGATTTCCACCTTTCAGAGGAGTTTCCTTCTCCAGAAAGAAATATTCCCACCCCCATAGAATACAATTAAGAGGATAGCTTTTCTACGTGAAAACTCAATGCTTGGTACCAACGCAGCATTTGTAAAACCATGGACACCTGAGAGGCGGTTATATGCTACCCGTGCTCCACCGTGACAGTGTTGATAGGGTCCTGCTCTTAATTTCATCAGAAAAGCTGATACTTGAGAGACTAGGAGGTTGTCCCATACTCAAGTAAAACAGAAATTCTGGACATTTCATTTACAGCATACGTATTATTCCTTTGTGTGGAGGTAGGAATTTGAATGAATGATAATTTCAGTGAACCAGCTACTGGGTATATGGTCAGATTTAATATGTTTTTTTTTACAACTTGCTAATTGTTCTCTTGGGGTTATTTTGAAGAGTGTCTTTCAAATGTTTCCCTCTCTTCTATTCTGCATTTTAAAATTCTTAATTAGTGTGCTCTTTATATTTGTTACCAAACTTGGTGATAGCAGAACAAAATATCTTTAATTCTGTTCTAGAGATTTAGGACTAGGATGTAATGTATTTCCTATAAAGATTCAAACTACAGAAAACAAAGAGAATATACATGTCCAAGGTTAAAAATAGTTTATCTAAGTAGTAATGAATCTCTCCCATGTCTCAGTAAATATCACCCACTGGTTGTTGGGAGACCCAAAAAGAAAGCCTCTCTTGTATACGTTTAACCTTCACTGATTATGCTGTTGCACATGATAGGATCTCATTCTTCTTTATGGTTAAATAGCACACCCTTTTGAATTTGCACCACATTTTCTTTATCCATTATTCTGTTAATAAACAATTAGGTTGCTTCCAAATCTTGGCTATTGTGAATTGTGCTGCGATAAACATGGGAGTGCACAGATCTCTCATATACTGATTTCCTTTCTTTTGGGCATGGCTAGTAGTGGGATTGGATCATAAGATAGCTCTGTTTTTAGTTTTTTAAGGAACTTCCATACTGTTCTCTATAGTGGTTGTACTACTTTGGATTTCCACCAACAGTATGTGACGGTTCCCTTTTCTCTACATCCTCATTAGCATTTGTTATTGCCTGACTTTTAGTTAAAAGCCGTTCTAACTGGTGTAAGATTGTGTCTCATTGTAATTTTGATTTGCACTCCTCTGATGATCAATGATGTTGAGCACCTTTTTATATACCTGTTTATCACTTATATGTCTTCTTAAGAGAAATTTTGTTTAGAAATTTCTTGCCATACTAAAATTTTTTTAGAAATGTTTTTTGCCCATTTTAAAATCAAATTATTAGATGTTTTCCTGTAGAGTTGTTTGAATACCTTATATATTCTGGTTATTAAATCCTTGTCCAATGGGTAGTTTGCAAATATTTGCTCTCACTCTGTGGGTTGACTCTTACACTTCGTTGATTCTTTCCTTTGCTGTGCAGAAGCTTTTTAAGTTGATATGATTCCATTTGTTCATTTCTCCTTTGGTTGCCTGTGCTTATGGGGTATTACTCAAGAAATCTTTGCCCAGTCCTATCTCCTGGAGAGTTTCCCCAATGTTTTCTTTCAGTAGTTTCATAGTTTGAGGTCTTAGCTTATGTCTTTAATCAATTTTGATTTGATTTTTGTACATGGCATGAGATGGGGTCTAATTTTTTCTTTTGCATATGGATATCCAGTTTTCCCAGAACTATTTATTGAAGAGACTGTTCTGTCCCTGTTTACATTCTTGGCATTTTTGTCAAAAATGACTTCACTGTAGTTGTGTAAACTCATCTCTGGGTTCTCAATTCTTTTCCATGCATCTATGGTATTTTTTTATGCCAGTACTATGCTGTTTGGCTACTATAGCTCTATAATATTATTTAAAGTCAGATAATGTGATTGTTCCAGCTTTTTTTTAATATAGCTTTGGCTATCTGTTTTTTTGTGGTTTCATATGCAGTTTGAATTTTTTTCTTGTATTTCTTTGAAGAATGTCATTGGTGTTTGACAGGGATTGCTTGAATCCATAGATTGCTTTGAGGAGTATGGACATTTTAACAATATTGATTCTTGCAGTCCATGATCATCAGATATCTTTTCATTGTTTTGTGTTCTCTTCATTTCTTGAATCCGTGTTTTATAGTTTCCATTGTAGAGATCCTTCACTTCCTTGGTTAATTCCTAGGAATTTTGTTTTATTTGTAGGTATATTAAATGAGATTACTTTATTAATTTGTTTTTTGGATTGTTCACTGTTAACATATAGAAATGCTACTGGTTTTTCTATGTTGATTTTGTATCCTGCAACTTTACTGAATTTGTCAGTTCGTGTGTGTGTGTGTAGTCTTTAGGTTTTTCTAAGTATTAGACTGTATCATCTGAAAGGAAGGATAATTTGACTTCTCCCTTTCCAATTTAGATGAACATTATTTTGTTTTCTTTTCTGTTTGTTCTTGCTAAGACTTTCAGTACTATGTGGAATAACAGCTGTGAAAGTAGGCATCCTGGTTGTGTTCCATATCTTACAGGAAAGGCTTTCAGTTTTCCCTCGTTCAGTATGAGAGTAGCTATAGGTCTATCATATAGCTTTTGTTATGTTGAGGTATGTTCCCTCTATACACAGATTTTTAGGGTTTTTAATCATGAAAGGCATTGAATTTTATTAAATGCTATTTCAGAATCAGTTGAAGTGATCATATTTTTTTTGTCGTTCATTCTATTGATGATATATTTATTGATTTTCATATATTGAACCAAACTTGTATCCATGAGATAAATCTCATTTGGTTACAATTCATGATCATTTTAATATGATGTTGAATTTCTTCGTTAGTATTTTGTTGAGGAATTTTGCATCAATATTCATCAAGGAGATTGGTTTATAGTTTTCTTTTTTGGATGTCTCTTTGTTTAGTTTTGGTATTGGTGTATTATTATACCTATATATTTATAGAGTGAATATGAAAGTATTTCCTCCTCCTATTTTTTTTGGAATAGTTCGAGTAGGATTGGTGTTAATACTTCTTTAAATATTTGGTAGAATTCAGTAGTAAAGCCATCAGGTTCTGTGCTTTCCTTCACTAGGTGACTTTTATTATAGCTTGATATTTGTTACTTGTTATATCCTGTTACTTGATATTAGTCTGTTTGATGTTTTGGGTTTCTTCATGGTTCAGTCCTGGTGGGTTGTATGTGTCTAGGAATTTATTTGTTTCTTCTAGATTTTCCAGTTTAGTGACATATGTTTGTTCATAGCAGCCACTAAGGATCCTTTGAATCTCTGCAGTATTAGTTTTAATGTTTTCCTTTCCATAACTGATTTTATTTAGGTCTTCTCTCTTCTTTTTAGCTAATGTAGCTAAAGGTTTGTCAAGTTTATTTAACTTTTTTTAAAAAAACGGGCTGAGCACGATGGCTCAAGCCTGTAATCCCAGCACTTTGGGAGGCCGAGGCGGGTGGATCACGAGGTCAAGAGAGCGAGACCATCCTGGTCAACATGGTGAAACCCCATCTCTACTAAAAATACAATAAATTAGCTGGGCATGGTGGCACATGCCTGTAATCCCAGCTACTCAGGAGGCTGAGGCAGGAGAATTGCTTGAACCCAGGAGGCGGAGGTTACGGTGAGCCAAGATTGAGCCATTGCACTCCAGCCTGGGTAACAAGAACGAAACTCCATCTCAAAAAAAGAAAAACCACTTTGTGTTTCATTGATCTTCTATATTGTTTTCCTTGTTCCTAATTCATTTATTTCTGCTCTGATCTCTATCATTTCTTCTAATTTCAGCTTCAGTCTGCTCTTGCTTTTCTAGTTTTTAAAGATGCATCATTAGGTTGTTTTGCTTATTTGAAGTTTTTCTCCTTTCTTGATGTAGGCACTTAGAGCTATAAATTTCCAACTTAGTACAAATTTCACGATATCCTGTTGGTTTTGGTACTTTGCACATTCATTATCATGTGACTATACAAAGTACCAAAGTTTTCAGTTTTGTTTTTAATTTCCTCATTGAACCCTGGTTATTTAGTAGCATATTGTTTAGCTTCCATATGTTGGTGTAATTTCCAAAGTGTATCTTGTTATTGTTTTTCAGTTTTCTTCTGTTGTGGTGTTTTGAATGTGTTAGGACATGTTTTGTAACCTAACATACAGCCTATCTTTGAGAATGAGCCATGTGCTGAGGAGAATGTGTGTTCTGTAGGTGTTGGTTTAAGTGTTCTATGAGTAATTAGATCCATTTTTTCCACAGTGGAGATTAGGTCTGATGTTTCTTCATTGATTTTTTTTTTCTGGAAGATCTGTCCTGTGCTGAAAGTGGATGTTGAAGTCTCCAGCTACTTTTGTTTGGGGTCTATCTGGCTCTTCAGCTTTAGTAATAGTTGCTTTATATATATGGGCACTCCAATGTAGAGTTTATATCTATCTATATATAGATAGATAGACATGCGTGTGTGTGTGTGTGTGTGTGTGTGTGTGTGTGTGTGAAATGTGTGTCTTGTAGGGAACAGATCATGTTGTCTTTTTTTAATCTGTTTATCCACTCTATGTATTTTGATTAGAGAGTTTAATCCCTTTATGTTCAATGATATTGTTGATAACAAGGACCTATTGCTTCTATTTTGTTATTTGTTTTCTGGTTGTCTTATGGTTTTGTATTCCTTCTTTCTTTCCTTCCTGTCTTCCTTTTAGTGAAGGTGATTTACTCTGGTGATATGATTTAGTTGGCTTTTTATTTTTTATGTATCTGTTGTATGTTTTTGATTTGAGGTTATCATTGAGCTTGCAGATGCTATCTTATAACTCATTATTTTAAGCTGATAAAAACACTGTTTGCATAAAAAAAGCAGAGAAGAAAAAAACTAAGAAAAACTCCACACTTCATCCCCATGCTTTTTAACTTTTTGTTGATTCTATTTTTACCTTATTTACTGTCTATGTCTTGAAAAGTAGTTGTAGTTATTATTTTTGATTGTTTCATGATTTAGTCTTTCTATTTGACTAAAGATATTCTATTTCTATAAGAATATTTTATACACCACAGTTACAGTGTTACATTATTATGTTTTCTGTGAACATACTATTACCAAAAAGTTTTGTACCTTCAGATAATTTCTTATTACTCATTAACTTTCTTTTTTTATTGAAGAACTTTCTTTAGCATTTCTTATAGGACAGGTCTAGTGTTGATGAAATCCCTCAGCTTTTGTTAGTTTGGGGAAGTCTTTATTTCTTCTTCCTGTTTGAAGGATATTTTAACCAGATATACTCTTCTAGAATAAAAGGTTTTTTTTTTTTTCTCTCAGCACTTTAAATACAACATTCCACTCTCTCCTGGCCTGTAAGTTTTCTGCTGGAAAGTCTGCTGCCAGATGTATTAGAGCTTCACTGTATGTTATTTGTTTCTTTACTGTTATTGCTTTTAGGATCCTGTAATCATCCTTGACCTTTGGGAATCTGATTATTAAATGACTTGAGATTGTATTATTTGGGGTAAATCTGCTGGTAGTTCTATAATCTACTTATACTTTGATATTGATATCTTTCTCTAGGTTTTGGAAGTTTTTCATTAGTATTACTTTGAATAAACTTTCTACTCCTATCTCTTTCTTTGTCTCCTCTTTAATGCCCATAACTCTTAGATTTGCTCCTTTGAGGCTATTTTCTAGATATGTAGGCATGTTTTATTGTTTTATGTTCATTTTTCCTTTTGCCTCCTCTGACTATTTTGAAATGGCCTGTTTTCAAGCTCATTAATTCTTTCTTCTGCTTGGTCAGTTCTGCTGTTAAAAATCTCTGATGCATTCTTCAGGGTGTCAATCGAATTTTTCTACTCCAGGATTTCTTCTTGATTTTTCAAATTATTTCAATCTCTTTGTTAAATGTATCCGATAGAATTCTAAATTCTTTCTCTGTGTAATCTTGAATTTCTTGAGTCTTCTCCAAACAACTGTTTGGAATTCTGTCTGAAAGGTCACTATCTCTGTTTCCCCAGGATTGGTTCCTGGTGGCTTGTTTAGTTCATTTGGTGAGTTAATGTTTTACTGGATGATACTGATGCTTGTGGATGTTCGTCTGTGTCTGAGCATTTAAGAATTGGGTATTATCGTAGGCGTCACAGTTTGGATTTGTTTGTATTTGTTACTTAGAAAACTTTTCCGATATTTGAAAGGATTTGGGTATTGCTAAAGTTGTATCTGCTTTAGGAGGCGCCCCAAGCCCAGTAACACTGTGGTTCTTGCAGACTCTTACTACCTTAATGATCTTGGATAAGATCCAGAAGAATTCTCTTAATTATCAGGAAGAAACTCTTATTCTTTTCCCTTACTTTTTCTCATACAGAGTGTCTCTGTTTGGAGCCACCTGGAGCTGTGGATGGGGCAACACAAGCACCACTGTAGGCATCACCAATAGGACTGTACTGGGTCGTACCTAAAGCCAGCAAAGCACTGGGTCTTGTCTAAGACCAGCTGTAACCACTCTAGCTACCACTTACGTTTGTTCAAGACCATGAGTCTCTATAATCAGCAGTGGCAAAGCCAGCCAGGCCTGTGTCTTTCGCTTCAGGGTGACAAAATCCCCCAGGTCCTGAATAGGTCTAAAGATGCTCTCTAGGAGCCAAGGACTGGAGTCAAAAACCTTAGAATTCCACTTGATGTTCTATTGTACTGGGACTGACTAGGTACTCAGTCTATGAGAAATAGTCCTTCTCCACAAGCAGAAAGGAGCCTTACCCTAAGCAACTATCATAGACCCTTGGGGAGTACTGCCAGGCTGCCACCAATGTTTACCTGTGGCCCACAGCTGGTTAAGTCAGCTTGTGGCAAATGTGCCTAGCATGGCAGTAAAAATATCAAATATTTTGTTTAGTTGCACATGTGGCCTTTAAGGACTCTATATACAGAAGCATAAAAGAAGGGAAATAAGTCAGTAAAGACAAGGAGAAAATACAGAAATTAAGAGAGGAATAAAAAAACAGCAGGATGTGAATAATATGAGAAATATGAGAAACAGCAACTTGAAAAGCAAATCTAAAGTGTCAGTAGTCGAAAAGAGCACTGGTAACAGGCAGGCAATCAACTGTGCACCCTTCCACATAAAAGCATGTATCAGTTCCATAAACCTAAAGGCATTATGGAGGGCAAGGCACCCATAGAGCTCAGCAAGGACAATGCTAATGGTAGACCATGCTACAGAAACAACTGAAGTCATTCTGCCCATTGGCTTATACTGTCTGTGTCTCCTCATAGAGCATACATTAGCTTTCATATGGTAAGGGGTGGCATTTGCTATATATTCATCATTTTTTAAAAGATGATCAATCTGTGACTAGTTAGAACTTTCTACTTATCTTCTAAATAAGCCCTGTTCTATGCGGTTTTGCTTGTCATTCCAGAAAATCAAAAATTTTATCATCTTTTTCTCTTTATTTTTTTGGTGTGTGGAACTTCAACTTGTCATTAAATTTACAAACTTACCAACAAGTTCTTATCTTCCTGGCATGCTCATTAAAAAGATTCCTTAAATCTTCTTGGTAGTCTGCTAAAGTAGAAATAGTATCTGTGATTATTACAGACTTTAATGTAGAATATAAATAAAACATAGTTTTCCTCTTGTTAACTACCTATACCTTCAGTTATAATTTTATTTGCTTGATACATGGAAACAAATTGTGAGCTTTATTAATATAGCCATTTTTTAAACTTTGTCTTAAGAAAAAAGCATAATGTTTTTCAAGTTATAAGCCCTAACATTCAGAATACATTTTTGGAGCACTGAAACTAATTTTTGTTGAGACCAAGAAAAATTTTAACCAAAAGAAACAAACCATTATGGCTTTTAATGATACAATTTGTAACTAGAGTACGGAAGAGGAAATAATTCTTTTTGCCAATACTACCCTCTGGTGGAATACTGGGCAATAGAAAAGAGCATGGTTTGGGAGTGCTGAGCCTTAATTTACAGAATAGAACAGTTCTCCAGAAGCAGATTTATGTACATTTTTCTTCAGATGTCCCTGAGCATAAATATAATGAACTATTGATTATACTTGTTGGCATTGCTTTCAATACATTTCTCCTCTTGAAATAATGCATTGTGGAAAAACTATATTCAACTGGCGGTATATTTAGCCACGATAAAATATAACCCCAAAATCTGCACAATGTATCATAAAAAGAAATACTGCTACAATAACTATATTAATATATTCATCCTGTCAATAGAAAATAAAGAGGGAGGAGAACCAATCTTTTCATAGGCTACAGTCACTTACAGCCTTAGGTGTGCATGTAATCAGTTTGTAAATCCACTGTACATTCAAGTTAGAAAGTGAATCCAATGAATACTTCCCTAGCAAATAAAAAGTTCATTGTATTAAAAACTATATACCGCTATGTTGACATAATTGGAAAAGTATATACATTTTTTTATTTCTAAAGAATCAGATTTTCCAAAAAGTACTTTGTAACATTAAGGTTTTATGTTTCCCCTGAGAGTAATAAAGAATAAAATGTGTAAGAATATATTGAGCTCATTGGAAACTCATGTATGAAAAAATTGCAGTGTTGGGCTCCTTTTCTAACCTTCGGAATCAACGTAAGGGTGTTAAAGCATTTCCACATCCTTAGTTATCACATCTGCTCATTAAGTTAATTGGCACTCTTGGAAAGAGCATTAAAAAGTTTGCATGCTAATGTTTTATGTCTTTGCCTCCTACATGGAGCCTAAAGATCAATACCCTACACAGTCCTCATTATAAAGATTCTTGGTTCATTTACTTGTTCAGATTCTAAAGTCCATAATTTATTTAAAACATCTTTTTCATATAAGAGATTGTGAATACCATATGCCAAAACATAAAAAATATTATCTTTTACTTTTCACTTTAGTGTACAGTTCAGTTATTCCTATTAGAATACGCAGGTTTGTTCATATTGACTACTCAGAACTCAACTCTACGGTGAATATAAAAGGAAGCACTGTTTGATAGTAAGAGATAATTATTCTGACTTCCTTGCAAAAGGAGAAGTATACAATTGATTCATTTATGTGTTTCCAACTTAATACTGTACAGGAAAATTATTGTATCTGAACAAATATCAAAGAACATGTAGATTTTTAAAGTTTTATTTTTAATACCAAGTGAGAAAAATGTTTCTTGGAAAGGAAGAACAGATAATTAACAAATTTAGCTTTTAGTTCAAATATGTTTGACCCATGCTACCCAAAACACGGTAGGGGTGTAAGGATTATTAAACTATTATAAATAAATAAATCTGCCATATTAATAAGCATTATTGATTGAAAAACAATATACAATTCTTCATGAAAGATAAGATGATTCAGAAACAATGATTGCTTTCAGGGGACTTGATTTATTATTTCGGCTCTGACAAGTACGTAGATTAATTTAGTCAAAGTCACTAGCCTGTTTGCAGATCAGTATTTTGACTAGCTTAATGGCAGTTAAGTGACACAAAGACAAAGACATCTTTTTCTTGAGTCACAACACTATACTCAATGCCTGGCACTGGACTATAAAAGTGGGAAATAACTGATAACTATTTATTTAATGAACTTGGCACTACATGAATAACAATGTATATATATCACCAAATTGGAAAAATAAAATACGATACACATAAATTCTCAAAAAATTTCAGTAAATTAACATTGTTTTCCGCATACAAATATATCTAATATTAAGTGTCATTTTGTAGTGCACTGTGGAGAAAATCTTCTTTTATCATGTAAAATGGCAGCAAAGGATATTTCATAATTAGTATCTGAAATGTTCTAATCATAGTATTATGCTAAGTATATAAGATACTTTACATTGCCACAAAAACAGATGAAGGGCTTTTAAAAATATATCTTTTACTCCTGCTTCAAAGAATGTAGCTTTTTAAGAAACTTGTTCTTACTTGTTTACAAATATTAAAATTTTACCTCATACCATTAGAAGTAAGCTAGAGAAAAATTCAAGGGTCACTTCAGTCTCCAAGAGGTATGTTTTTGAGGGTAAAAGACTTTATTCCAGTGGAATGGCCTCCAGTTGATATCCACACATTAATATTGTATGAGAACTCTGACAGTTTCCTCCGAGGTGCCAGTCTGAAGTGAGAGTAATGGAATTGAGAGGATGGAAGGCTGACAGTGGCAAATGAGCTGCGTGATATGAAGAGTGGGAGTCAATCTAGTAACTGTATCCCTAACCTGGTTGCAACTGAAGTACTGAACTCCTAATTGTGTTTTACAGGATATGAATGATTATCCTCCTGTATTTAGTAAAAGAATATACAAAGGGATGGTGGCTCCAGATGCAGTCAAGGGTACACCTATCACAACAGTTTATGCCGAAGATGCAGACCCCCCTGTAAGTACAAGGCATTTATTAATATTCTAAACTGTACTAAGAAAAATCCTTAAAACTCACAAATGACTCAATTACAAACACCCAAAGTAGTCTCTGTGAATCTCACTCTATTTATTTGCACATTTTATGTACGTTTGCTTATTTCATCCACAGGTACACGGCATATTTCAAATCACTTTCAAATGAACCTAGGCAATAAGGAATATGCTTTTTGTTTTTCTAGAATACTCAAATATACAAATTTACCTCAATTATAAATATATGTGAAAAGAATTGTCTCCATTTGTAAGCTTCACTTAATCTAGATGTTTTAAAGTTATGTATTTTCCATTGTGCGCATATATGATTAGCAAACTCCAGATCAACATATTGCATACAACTTATTTTAACTGTGTTTATTTTGGTGAATTAAAAAGTTTAAGATTGCTTATAGAAAATAAATAATAAATTCTTACTTCATACAGAACTTTATTTCTTTTGGGATATCCCAAATTATCTTTCAAGACAAGGTTTTTAATTAAAATATCATTATAGTGGGAGTGATGAAATACTATATAGAATTAATAGGATAAATATTAAAATGCTTTGATTAATACATTAGTGTTTTATAAATATTAACTATTTGTTATCCTAAGAACTGAATAATTTAAATTTTTCTTTGAGTGGGGTCACACTATAAGTTGGTGGCTGTTCAATTTTAGAAAAATACAAGTAAAAGCTAAATGAACTATTTTAGAAGAGTAATAAAATAACCTGAATCTTCTAAGTGATTTAGAAATTTTGTTTTCTATTGCTAATATAAATAGTATTTCTCTTAATGCTGTATATTTAATTAAAGGTAAATGGCATCATAACATTTTTCAGCTTCAATTTGGACAAATCTTATAAGCTCTATTGTGACTATAAGGAATCAAAATATACTAATGTGAACATGAAAGTGGTGACCTTTAATTCAGAAACTCCTTTTCTTAGGTGTGTTAAAATGTCTTTGAAACTGCTTTATTGTATTTTGGCATATATGATAGGCAAAATTTCATAGACTTGAACCCATCAGTAACAATGGTGAATGTGAAACTGGCAATTTGTCCGTTTTTTGTTATTGTTGTTGTTTTTTTTTGAAACAGAGTCTTGCTCTGTCGCCAGGAGCCAGGCTGGAGAGCAGTAGCAGGATCTCAGGTCACTGCAACCTCCGCCTCCTGGGTTCAAGCAATTCTCCTGCCTCAGACTCCCGAGTAGCTGGGACTACAGGCATGCACCACCATACCCAGCTAATTTTTGTATTTTTTAGTAGAGACAGGGTTTCACCATGTTGGCCAGGGTAGTCTCAATCTCTTGACCCTGTGATCCGCCCACCTAGGCCTCACAAAGTGCTGGGATTACAGATGTGAGCCACCATGCCTGGCCAATTTAGCCGGTTTTTAAGTATATTGTAGTGTGCAATATACTTTGAAATTAGGAACGTGTATTCAATGTTATTCAACTATATGTTTTTAGCATCAACTATGTACTGGTCGTTGTGATAACCAATTTTGGTCTCAAGAAACTGATATTCTTAAGGAAAAGACAGAACTGCAAATGGAAACGATAATATTCTGTACTTAATGATTGTAAGGAAACACAATACTAACATATATTTTTAAGAAATTTTCATCAGCACATAATTTAACATAGAGTTTAATGGCATTAATGATGAGAGACTAAAAGTAACGCTGTTGGTCACCTACATGGGACAGACCTCAAAGTCTTCCTATAGACAGTGAAATTCTTACTTCCCTGTTGGTGGTAATGACTGTGGTGCCTGGCTTGGCATTCAGAGCACATCCACCAATGTGCAAAAAGTTGTCTTGCTTTGTTGTCTGTTCTATAAAGAAGATAAATTACTTATAGAAAGTATTTATAAAGAAAAAAAGCTCCGTTTTTACACTTTGAAGCTCTTTTAAAGAAATTTGCCAGATTTACATTTCATATTTCTTTGGAAGAGGTTTTTAGTTTTGCATTCCCAGTAGTAATTTTTAGCATTTAATAATTGATGTTGGCCTTTCATTAGATAGGAAGTGGATGCCAGTCATTCAGTTGAAATACCGAGTATTTTCATTTTAGTTATTGAGTATATATTTATCAGACTCAGTTTTGCTCCTTGAAACACCAACAGTCTTTTGGTACAGCCACGATCAGAATTGAGCCTTTGAATCATGGCTGCCAATTGTGTCCCTTAAATGAGCATAGTTGCCATTTGGCTGCACCTAGACAAATTCTAAATAAAAGCTCAATTCCATGAACATTTTTGTAATTACTATATTGTGTAATCCTTTTAAAAATATTTTGCTTGATTTTTACCCTTATTTTATGTTGATACCATAAAGACAGAATAAGTGTTATTCAGATAGGCTTGCCAAGTGTTTTCTACTCTGTTATAAATGTTTATTAATTAGAAGGAAATAGTTTCAATTTCATACTCTTCAGGGATCCTTTGTTAACACTGAGGCTATAAGTATCTATCTTAACACTGTATGTTTATTTAATAGTCTCTCTTCCAAACTAGAATGTAAGGTCTTTGAGAGCAGGAATCAAAATTTATTTCATTTTGTATTCCCATGTCTAACTCTTAGACTGCTACTTACTAGTCTGCCTGGAAACGTTTGTTGAATAATTGAATAGGTGAATAAATAAATGCTTATTCTGTATTTTCAGGATTGACAAAATGTGCCATATTTTCAGAAATAAAGTTTTATATGACCATGGAAAAAATTCTTAATATCTCTAAGCCTTAGTTTGGCCATTTAAGGGCCATGAGAATTAAACAACTGGTGTATATATATGCTCAGCAAGGCTTCTGCCACCACATATATTAAGTATTACTATTATTAAGCAATAATAATTTTAATTTCTAGAGACTGACCACATCATTTTCGAGGCATCCCGTTTCTTTTGAATGAAGTGAGGACCACTCATTTTAAACTATAAAATAGCAACGACAAAACTTTTTTTCTTTTTTTCTTTTTTTGAGATGTCACCAGGCTGGAGTGCAGTGGTGCGATGTTGGCTCACTGCAACCTCTGCCTCCCGGGTTCAAGCAATTCTACTGCCTCAGCCTCCCAAGTAGCTAGGACTACAGGCGCACGCCATCATGCCCAGCTAATTTTTGTATATTTAGTAGAGATGGGGTTTTACCATATTGGCCAGAATGGTCTTGAACTCTTGACCTCATTATCTACCCCCTCAGCCTCCCAAAGTGCTGGGTTTACAGACGTGAGCCACTGCGCCCAGCCAACAAGGAAGTTTTTTGAAGTATCAGCGAAATTAGAAAATCTCTGAAAGCCGGAGAAAGCATTGTTGTCGAATATAAATTAAGAATTATAAAATACATGTTTGGTAAACCTGAGGTGCTCCAGAGGGAGAAAAAACATCTTCCAGGAACTTTTCTCCCTACTGAATTAAAGCTGAGAGGATCCCTTTTTTCCGCCTTGCTTTTGCGAAAGCATTGACATTATGAAGTTCACATGAGACATGAATAGTGAATGAGGGATCATTTTGGAAATTAAAAATGGCTAACCTTTATTTCTTTTCACCAGAGACATCTCATTCTCAAATTTGACAAAATGAAACCGCAGCTATAATGTTTATTTGCCTAGTTTTTTTCTTTTTGAAACTGCGTTTATGAGGAGATTTTTGGGAACAGGGTTAAATAGTGACAGAATAGTGTTCTTTGTGAGCATGTGAGGGAAATAATTGGGATAAATAAATAGGGTTTATGTTTCATCTTCATTTTATCTCCAAGAAGTAAAGCATTATTTTTACCAATCCTTACATTTTATGTATTTAGGAATTTATGAGGTTTTTGTTTAAAGTAGGATAGTAATTGGAACATGTTTAATATGAGAGATTTTGACCAACTTTTTATTTTTACATATATATATAATATTGTGAGAATTATGTAGACATTTAAGACTTCTTTTTTTCAGGTTTTGATACTGATTTATGAGATAGATATGCTCATAAAAATTCTTGCAATTTTAATAGCTTTGGACTTTAAAATCAGCTTGCAAATATTTAGTATTCTCACTATACTTTTTCAGAAAGTATATTTATGAAGAGAAAAATCATTACAACTGTGAAGCATTTTATTTCCCTCTTTTGAGAGCCTTTCAGAGTTTAGACGAGCTACCCGAGGAATTATTTGCAAAGGGATTTTAATACCCATCTGTCATTCTAGGGTACTTCTGTTGATCTCTAGGGAACGAAAAAAGATGGCCAGGTCTTCTTTTCTATGACGTATGCCTGTGTTTTATTCAAATGTCATGATGTTACAAAATATACTATGTAATTATGGATGTCCTCTCCCTACGTTTAATGCTGCAAATAGTCATTCTGTTACAATCTATTAGTTGGGGCATGTTAGTATAAAGAAAGCAAGTCATCCTTATATGTAATTTGCTGCTTGCTCACTTTGTGTGCCATAGTTAAAACTATTCAGTACCAGGAGTGTTATAAAATTGTATATTTCTTTCCAGATAATGTGGTTTTTCTGTATCATTTTCACTTGATATCACTACTGATCTATTTTTCATGACTCACCACATACTGGCTTGTGTTCTTATCCTATATTGATTTACGTTGTTGCTAGCAATGTAGCAGAAACTCCTATTTCCGAGATCAGCTGCTACTAACTATGATTTCTCCCCCAGGCGCATGAGGAGGGAATATATACAGCTCAGTGTTGTTTTGTTTTCCTTCACATCAAAGCTGTTAGGGAAATCATCAAGATCTACTTTTACTGTGAATGTCAGCTTGTGAAAATTGAGATGATAGAGCCCCAGCCTGACTCCCATTGGTCTCGAATACTTAATTAGAAAGAAGGCACACCATGAAACAGTTGGGGCTTGATCTTTAAAACGACAATGGGATATAATTAGATTTGAAAGTGTCAACAGGTATAAATGGGAAGGCTAGTGAAAAATGGTTATATTATTAATAATGCTTGAAATCGGTATTAGAATTAACATTTCGGATGTGAATAATGCTTTTTTAATTTGGAAACTGTCATAGTTACCAGAGCTAAAGGGGCATTTTTCTTTTGTTATAAATGAAAATATGCATAAAATTTGTTTCAACCTTTACAAAGCTATCCTTCAGATCCCGTAATGTATTACTAAATAAAACTAAAATATAGCTTGAAAAAGTCTCTGTACTCACATGCTTACCAGGTAAACAGACAAAAAGACTTAACTTTAGAAGTGTTTCCCTCCAACAACAGCTTAGTCTCAATCAATTCCAGTAGCTTTAACGGCTCATAGGTGACCAACTTTAAACTTTGTTTTAGGCAAATGCTAAGCTGTAACGAATCCAGCTGTTTCTATATCTCAGTTTTGGTTTCTGCACATCACATTTTCTTCCCATAGATATTTGACCATGTGACAGTGCCAGAGTCTCTCTGAATTTGCTTCGATTCTGAGGGCTGTCTGATTTGCTAGTCATTTTTTTTTCTTTTCGCAATTAAACTCCTTTTTTATGTTTGTCTAAAGGATTTTTTTTTAACAGTATCACTAGTTTACATATTTTAGGGGTGGGGAATAAGAATATACCTCATAGGACTTGGGTCCCGATATACTTTAAACAAGACAGGTTTCCAAGAAAATTGAGTGAAACGTAAGAGGCTTTCTCTGGGACAGGCCCACAGACCTCCCTTATGGCTTAAATGATATACTTTATTCTGAATGTCTTGCTAGAGGAAATGGAAACACACCCTCTGAAAGGGTATCTTAGCTTCTCATGACCTGGATTCTTAGCCATAGCGCCTTCTAAGCTAAGCTACTTAGAATTCCTGGTCAAATCTGTGTCCTCTTTGCAATTCTTTCATTTGCTTAGATGGCGGCTATCTTTGGACAGTAGCCCTACAATGAAACACAGGCCTAACACAGCCTATACACTGTGTCACAGCCTGACACATGAGATCAATTTTAGGACAAATTAAATTTGAAATGATTTCAAAACATCTAATTGCAGTTATCTATAGAATGTTAAAAATTGGCACCCACATCCTCCCCATCCCCTCAGCCTGAGGTGTGGAGGATGGAGGCTGAGGGAACCATGCCCTGGGTTGGCAGAAAGCTTATCTGTTGCCCAGTTATCAGACCAAGGAGTGCATGAAACCTAACTCTGGGAGGAGGCTGGAGGAAGATGGTATGGTGAGACCAGGGTTGCCATTACAGAGATTAGAAACTCCATGAGGAGGACCTGAGATGATAGGTATTGAGTTTCTGCAGCTGCTTTGATCTGATGCCAGGAAATACAGTTGCATTTATGGAACTGAGATCAGGCAGAAAATATCAGGCAAAGATCTTAAAAAAGAAATGTGAACACAGGAGTTACCTGAATGGAGAGAGGTTCAAGCTCTGAGAGTAAATACATTCTCCAAGAATAAAAAAAATAATCAAAGAAAAACCTGGAAATAGACTCTCAGAATTTGGGGATATGTCAGGGACTGATTAGTGGAAAGAGCCAAAGAAAGGAAAGACTTGACAAGATGGAAGGGAAATCTGCTAGTGACATGGTACAGATGAAAAGACATTTTCAATGTGGAGAAGATGAATGGTAAAAAAAAAAAAAAAACTTTGCAGATAGGGCAAGGAGAATGAAATCTAAATGAAGGACCACAGTTCTGTTGATTAGAAACCCACTTGCCTCTGGTTTCCTGACGCTGCCTTCTTACTCTTAATTTTCATGTGTCTTAGTCATTTGGGGGTATGACTTTTATTTATGATTCACTTTTTTGTTTTTAACTCTTTACATTTATTTTCATTATATTTTCTTTGAATAATTAGTCATGTATATTTTATTTAAAAATAATTTGTGGTGCCTTAATTATATTTCCTAGGCATATCTACAACAGCTATTTATTCTGCCATATTTAAAATTATATGTGATTTACAACACTCCTTTTATATTCTGATCCATCAACTCTTAAGCTCTTTATTTGCTGCATCTCTTAGGTTATTTATATGTCTTTAATTTATTGAGGATATATACTTCCTATGTTCTTATATGACACTTTTTCGATTATACATATAAAACTTGACAGACTACTAGAGTCTTGGATCAAAATTTTTTCCTTTAAAGCTGTATAGACAATGTTTTACTATTTTTTATTATTTAATAAATTGTATGAGGCCACATTAATTTTTCTTTATTTTAAGATATTTAATCTTTATTTGCTTGTAAAATCTCCATTTTTATATTAAAGATTTTTTACTAGTATATATTTAGATATTCTTTTCTTTGTATGAATTATGTCTAGTATATGATGGCCCCTCATATGCAAATTTATATAGTTTATCAGCTCGGTAAAGTTTTCATTTTATTTATTTTTTGAGACGGAGTTTTACTCTTGTTGCCCATGCTGGAGTGCAATGGCATGATCTCAGCTCACCACAACCTCCGCCTCCCAGGTTCAAGCAATTCTCCTGCCTCAGCCTCCCAAGTAGCTGGGATTACAGGCATGCACCACCATGCTTGGCTAATTTTGTGTTTTTAGTAGAGACCAGGTTTCTCTTTGTTGGTCAGCTGGTCTTGAACTCCCAACCTCAGGTGATCTGCCCTCCTCAGCCTTCCAAAGTGCTGGGATTACATTCGTTAGCCACCGCACCCAGTCTCAATACAGTTTTAAATGGCTCAAGAGTGTGGGCTGAGGAGCAAGAATGTCTAGTTTCGACTTCAAAAGCTCCCACTGACTAGCCCTGTGGCCTAAACCAAGTCACTTAATTCACTGTAACCCTCAGTTCTGGTATCTGGAAAATAAAACAAAAGTAGCGCCGCTAAAACTTTATACATGTTGAACAGACACTCTCTTTTTCCCCTTTCCCTCAACCCCTGACAACCACCTCTGCATCTGTGAGTTTGGCTAATTTAGATATCTCATGTAAATGCAATCATGCAGTATGAGTCCTGTGACTGGCTTAGTTCACTCAGCATAACGTCCTCAAGATTAGTCCCCGTTGTTATAATGGCAGTACTTGCTTCCTTTTAAAGCTGAGTAACGTTCGCTTGTACGTGTATACCATATTTTCTTTATCCGCTCATCCATCAATGAACATTTAGGCTGTTTCCACATCTTGGATATTCTGAATAATGCTGCAATACACATGGGAGTTAGGAGTATGAATAGATATCTCTTCAAGATCCTGATTTCATTTCATCTTTTGAATAAATTCCCAAAAGTGAAACTGCTGGATCATATATTTGTAATTTTTTGAGGAAACCCCATACCGTTTCTCATATTGACAGTGCCATTTTACATTCTACCAACAATGTACAAGCGTAGCAATTTCTCCATATTTTTAAAATAATTTTTTAAATGACAGCCATCCTGCGAGGCATGAAGTGATAACTGATCTCAGTTTTGACTTTTATTTCTCTGATGACTAATGATGTTGAGCACGTTTTTATGTACTGCTGGCCATTTGTACGTCTTTTGTTTTAAATGTTTATTCAAATCATTTACTCATTTAATTGAGTTAATTTGTTTTTCTGGTATTATTCTAAAGATCTGATTTCCAACATTGTGCCTCTAGTTAAGAATACTGTGTGATACACTTAAAAATTTGTTTAGAGAATATTTCATAGGTTCTAATCACAAAAGAAATACTTTGTAGGGTTGCTGTGAGTTTGAAATGATATCATTTATGTGGAGCAATTGGTGCCTACCACATAGTAATAACATAAATTAACTATCATTTTTGTATGTTTACTCTGACCTTTTTTGTGCTTTAAGTCTGTGAAATCTGTCATCCATATTTATATTTTGGGATCTGCTTCCTTCTCTTTGTGCGTTACCCCTGCATTCTGGAAAATCCTGTAAAGGTCAGAGGTCCAGAAACCTGAGCAAAGGTTGTAGAGAAGAAAGAGGTAGTATAAGGTAGTGGGGATGTCAGGAAGGTGCTGTGCCTCTGAAACATGACCGTGACAGTATTTTTCCTGCTTGATCTTCTCTCTGTGTGGCTTTATAATCTAAGAACTGGACCCGAGTATTTTGTTTTGAAGTTTCCCTTTGACTAGACTACCACTGTAGCCAAATGCTGCAGCTTGTTTGGCTTCACACCTTGCTGTTCTACTCACCATGATAATGCAGAGCCCGTCATCCCATCTTCTAGCTCCAACCTCAAGCCATCTTTACTACAGAGTCAAATAAGTTAAAGGCATTCAAGACAATGCCATTGTCAGGAACATTATCTGTCATATTAGGAACTTTCTAATATATCTCAGAGACTCCTATACAGCTGTGATCATTAGTGTGAAGTATCCTGGGAACTTCTGGCACAGCAGGATTTGATTAAAACATAGCAAAAAGAGCCAGGCGCGGTGGCTCACGCCTGTAATCTCAGCACTTTGGGAGGCCGAGGCAGGCGGATCGCCTGAGGTGAGGAGTTCAAGACTAGCCTAGCCAACATGATGAAACCCTGTCTTAAAAAAAATATAGCAAAATGAATGAAGTATAAGAACTGAGTGCTCAGTGTAAATGGTGAGGAAAAGAAAGCAATACCATTACACAGTTTTTTTTAACCACATAATAGCATCTACAGTTTTTCCTTCAGAAATAATTCTTAGCAAACAACACCAAAATCTCACTGGTTTACAAGAGTAAAGATCAATATTATTATTTATGGGTCTGTGAGGCAGTTAGGAGTTGGCTGACCTTGGCTGGGCTCCCGTCTCTTCCACATATCTCCTTCTGCAGGGACCCACGGCTAACCAGGCCTGCTTTTCACATGGTGAGAGCAGAATCTCAAGAGAACTTGACTTAACCACATGATTACATGTAAATACTGCTCCTATGTCATAGTTCTTCATGTCTCTTGCCCAAAGCACATCACCTGGCCTAGCCCAAAATATCAGTAGAACAGGAAGTGCAAGAAACAGGAGAGGATATTTGCTGAACTATAATATAACGTACCATAAATGGTCTAGTTTAAAGATACTCCTTATATGTATTAAAAAGATAGCCATGGGTGGCAAAGAGAGGTAGGAAAAAGATATGAGAATAAAAGGAGGGAAAGAAATGGGGAAACAAACATGCCTGGAAGATCCATCAATGATAATGTCTTGTAAAATACAGATTATATTTAACTCAAATCTGTGCCCTTGAGATCCAAACACAATAAAAATTCCTCAAGATTTACTATATGTTTGTACTTTGAATAGTATTTAAAGAGTTTCTATTATATAAGAGATGCTAGATTAAGCAATAAAGGAAAAGTGTCATGGTTCCAAGCCTCAGAATTTCAAAATTAAAAAGATAAAACTTAAAAAGTTCATCAAGTAACTAGAAACAACTAACCATGAAAAGTACCTATAAAGAAATGTTTACGGTTCTGTGAAACCAAAGAAGAAGGAGTCTGATTGTACTTAGAGAGTCAATGAAGGTTCTAGAAGGGATTCTGAGCTGAGGTATGAAGGTTAGGTGGCATGCTACTTAATCCCAGCTACTCAGGAGGCAGAGGCAGGAGAATCACTTGAACCTGGGAGGTGGAAGTTGCAGTGAGCAGAGATCATGCCACTGCACTCCAACTTGGTGATAGAGCAAGACTCTGTTTCAAAAAGAAAAAAAAAAAGAATCAAGCCCCGAAGTATAAGGAAGAACAGTCAGTTTCAAAAACCAAAAAGAGACCATTTTTCTTTAATCGGGAGGATGGAGAGGAAAAGCTAAGTTGGATCCTGCTTAGTCTGGTAAATTGTAAGGACAGTGTTAAGAATTGTTTTATCCCAAGAAAAATGGGAGGGCTTTGAGGGATAGAATATAGGGTCACTAATGATTAGCTCAGGAAAGGCTCATCTCTAATTTCCTGTGGTTAATTGTTTTGCATGAGGAAACTCTGAATGTGTGTTCAATGTCATCTTTATAAAGTTAACAACTATGTTTAAATAAATAAATTTTACAAGGACTGTATTATTTGATGTTTTTAAGGATTGAGTTAATGTTTACCTTTGAAAAGCACATTTCCCAAAACATTTAGTGGTAAACAGCCTTAAAGCAAATATTTTTTGTAATCTTTAGTAGCTGTGTCAGTATCCTATCTGTAGAAACTGAACTATATAAGCACATTATATTAACTGTCTGACTGCATAAGAAACTTGCCAACATGTGTCCAAACATATTGGTCATTTCAAAGGCTGAAAAGAGAGAGGAGGGAGGAAAAAGTAAGAAAAGCACATGACTTTCTCAGTGGTTAAAAGAAGAGTTTGACCTGCTGTTTTTTTTTTCTTTTCTCCTTTAAGAATATCTTGGCATCCAGTTAGATTCACTAAAATATGACTAAGTCATATGTCTGCTATGACTACATTATAGTCATTCCTTTATAATAATTCCTGATGTTAAATCATAGTCGGGACATTTTGTGAATTACACTGTTACAAAATAAATCACAGTAGATGCCTCAAACACATTGGGAAAAGAATTTTGGAAATCATGTCAGGGGGTAACAGTTTTGTGTACTTGGAAACAAATTACTTAATGTTTATTTTTAATTATAATAATAAGTTTAGTAATCCCTGATACAATGTGATTGCTATAATTAGGAAGAAAACTATGTGTGCCTGAATAAGTAATTTCTTGATAATTATGTGTTTAAGACAAATGACTAAATCAAGATATCCCCTGGTATTAAGAAACTAATTATTTTGGTCCATTATATTCTCATTGAAATTCCCTAAGTTTTCAAGTTTGAAATATCCTTCGTACAGGTATGCAATTACCTTCTGTAGTAATTAATTGTATTCTCACCATAATTAAGTTGAAACATATTGTATTTAACACATACTATAAGATTAGAAATCAAAAGTAGAAAATGTACTGAATAATGAAGAAAATAATTAAAATCTTGTACGTCTATCAAACGTAGATTAGGTCTCTTCACAGAGTCCCACATTTCTTGGAGACTGTTGATTCCTTTTTGCGCTTTTTTTCTCTAATCTTGGTTTCTCGTTTTATTTCATTGAGTTGATCTTCGACTTCTGATATTCTTTCTTCTGCTTGGTCAATTCAGCTGTTGAAACTTGTGCATGCTTCACGAAGTTCCCATGTTGTGTTTTTCAGTTCCTTCAATTCATTCATATTCCTCTCTAAGTTGTCCATTCTTGTTATCATTTCCTCAAATCTTTTTTCAAATCTTTTTTTCAAGGTTCTTAGTTTCTTTGCACTGATTTAGAACATGTTCTTTTAGCTCACAGAAGTTTCTCATTACCCACCTTCTGAAGTCTGATTCCATCATTTCATCACTCTCATTC